>JAPSGF010000049.1:4749071-4836438 GCA_035772895.1 Perdix hodgsoniae | reverse complement strand
CCTTCCTTCCTCCCTTCCTTCCTCCCTTCCTCCCTTTCTATCCTGAGCTTCCTTCCCCCCAAAATATCCCAGCCAACTGAAATTCCCCACCAAGTAAAGCCTGATGTCATGTTGTGCCATGGTACCCAAACATCACTGCAGTGCATTTCCAACACTACACATCACACAAGCTTCTCAAAAAGCTACACCACCACACCTCCAGAAAAGCCAATTTTTAGACTTAGTTTTGTCGTCATCACAATCAGCCATTTTTAAACTTTTACATCTGACATTCTTACTAGATCCAACCAGTGCCCATAGCCATGCTCCAGTGCAGTCTGACTATAGCACAGGCTGCAGAAAAATGAAGACTGAGTCTTAAAATGGATTACGTTGATCAAAAAAAAAACCCAGAATACATTGCAAACGCTTTGGGTAGATTTTTATCCACATCAGCACAACCTTGGCATAGGCAAGGACACGTGAGGAAGGGTCTGAACCAAAAGCCACTTGCCTCTCAAGGGTTTGGATTTCTGCAGACAGCCCCAGACACGGCCAGAGGTGCTTCTCCCATTGCAAACATGGGGCAGCCCCTCTACTGCAACCTTACTGCCAGAAAAGCAACTTGTAGCAGCCACAAAGCAGTGCTAGACCCCCTCTGTCTTTCCCAGTGCGAAGTTATAAATGAGGACTCAATGTCACATCTGCTTTGGCAGGGGGTTGGACTCGATGATCTCTGGAGGTCCCTTCCAACCCCTACAATTCTGTGATTCTGTCATCCCATCTACTTCAGCACTACTACTGTAGTGGTAGTGGGCTATCTGGCAATGGATCACACAAACACAAGGAGCCATTTAGGACTTGAGAACCTCAAGAAGATACAGTCACCTTCTCCCTTCTCAGTGCCCATCTCCTGCCCTCTCCAACTCCTTCCAGAATTTGCAGTTTTTTCTCCTCTTTCCCATCCTACTGACTTTCTCCACTCATCCATCCATCCATCCATCACCAAGCAGGAGTTAATAAAACAAATGCAAAGCCATGCTTTCCGCAAGCTTACTGTCACCTCCAGTGTGTCACCAACAAACAACTCGGCAATGCACAGAGCCATCCAAGCGGCTATGCACCCCCATGCATGGGAAACAAAACCTGTTTTAATGTCTTTCCTCACCCCTTTACCAGCCAAGGCTTGACAGCAGCACTGTTCCAGCTCACCGGAGCACAATATGAGAAAGCTCCTTTCACCGCTGGCATTGAGTTAGTGCTTGTAACACATCTCCATCAAGCAAGACGTGTGTGAAAGTCTCGGGAAATTGGTCGTTTCTGGGAGTAGGTTATGTTTTTGGTTGGGTTTTTTTTACTCCACAGACAGTGGAATGCATGGTCAGCTTGTGCAATGCAACTCAGAGTGTGACAGCAACAAAACAAAGAGGAAAAAAAATGAAAGTTTTGAGTAAGTTTGTATTTTTCTGGAGCAAGCCCATGCCTTGCTGCAACACCCAGGATAACCTTATATGCTTCATTTGGGTGCTTAGTAGATCCCTAGATAAAATTAGGCACTTTGTTGGAGAGAAACTCCAAAACATGACATTGATGGGGGAAATCCTGCAGTCACAAAGCCAAGGGCCACCTCCTGCCCACCCCAACCCACAGCATCCTTGGAAAGAAGAAAATCACAGCAAAGACAAATGCACCCATTACAAAATGAGAGATGCTCCAGATAGTGGAAAACTTCTGATGTTGGGAGTGAAAACACAAAAAAAAAATAAGGCTTGGAAGAGAGAAATAGGCAGTAGGTAAGTGGGAGCAGCAAGACTTTGGGGTTATCATACTCACACAAATGGGAAATATCAAACATACAGGAAATATTTCAATATCCTCAAAGCTGAAGACGAGAACTAGCTATGATGATCCAGCCTGGCATTACTCATAAATGAGCAGTTTTTCTGCACACGCACCCATCAAGAAAGACAGATAATCAGCCAAAATAACTTGGAAATACCCCCCAAGCCCTAAAACCCATAAATCACACTAAAAAGAGATCAAACAATATGGAGAAGATGGGTCTCTCCACCCCATGCAAATTACAAGCAGGGCTGCGTTTGCTGAATTATAAGTCCTCTCGATGTATTTTATTAACTCCTACCAGACCCCTCTGCACAGTCTAGGAAGCCATGCCCATAAATTGTAGATAGAATATTTATCTCCTACAGCTGCGCAGACGTGAAGTACGTTTAGCAGCATTTACTCCAGCACACTAACATTTTATTTATCATTTCTCCTCCTGCGTGCTCAGTACATTGCCCTAAAGCCACCAGCAAGCGATGCACGCCTTCATTGCCAAAACTGAAACCTAAAGCATTCGTGGGTCAGCCAGGGCCCCAGATGCCCTGATTTTTAAATGGAGATCAACACTCTTTATTTGCATGTATGTACATATGCAAATTGGGACTGATTGCTTGTGGAACAACCTGCCATTCATACTGTTTGAATGAGCGATTTAAGGTTGATTCCTTCAAACCAAAGCCAGCTTGCTTGCACTCCAACTTCTTTTCCATTGCGAGCTAAAGATACTCAATTTTTCCAAAATTGGAGGGGATGCAATGGGTGAGAGATGTCACCTGCCTTGATTAGGGCATGTTGGCTCTCTGGGCCCACTGCACCTGTTGTGAATGCATTTATTTCCGTGCAGCATTTCCAGTCTAGCCCCTTGAGAGAACAGGACATCATCCTGACCAACCGCTGATGGAGCACCACATGTTGAAAGCACCCCAAAACCCCAACCAAATCCCTTTGCAGTAATGCATGGTGCCTCTCCAACATCCCGGGCATGATGTTGGCTGATGCTCAGGAGCAGGATGCCCTGCAAACATAAGCATTCTTCCCTTTGTGCATGCTAAAACTTCACACCCCTTTTGCTTTTTAGTTATTCAATACTGCGCTGAGACTGGTGGAATCTGCTAATCCCCATTCACTGCAGAGCAAACCCCTCCTCAGCACAGATGTGGGATTTAATTTGATATTAACTGTAGCAAGAGCAGGAGAAGCTGTATTGAGATCCTGGAGTGCTCTGCACAGGACTGAAAAGGTTTTTTGTTTTTTACCTTTTTTTCCAGCAAAAAGCTCTACTTTAGGTATCCATACAAGATCCCACCAGCCAACCTCTTGCATCTCTGTTTCTCTCCCTTATTTTGGAGCAGAAGAATGCAACACCTGGATGCAGTCACTGCTCCAAGCATCCCCCAGGGCTGGACAGGGATCACAATCCTACTACCAAAATCCCACCCAGCCAAATTCTGAATGCAATGATGCATCAATGCAACCACCACTGATGGTGCAAAACACCATCAACATTACAGGGGAAACAAAAGCACGTTATTGGCAAGCAGCTCGGTTTGTTAGAGCCTCACTCTGAAGCTGACACACTGCATGAAGGCGCTGAAATTTAGGAAGAAAGTTGCTGCATCCCCTGTGGACCTTATTCCTTCTTTTTGGTGCAAATGAGGGTTGCTCTCGCTAAAACGGAAGGTCTCAGCCCTGCACGGGGGTGAGGATTACCACACCAGGAGCTAATTATTTGAAACCATACCTCACTTCATCAATCTAGGCTTGAGCATAATCCCAGCCTGTGTTAATTAGTGGAGCTGGAAGCAGTGTGAAGTGTGCATTTGGAACAAGCCCCACCCGTGCCTCAGTTTCCCTGCTTGCAAGGGGGAGAGCAAGATCTACCATTTTACAAAAGCACCTGAGATCCAGCAAAAGAAGAACGAAACGTGTGCACCAGCAAGGGCTCATGAGAAACGAGCACTATTCCTCAAAAATAACTACAATACTGAATGCTGACATCAGAAACACCACAATCCTCCATAAAACCTTCTACTCCTCCAGCTTTAGCCGAGACAAATACAAGCACGGGGTGGACAGAAGGGGAAAATAACAGTTAGTTTTCCTGAAGAGCAAGGATGAGGATTGAGGTCTGGGTGTTGCTCATGGGTTTCCCACCGTGTTAAAAGTCCCAGCGAGGGGTTGTGCACTGGGCAGGAGCAGGCGACCACAAGCTATAATGAAGTATTTGGTCGTTTCTTTCTTCATTTGCAGGCAAATCCAACTAGCCCAGACTAGTGACTGGTGATAAATGGAAGCTGTCTGCTCCCTCCCTTCTTCTCAACTGCCTGTAATCTCTGCTTGTGCCATTGGTTCTGTGCACTCTAAATGGGAAGGGATTATTATTATTCTCTTTTTTCCATGTTCTGATTTTATACACCAAGGGCACGACCTCGAGCAGAGAAATGAGGGAAATAAAACCTTGTAGCAGGCAGAAGTGCTTCAAAAGCCCAAAAGCAAGGCAAAGCCACCGCAGTAGGAGGAGGGAAGAAAGGAGAGAGGGAGAGAGGAATGTAGGGATGGATGGATGGAAGAAGGGAGCCACAGACAGGGAGGGACGGAGAGAGGGACAGAAGAATGGAGGGAGGCATGGAGAGAGAGACGGATGGATCAAACGATGGAGCGGCAGAATAAAGGAGGAAGAAGTAGCAGGAGGGATTGAAGGAGAGAAGAATGGAGAGAGTGAGGAATGAAGAGAAGGATGAAGAGAGGAATGTGGGTATGGAGGAGCGGAGAAAGGGAGGAAGGAGTGGAGGTTTGGACAGAAGGACAGAGAGAGGTAGAGTGGATGAGGCTGGGTAAGATGGATGCCTGCATATGCTAGATTATTACATACATAACCCCATGGAATCCCTTCACCCCCTACCCAGCCCCACACAACCAAGGCCTTTTCCTACCACCTTCCTGCTCAGGGGCTGATCTCAATATCCCAGGCCCAACACCAGTACAAGGAACAGCAATGCTCCAACCCTTTGCCTTGAGCTGGGCTGCTTCATCTCTTCAATTCTGACAGCCCGAGCATCGCGCTCATCCCCTGGCAGCCTCCCATTTACTCATCCTCTATCTGCCTCTCTTCTTCTCCATCTCTGACACCCGCCACACAAAGCCGGATTGCTAATTCGAAGCCACTCTCTTCTCCCCAGTTTACACTCCATGATTAATAATCCCTTTGCTCTCCCACTAATGCCGTGCCGCTAATAAGATTAAAACATATCACCCTCTTACAGCACCGATTCATAACACTGATTTACCGTTATGCTGCCGCTGCTGTGGAGAGGATGCACATGGCTGTTACCTTAATCCCTATCCATCTCTGCTCCACTGAGAAATAACTGCTAATTAATACCTTTCTGTCTCCTGACTGCTTCCAGATACGCCTGACTATCATTATTTGGCCAGCTTTTTGCCGTCAATCTGCAGGACTGATGGGGCATCCTGTTTCCTTCAGCTCTGCTACGCAGCTCAGTTTATTTTGTTGTTTCCCTCCCCCCCCCCCCCCCCCCCCCAAAAAAAATTTGTGACATCCCATTTGATGGCCTCCCAGCATGAGTCTGATTGCACTGAGAGCAGAGCTGGGTTTTCCACACTCCTTTTCCATGCGGTATCCTAAAGGCTCATGAGGATGTACTGGCCCCCATCATCTTAATTCATTTTTCTCCACTTTCCCACATCCATCCCTATTTCTGCATCATAACTCTGCACCCCCAAGGCAGTCTGGAAATAGGGCACCCCCCAAAAAATCCAACCATGTTATTTCTGCGTCACGACTCCATGTCCCCAAGCCTGTTTGGAGCATCCTAAAAAACCTCAATTGCCCCATTTTCCTCCCCACTTCGTCTACCAGGAGAGCACAAACCAGTGACATCAGAAACAACAGCAACAGCAGCAAGACCTTGGGATAGGAGGTGGAAAAAAAATCAACAGAGCCTCTGATCTGATGAATGTGGCAGGGGAGGCCAATGCTCTGCTTTTAATAAAACATAACGAAGCGTAGGATCATAAAATATTTCCTTTAATTCAGTGCTCCCACGAGGGTGGGTAATAGAGGCTCGGTAATGCGGTAGGATTTCCTCACAGTTTGCCAGCAGGGAAAGGACAGCAGGATTTGTGAAACAGCTCATTTACAAGCTGTAAATGCTCTCCTTCCCATCCCAGCCTTATTTTGGGGCAGAGGGAGCTCGGCTGTTCGTGCTGCAGTCAGCCCCATCTAGCCATCTATGCTATATCTCCTACATATCCCATACAACCAGAGCATCTCCATCCTGTCATACCTTTTGGGTACCATCCATTCAGCTTTTTCGGTAGAAAAAGGTGAAGTATAGCATCACATAGCCCTCTATGCTATATCCCCTATAGGTCCTATATAGTCAGAGCATTCCCATGCTCCTGCACCTTTCGGGGCTCAAGCCAGCCAGCATTTGGGATGGAAATAAGTGATCAAGAAGGGATGCTCAGCTCTTGCCTGGCTGCTTCTTGCCCCCCTGCTTCTCCCATCCTCATGTTCATGGATGTGCTGCACATATCCATACACAAATCCATACATCCACACCTCCCAGGCGAGGTGGCATAAGTGATTAACATCCTCATGTTAAAAATCTCTCTGCATCTGCTTTGTCCTACACTGAGCACTAAATATAACCATTCAGTATACTCTCTCCCTTCCAAGAGAGATAACATTGTTTAAATAAGCCTTTTAAATTTTAAAGAGTTGGGTTGTTTTCTCACAGTAGAAAGCTTTTAGCAGATCAGAAGATAAGAGAAGAGGGGGGATCTGGACAAACAAATGGTAGAATGCAGCCCCACCGCAATGAGAAATCCCAGGACATGGGCATCCTGCCCATCCCAGTGATCAAATTCTGCCCCTGCAAAGACATCTCCTACTCCAAAGTCACCTAGATGTGTTTTCCTGCTGAAAAAAAAAAAAAAAAAATTAACAAGATATATTTTTGCAAGCAGAGGGCTTAAATTTGGAACCAGACTTCCTTCAGCGCCTTTGTGTTCCCACGCTGCTGCTATAATTACAGCGGAGTACATTCTCGCTCTGTCAGAAGGAAACCCAGCCATCTCCAGCCAGCCTGCATATATCATATCTTTCCTAAGATTTCCTTAAAAAGACCGGAAAAAAAAAGCCAATCCCAGCAATAATAGTACAGTGAGATGTAAATATAGCCTTAAAAGAGCCACCTCCACTGGCACTCATGAAGATATTTCATCTCTACACGCATGTAAGTTGTAACTAGAACAGTCGTATCGATCAGATCCAGGCTGTTGGTCATCCAGCACAGAGCAAAACACCCTCCCCAACACACTCCCAAATGATAGCAATTCCAATGCTTTGGGTGATATCTGATAAGCTGGAGCCTTTCTACCCCCCCAGCTTCTGCTTTTTAGCCCACCTTCCCCTCCCTGCAGAGGGCCAGCAGCTCCCTGAGCCATTGCCCTCTCCAACACCAAGATCTAACCTCCTTTTGGGGATCAGTCTGTGTACTACAGAAAGCAACATTGCCACCAGCAAATCCCATGTTAGCCATGCCATCCATCCCCCCCCCAAAAGCATTTCCATTGATGACAGCACACCCAGGAGCCAAGAGGAGTACCCTGCCATATCTCCGATCACCCTGTGTCCCTCCCATCACTTTGGTCCCACACACCAAGCATCTCTTTTGTCCCACGTCTCAACCATTGCTTTGGTCCTACAGAAAAAGCAAACCCCCATCAAAGGGCATTCCCAGATCACTCCTCCCCATCCCGGCCACTGAAGTCACTCCAGTCATTTTGCAAAGAAATCTATCAGTGTACATGCAAAGTGGGTGCATCCCAGCAGAGGAAGCTCCAGCTCCTATTTCCCCAGCCTGAGCAGACAGGATGTAGCCACAGGATTTATCTGCAAGCACGGAGAGGTGGAGCGGGGCTGGAATAACAGCTGCTAATCCCTTCACCCTCCCCTCTGAAGTATATTGTTGAAGGCATTATATAAAAGGAAATTATACAGAGGTTTGGGCAGAGAGGAGCAAAATCCCTGCTCCAGCCCTCGGGGATGCTGTCTTTCAACTAAAAAGGGTTTTGCAGATGGAGATTTGCTCCCGGCAGAACAGACAAAATGTGTGGGCCAGAGGCTGGAAAGGGCCTCTTGCTCACAGCATCCTTCTGATGGGAAATTTATCTTTATCCCGATATTCCCCAAACCTCGTGGGAGCCAGGGGTAGCCAGACATCCCTTGGCTTTGCTGTGGATCCAGCCAAGAGCTGCAAAGCCTCCTTCCCAACTCCTAACCTCCCTTGCATGGATGTAGGGATGGGTGGGGATGGACAAATATGGGAAATGATGGTTGTGAGAAGGGATGGAAGACGTGGGGAGGTATGGCTTGGGAATGGGCAGATGTGAGCATGGTTAGACATAGGGATGACTGGACATGGGAATGGATGGGTTCACCTCCCCTGTGAAGACAGGCTGAGGGAGCTGGACTTGTGCAGCTTGGATAAGAGAAGGTTGTGATGAGACCTCATTGTGGCTTTCCAGGATTTAAAAGGGGATTATAAACAGGAGGAGAATCAACTTTTTTATAAGGGTTTTTATAAACAGTGATAGGACAAGGGGGAATGGATTTAAGCTCAAGGAGGGAAGGTTTAGAGTGGATGTCAGGGAGAAGTTCTTTACAGAGAGAGAGATGAGGTGCTGGAACGGGCTGCCCAGAGAGGCTGTGGATGCTCTGTCCCTGGAGGTGCTCAAGACCAAGGTGGATGGGACCCTGGGCAGCCTGGTGTAGTACCAGATACGGAGGTTGGTGGCCCTGCCTGTGGCAGAGGGGTAGGAACTTGATGAGGTCCCTTCCAACCCAAGCCATTCTATGATTCTATGGATGGATGGAGAGTCACGGGGTTGTCAGGACCATATTCATTTACCCATTTCTACTGCTTTTCTCCAGCATTTGGTTTTGCTTGGTACCCAATCTTCTGTTTATTATAGACTTCATGCCATGGAAAATATGGAGTTGGCAGTCATGGTGACTGCACAGTGTGATGTGGGTCATGGTCCTGAGCTTTGCTAAGAGCCTGCCTGCCCTTGGCACTTGCACCATGAATCCGTCCCGAAGTCGGTAGGAGCCCTGCACTGAAAACAAGCTGTGATTGACTGTTTATTTTAGGAAGGCAATGGGGAAAAGAGGGAAGGAGATAATGCCAGAGAGATAATGTGAGCACCAGCCATTAGTTACAAACAAGCCCATCAGTACACCAAGTGCCTCAGCAGCAAGCAAACAAAAGGGCAAAGAGAGCAGCTTGGCACGGAGCAAACACAGCACATCAGCTGCATCCTCCCTGCTCAGCTCTACGCAGGCTGATTTCCAGGCTGGGAAGTTTTCCAAAAAAAAAAAACAAACCAAAAAGCAAAACAAAACAAACCAAAAAACCAAACCAAGAAACCAACAACAGAAGGTTTGGGGGCTCTTTCAATGGACTTTTCCCCAATGCCTGACTTGCAGTCAACGAAGTCAAGCAAATGGGGCAGGGAATGAAAGCAGTAAGTAAAACAACAGTAGGTACCAAGCGATGCCCATCCTCCCTGCGCATATCAGATGCTCCATAAAAACCCAGTGCATTAATCAATGAATTCACTGCACCACTGAACTGCACCTGTATGCTGCTGGATGCAACCTGAGGGAAGACCTCTGCAAGGGTGTGAAGGTACCAGAGAGAGCCCATGGTGCTCACAGGAGGGCTGCAATGGATGCAGCATACAGTGCACTGCATATAACATTCGCACTTTGCATACAGTGTATTGCATATAGCATCTGCATGTTGCATACAGCATAGAGTATCACAGAATCACAGAATCATAGGGGTTGGAAGGGACCTCCAGAGATCATCGAGTCCAACCCCCTGCCAAAGCAGGATCCCTACACCAGGTCACACAGCTAGGCGTCCAGGCGGGTCTTGAATATCTCCAGAGAAGGAGACTCCACCACCTCCCTGGGCAGCCCGTTCCAGTGCTCCGTCACCCTCACCGTAAAGTTCTTGCGCACATTGGTGCGGAACTTCCTGTGCTCCAGCTTCTGGCCGTTTCCCCTTGTCCTGTCTCCGCACACTGCTGAAAACAGTCTGGCCTCGCCACTTTGCCCCCCACACCTTAGATATTTATAGACCTGGATCAGGTCCCCTCTCAGTCTTCTCTTCTCAAGGCTAAACAGACCCAGATCACTTAGCCTTTCTTCACAGGGGAGATGCTCCAGGCCCTTCACCATCTTTGTGGCCCTCCGCTGGACTCTCCAAGAGATCCCTGTCTTTTTTGTACTGAGGAACCAGAACTGGACACAGTACTCCAGATGAGGCCTTACCAGGGCATAGTAGAGGGGGAGCATCACCTCCCTCGACCTGCTGGCCACGCTCTTTTTAATGCATCCCAGAATGCCATTGGCCTTTTTGGCCACAAGTGCACACTGCTGGCTCATGGTCAACCTGTCATCCACCAGGACACCCAGGTCCCTCTCCGCAGAGCTCCTCTCCAGCAGGTCATCCCCCAACCTGTACCGGTGCATGCAATTATTCCTCCCTAGGTGCAAGTCTCTACACTTGCTTTTGTTAAACCACATCTGGTTTCTTACTGCCCAGCTCTCCAGCCTGTCCAGGTCTCGCTGAATGGCAGCACAGCCTTCAGGTGTGTCAGCCAATCCTCCCAACTTCGTATCATCAGCAAACTTGCTGAGGGTGGCCACTATCCCCTCATCAAGGTCATTGATGAAGATGTTGAACAGGACCGGACCCAGCACCGACCCCTGGGGAACACCGCTGGTTACAGGTCTCCAACCAGACTCTGCACCGCCAATGACAACCCTCTGTGCTCTGCCAGTCAGCCAGTTCTCAACCCACCTCACTGTCCACTCATCTATCCCGCACTTCCTCAGCTTTGTGAGGGACATTATTAGTGGAGATGGGTTGGCGGTTGGCCTAGATGATCTCAGTGGTCTTATCCAACCTTAATGATCCTATGATTATATGTACAGTGTTCAGCATGTTGCATATAAGATCATTTACCACCCTGCAGACAGGATTTAGCACCTTGCACATAGCAAGGGCTGCTTAGCTCATGGGACTTGAAAGCTAAACCAGGACATGCAACACACCCCTCCCTGGCTCTGTGACCTTTGTGAGTCTAGAGAAGCCAAAATTTGGTTAAAAAAAAAAAAAAGAGGAAATCAGCCAGACCTAAAGTTAAATGCTGCAGCACCACCAACACTAAGAACTTGCTCATTGCAACAAGGAATGGGGAATTTGAAGGATTTGCCCCAAAACTGAGCTCCAGCACCTGGAGGAACACAGATATAGGATTTAAAATATGGGAGTTTTGCAGGCAAAATGAAGCATGGAATAACTCTGTGCCCCAAAGCTGCCTATTGATTTGGGAAGGTGCAGGGTGAGGGGAAGAAGCTTGCTTTGTAAGAACACTCTAGATTGAAGCTGGCAGCTCTAAAGAGCTGCAAAATGTAGCTGGGAGAGAGAGAGAAGGCAATAGCAAAATTGGCCTAATTGGGAGAGGGGAAGGGCAATTAGCGGGGCGAGGAGGATTGTCAGAAGGACTTTATGGATTTACTCAGGCAGCGTGAGGCTTTGCAGGAAGCAAAAATTCATGGAAATGGGGAGGAAAGGATAAAACGAAGGTGACCCTGAGCTGAATACAAGATGGGAAAGCAGGAGCAGGAAGGCTGATGGAACACACTCTGCTTTTCCAGGTCAGCGCTGTGTGCTCGTAGGTGAATTATAGCAGGTTGTGCTGCACGTGGTGCAAGGATGCTCCTCCTCTCTCTGCACCGTGCAAACTCCCAGACACCTGAACACTGAATTTTCTCCTTTTCTACTCCAAACCTTCTCAGATGACGGCAATATCAATATCTCACTGAAATCAGACTTGGACATATTTAACTCTCCTTTTACGTTTGCAAAACACAGCTCTGATTTTCCCCGTCCTTTAAAAAGAAACCTGATGAGCATGTGATGGGAACGTATTTCAGGCAATGAGTGGAGTGCTAGCAAACAGCTTGGGGCTGCCATGAAGCCATCACCCTGCCTGCAGATGAGACTTTGTGCCTTTCCAAAAACCACCACCACAAGGCTATGGGGCCACTGCCAGCCACTGCCTGACTGCTCACCTCCTGCGTATGCCCTCATTTTTCCATTCTGATGCTCTCTCAACCCACTTAGCCATGCCCGTTGCTTTTCCTGGCCAAGGGGAGAGACTGAACTTGTTTTAATGGGAAGAGCTGTATTAGAAAGGGCACAGCTGGCGTAACACACATCCAGAAAGCAGGGAGCACTGTTTGAGGAAATGGAAGGGCTTTTCATTCAGAAGTGATGGATGGAAAGCCCCAAAATGCACTCACAGATGCTCCTACAGATGCTCTGCTCGAGCATGCACACTGCTGATAGGATGTTCAATCACACCCCCAGAGATGGGGCAGCAATAGGGGAAATCACAGGGAGCACACAGAGCACACACCATGTATGACAGACAGTGCACATAAAGAAAAAAAGAACAAAATTTACCACTTCAGAGAGGCATTGTGGGGGAAAAAGTAATGGGACTTAGCATTCCCTTCATAAGGATGGATCCTGCTGCATCCCTGGCAAGAACAAGGCTGGAGATCCCCGGGTGCAGCATCCCCAGCCAAGAATGTTCTCAGCCAAGGAAAAGCCATCTGCCCAGTGCTGAACCTCAGGAACTGCCACCCACCGCCAGAGCATCGGGATAGGCTTTTTGCAATGATATATTTCTTTTTTGCTCGGAAAGTGCTGGGTTTTGGGTCAGCACTAAGGAAGTGCTTCAAGCAGCTCAACCTCAGGATAAGGGATCACAGAGAAGTTCCAGTGGGGTTTTAGGAGCCGAACGCCAAGCTCATGGCAGCACTAATCCAGATCCATAAGCCATGACTGGATCCTGTCATGTCACTTCTCACCCCCACAGCCCCACACTGACCCTCAGAACAAACGCTTTGACCCCTTTCTCCCCTCCAAACACACACCACAAATACAGCCTTACCCACCCCCACTCCCATCAATCATCAGCAGAAGAGCACGTTGAAAGAAGAATTCAGCTTTACGCAGATGGATCTGTGCTATCCCCAAAGGATAATATTGTGTACCTCGCCTCAAACTGGGGAAGAATTGGCCCCTTTGTGCCAATCCTACAGAGCGTGTTTACCGCTCCCCCTCCCTGTGCCCTGCAGCAGCTGATGGCTGCATTCTGTGCAGGAAAAAGTGCGTTAGAAATAGCAAAATCCCAACAGTTGCCCGATCAGTGCCACTCACCTCCCAGCACTCAGAGCTGTGCAGAGCAGGCAGGGCTTTGATGCACTACACAGGGGAATGGGCTATGGGGTATCCCTGCATACCCTATTAGCAGGTCCCTATTAATGAGGACAACGTTAGCACCCTGTTAACGGGTTCAGAAACAATGTTCTGTTGGGGGGAACCCTATTAAAAGGTAAAAACTGGGTGTTCTATTTGCAAGTGCCCTACTAACGGGTCTAAAACCGTTGTCCTATTAATGCCTGCCTTATTAGCAAGTCCAAATTTGGTATCCTATTAAAGGGGCTAAACCTATTGTCCTATCAGTAGGTTCATTTACTACCAGGTCCAAGCCAAGTATTCTACTAATGGGTGACCTAATACCACGTCCAAAACTGGTATCCTGTTAACAGATGCCCTGTTACTGGGTCCAAATGGGTTGCCTTATTACCAAGTTACTCTATTATCAAGTCCAAACCAGGCGCTCTGCATGCAACCACCTTATCAACTGATGCAAACCTAGCATTCAGTTAACAAGTGCCCTATTAACAGGTTCAAATCCAGCATCCTATTAGCAGACATCCTATTAACAGGTCAGTGTTTGATACACCATTACCAAATCCAAACTAGTCACCCTATTAGTGGCTTCTCCTATTACCAGGTGCCCAGTGACCAGTGGTCCAAAACCACTACTCTGTTACTGGGTGCCCCACGCCCAGATCCAAAACCAGTGCCCTATTATCAGGTTCAAACCTATTAACAGGTGCTCTAAATCTCAGGTCCAAACTGATGCCCTATGACCAGGGTGCCTATCACCAGGTCCAAAACCACTGCCCTATTACACAGTGCCTTATCACCAGCTCCAAAATCACTGCCCTACTATCGGGTCCCCTATTTCTGGGCAGCCTATAATAGAGTACAAAACACTGCACTATCAAGGATGCCCTATTCCCAGATCCAAAATGACCGTCCTATTACCAGGTCCAGAACCACTTTCCCATCATAGAGTGCCTTTCCCAAGCCGCGAGGGGGGGGCACAGAGCCTAGAGACCCCGCACCCCATTTTCCCATGATTTGGGGTCAGGGCACAGGGCTGATCCCGTTGTGAGGGGGTGATGGAACTCACCCAGCGCCAGGTCCAGGAGATCCCAAAGCAGCAGTACAAAGAGGGGCAGGGGGCTCATGGTCCGCATAGCGTCCGCGGGGGGGTGTAGGGGGGAGCCCCATAGGGCTCACCGGTGCCCCGAACCAGCGGCTGTAGCATGAGGGGGTCCGGAAGGCATCGCGGCGGTGCCGGGCCAGGCTCGACGCCCCCTTTTGCCGGTCCCACCGAGCGGAGCGGACCGCTCGCAGCTCCGGCACCGCGATGTCGCCGCCCGAACCCCCGGCGCCCACCTCCCGGCTAAGCCCGCCCCTATCCGGCCCCAGGGCGGGGCTGCGGGGAGGCGGGCGGGGATGGACGGGACGCGGGGTGCGGGGCTGGGCTGTGATTTGTACGAGCGCGTGGGTTGGCGTGGTTTGCGAGGGGAGGCTGCGCCCTGAATCCCAGCTGCGCTCTGCCATTCCCCAAAATCTCAGGATCTCCCCTTATTTTAAGCCAGTCTCGTGCAAACGCTCCCCGCACTGTCCTCGGGGTTACAGCTTCCGAACCAACACAACCAGCAGCACCAGACCGATGGAATCTGCTGGCTTGTGGCTTGCTTCTTCACCAACCAACCCCCAGTGAAAGAAATCAGGCTCCGCATAGGTCACTGCAAAATCAAATCAAATAAAAATCAATTAATTGCTGAAGTTCCTCTGCGCAGGGCTGGGTTTTCTCTCTGCTCTCTCAATGCCTGAGCAGCAGAAATAGCGTTGCTAGCTTAACCGTGCCCAAGGGAGAGACACACAATGATTTTATTCCATCCATTGGATGATATAACTCATAGGAGAAACACTTACAGGGGCAAAAAAATGAGGCTCAAAGTTCAAAAGGGTCACCCAGCTCAAGACAGTGTAGAGAAGAGGGATGCTTAGCAGGAAGATACCATAGAATCAGTAAGTTCAAAAAAAGACATCTAAGATCATCCAGTCCAGCCACCCCCCTGCCACCAGTGTTGCTTACTAACCGATGTCCCTGAGTACTACATCTACCTTTTCCTTAAACACCTCCAGGGGCAGTGCTTCCCTGGGCAATCTCTCCTTGCAAAGCCTTCCCAACCTCAATTTTGTCCTTTTTTTTTTTCCCCATTCTGCAACTGCTTTTTGCATGCACAACCACCCCCAGTGAGCTGGGAGGAGCATCTCAAAGTGCTTGGAGAAGTAGTCATCGTCTTTCCGCAGCAAAACGCCTTTGACAGCCTCCAGATTTAGTAGTGGAACGCAAGAGAAGCGTGCAGGCTGTCAGCTGAATCCCAGGACATTGGAGGAGACAGTAAGTGATGTAAATTGTTGGATGAAGATATTGCCGTTTGTATTGGGTGTCTGGCTTCATTGGGTTTTGCCTGGGTTTTAATTTCCTGTGGATTTAGAGGCTGGTTAAGGTACTCTGCTGACAGCCCCAGAGGCTGGAAAAGCACAAAATGAGCTGATTTGGCTGTTTTTTGTCTTTTCTTTTCTGAAATAAGGGCTTTCCCATAGCTTTGTCCCACTGCAACAGAAAATCCCTATTTGAGGATGGAGCCAACATCCTTCCCATCCTTGATGGATGGAGACAGTGCAAAAACAAGACCCAAAGCACTGTCCTCAACACCTTTAGGAACAGCAGAAATCCAGGGCAGAGAGCTATAGGCAGACCTCCCTCCGCACCAAGTGACCCCAATTTAGTACCAAAAAAAAAGTGAAGTTTCTCAGCTCCTCTCTCCTGACCTTTCCAGAAGAATTCTGTGTACTAATTAGCAGAGTAATAATGTGACGAGGCTGCAATTCCTCATTAGTGCACGCAAAATTCCCAGCTACATGACTGATATGCATCTACAAGAAAATTAACTTCAGCACGAGGGCTTCATAATCAAGATTAATGAGGAAACTGGCAAGGAGCAGCACGTGTCTCTAGCTCTCTGCACTGCCCATCCTCCCCAACCCTTTGTCAGGAGTCAGGTGACCCCAAAATGAGCTTTTTTAGGGAGGATATTCCTTGCCAAAACAAGCCCTCGTTAAGTCTGTACAAGAGCTGATTATTCCCTGTTGGCTGAAAAATTCAATGAAGTGCACTGAAGATCTTCAGCAGGTTCCCATCTTGCACCATCCCTCTTGATGGAAAATGCTCATATGCAGGTGAAATAAAGGAATTCTGGTGAGGCTGGATGGGGATTCTGAACACCTGTTCAAGCTGTAGGCGTCCCTGTTCCTTACAAGTCCCTTCTCTATCCCTGTGGATTTTCCAGTTGGGTATTAGTAAAAAATGATTCTCCAAAAGAGTGGCAAGGCATTGGTACAGACTGCCCAGAGAGGTGCTGGGTCACCATTGCTACAGGTGTTCAGTGTGGAGATGTGGCACTGATGGACACAGTGGGCATGGTGGGATGGTTTATGGTAACTGCTGAGTCACAGCCTGAACCATTAAGCACCTGGGGAAAGGACCAGTCAAGCCCTGGGAGCACAGGAGAAGGCAATTCAGCCACGGGACAGGAAGGGTTGGGGCCTGGCTGCAATCTCTCTTAGATCCCATTTAAGGGCTGGCTGCCACTGGGAAGGATCTCTGGTTGGAGATGTGAGCTGAGATCTTCGGATACGGGTAAGCACCTCTACTCTTCCTTTGAAATACCGTCCTATGAATGGTGGCCCCTTTGCTGTTACGCTCCTGTATCACCCTTCCACCACGTTACTCTTTCCTATTGTAGCAGGTGGGTTGGGCTTGGGGGAATCTTAGAGGTCTTTTCCAACCTTAATGTGTCTATGGTTCTATGATTTTCCGTAAACTTGGGTGTAGCAGGGGAAAAAGTCCTGGTGAAATCCTGCCGAGAGAAGGAATTGGGATTTCTTATACTTCAGGTTAGGTCAGTGGGAAGAGATGCTTCCATTGGGAAGAAACACATTGGAGAGCATTTAGGCATTGGGATGCTGCAGATGTGGTTGCAGCATGGCACCAATTTCTCAGACTTTACCCATCTTCAAATAATCCAATTTTCTCCACAGAAAGGAAGATTCATCTCAATTTATGGACCTGGAACTTGTTTTCAATAGAAATGTCTCAGCAGGAGAATCCACCCATTCTTTCCAGCCCCAACTGCTGCTTTGCTCATGACCCTTGCTGGCATTTCTCCATCAAAAATAGAAACTCAGGCAGTCGAAAAGCAAAGAAACATCACCATGGGATAACCCAACACACTGTGTTTAACCCCAAATATTTTGCTTTGCTGCGATAGCAAAAGGTCTCACTATTTTCATCTCTTCTTAAAAATAAAAAGCCACTGTAAAATGAAACAGCAGCATTCCCAAATCACAGCTCATCCAGCCTCAAGTTTACCTTGGAGCCATCGCTTTCCTTCGTTCAACCCCACCTTGGGCTCAGCGCCACCCTGCAATCAGCTCCTTCTGTTTCAGGGAGCCCTGCCCTCCCACTGCATTCATTTGTAGCATTTTATTTAGCACCAAATGCCCTCAACTGATCCTGTGCTGGCCAGGTAGCACCAAGTCCCAGGCAGGAATTAAAGCCATTTCCTCAATGCCTTTATCTTCCCTTGACAACGAGAGCAAAAGGGCTGCATCGTGTTAGCAAGGGGCTTTTCACAGCATGCATGTTTTAATTATTACATATAATTAATACACTATAATTAACACACTCCACTGTTGATGCAAAAGGGCAGAAGCAAAGCAGCAAGCACCCACAACTGCTCTTGCACATTTCGGAAATACTACACAAAAGTGCTCTTAGCCCTAAATCTTTAAGGGGATATATATTTCATAACCCAGAATATTCAGGTATTATTCCCCAAATATTACAATATTACAGACCCCAAAATATTCAGGTATGTTCCAGCACTATGGATAATTCCCAAGATTGGTGTCTGGGCTGTAATTATTCGTATAAATACGTGCCAGTGGCTAATGCTGTTAAGAAGTCCTTATTTCCCCACCCTGGTGGAATCACAAGCACAGGTATTTGCTTTCATTAAATTATCGCTCTTGGTAATGCTCTGATATACATCTCTCTCCCTGACGTGCTCTTTTGCCATATGTGTTTTGCACACACATTGCATGAAAAAAAAAATAGATTAAAAAATAAAAACAAATAAGGCAATCGGGATGTGTTCAGTGAGGCTGATCCTGCTCCAATTAAAGGACAGAAAACCCACTGCAGCCACCTGCTTGGAGGAGTCCCTCCCAGCGGACACCAGTGCAAACCAGTATGGAATGCTGGTTGCTGCTTCACTGCCATTTCTTACGTATAAGCAACAAAAATGAATCCTATCATTCATTATACGCTCATAGGAAAGGAAGAAATGTCCATTTGATAAGATGAAATCCAGCATGTATGTTCCCATCTGTTCAGCCCCATCTCTTCCCCTGAGCCCATGACTCAATGTTAAGGCCAGATTTGCTGTTTTCCACCAACATAAAGATCTGGGGGAGTGCAATAAATAAATAAATAAATGAAAAAATCCTGACTTCCCAAACACTGCAGTATTTCATGGCTGTAAGTTGGCTGGGGAGGCTTTCTGAGTTAAAAGTCACATTTTTAGAAAAATGGTGAGTATTTTGAAAGGATTAGCTTGGCCTCTCTCTCCCTCCCCTCAAACGGGAAATTTCAGTTTTTCATCTGGAAAGAATATTCTGTTTCAGAAATCCCCTTACCTCTGTCTTAAAAAAAAAAAAAACAACACCAAAAAGCCATAACAAAATTAAAACATTACAGCCAACTTGGAGGTGAATCATTGCCAGCTGTTCAGATTTTTCCCCCAAGCCCAGGCTGTGCCAGGAACCCGTAACATTTCCTTTCCATTTACCATCAGTTCTAAAACTTAGCCCTGCAAGGGCAATGCTTTCTGCTACATGGCTCCAGGAGCATCTATCCCATGGCATTGACCTGAGGCTCACATGAAAACCAGTCCAGCTTGGAAGGGGACAATAAATTGCTTTAACATCAACAGAAGCATTTTGCTTTTCCAACACGCTGGGCACCCCAGTTTGATGTCCATTCCAAGCACGCCTTGCCCAGCCTCTAATGTTAAAAACCTCATGGGCAGCCTCAAAACCCTAAAAGCATACAAAAGGAAGAAGCAGTTTGCACACTGTAGAAGGGGCCCAGCCTCAGCTGGTGAAACATCTCCCATCATTTACTAAATGAATTCCCCCCTGGAGCTGTATAAATACACAAGTGCACATGCACAGATATATATACATGGAAGGCGTTCTGAAGAACATCTTCGCAGCTGCATAAATAGACTGATGACAGCCATGGGGTTGATATAAATAAGATTAAAAGTTGCAGACATCATTTTCCCTGGCTTGTCTCCCTCCTCCATCCTGACACTCAGGATGACACGTGGCTTAATTTTAAACTCTTTTTTCACTCTCTTTCCAACTCTTCTTGGCTCACAAAAAGAATCGTCATCATCTATGCTAGATACAAATGGAAAACACTGTGTTTTTCCCTTTTCCTCCAACACTTTCAATTCAAAATAAAACCCCAGTAGTACCAAATGAGGGCCTCTTCTACACTCCTCAACCTTAAAAATGAGGTAAAAGAATAATTTCAGGATCTCTCTCTGATCCCGGCAATGGTGGCAGCCATGCTAAATGTTTGCTTCAGCTTTTCACTTTGAGTTTTTGTTTTGGGTAGAAAACAAGAAAAACACTATGGGAGAGGGGAAGTAGGGTTGGAAGTGAGAATGGGGTCACAGGGAGCAGATTTCAGCTCACCCCCACACCGTGCCATGGAATGATGCCCAAACCCTGCTGACTTCTTGGGCATCTCAACTCCACCATGGCCATCTGTAGCTATTGGACATATCAACACAATGGGAAAGGCGCTACAACAAAGGTGTGATGACAGAAGGACCAGCATGATAGAGAGGTGCTAAAAAGGATGAGAAGATTGCTCACCCATATCAGAAGGTTCTAGGTTCACAGAGGAAAGCTTCACCAAGGAGGGATCTCCAGAAAGATATCCTTCCCCAGTGGCAGTCAGCCCTTAAATGAGGTCCAAGTGAGGTACAGCCAGGCTCCATCCCTTCTGCTCACACAGGGGAGCACAGGTAAAGGCAGTTCACAAGGCTGACTAGCTCCTTTCCCCAGGTGCTCCATCAGTGGCTCAGGCCATGACAACAGTTCGCATACACCATCCCACTGACTTTTCCCCATTCCAACATATGCAGATTTGGGGTAAGTTCTCTCCCAGCTCACACCCTGCAGGCTGAATTGCCCTTGTACCAAGCAAAACCAGAACAGCACCCTCAGCTCAACAAGGAGTTGCAAAACCAACAATATCAGAACTACAGATGTTCCCCCCCCCCCCCAAAAAAAAAGGCAGTTTACATCCCCCCAAAATCCCTCCAACAGAAATAGTGTAGGGATTGCAATAGGACATCACTCTAGTGAACAAATAACATCGGGTTTGCAATGGAGCATCCCTCTAAAAGCAAATAACGTTGAGTTTGCAGTGAAGCATCTCTCCAACAAGCAAATAACATTGGGTTTGCAATGGAGCATCCCTTGTAAGTAAATAACATGGGGTTTGGGAGCAATATCCACTGCAAGGAGTGAGAAGAGGGAGGAAGTATGATCTAAGCCCCCCAGTCTGAGCCTGTCATTGTCTTTAGAGAATGAAACAAATCTGAAGTGCTGGCCGAAACCACATTAAGCATTCAAGGAGACAAATGCCAGACCTAGGAATAAAAATCTGCTGCTTCCATTTTATTTCCACAAGGTAATGATATCCCGTGCCTTCACTTTATGAAGTCGAATTTGTTATGGCTGATGAGCTGCAAGCCAAATTGTGGAGCTGAGGGGGAAAAAAAATAGAGACTATAAGAAAATTTGTAGTTTTAACATGCGATATCATGTAATTGAGTGAGTAAAGGAGAGAGCTGACACTCGGTCATGGCAACCTGCAGTATTGCAGGGGGTTTCGGGGAGCAATTTGTGCACCCCTGGAGACTGTCCCTATTAAAGGTGCTCCCCTACTCCCTCCCAAAGTGATGGCAAACCACTTCAATTTGGGCTGCTGAAACACATTTTGGGACCATCGCATCCATTCTCATGGTTCTTTTGCAGCTGAGTGTTGAACCTTTGCAAAACACATTGGGAGAGTGCGGTAGCCTCCCTCCCCACACCATTGGTCATGCTGCCTGACTTCCTATCACTTTCTTTTTTTCTCTCAATCTTTTATAGAGCCTTTTTCCCTTCAGATAGTGACAATACCCGGGTCAGCAGAACCTGGCCCTGCTGTTGTCGGCAGCACAGACACCTCTTATTTATTTACCAACAGCTCCCTGCTGTTGCTCATTTGCGCTGCACAAAGTGAAAGGGGCTGTCAGGTTTTTTTTACATCCTGCTCTGCTCGAGTTTTGTGGGCTAGCTTGAAGTTCAGGTCCTGACTTAGGGTGTACCTACCATCTGCACATTTCACCCATGTATGCTTTATACATCATCTGCAGCTTAGTCAGCGTAGGCTGCATGCTATTAACATGTGTATTTGTAAATGCATCCCCGCTGAAAAGCACAAAGGGGTTTGCGTTGCCCAGAGCTCATCCAGTGAATCCTGGGCAGCACTGAGGCATGCAGCTTCTGGGGAGCACTGCTGTACTTCTCATCACAGGAGCAAACAGCTGCTGCGGTCTGTTCAAACAGAGATGCTGCCCACAGACAGCCCAGTGTTTACCCTCCTGCAAAGCAATCTCACCATATGCCTTATTCTATCATCTTGTTTCACATCTCAGCCATACCACCTCAATTCCTTCCTCATCCCATTTTACAAAGTTTGCTTCCATCTGCATCACTCCACAGCCTCAAGGATTGCCCTTTGCCTTCAACAGGGGGAAAAAAAATGTATTTTATTAATTTTTTTGTTTGTTTGTTTTGCTACAATTTATATATATTTCTGCTCCAAGTCACCATCGCTGCATCTCCTCTTCACACCTTCCCATTACCCACTTTGCTTCCATACAACCTCACCTCTCGGCCCATAAATCTGTGGCATACAGAGGGCAGGTTTGAAGCAACAATAACTTTTTATGTATTGCCAGGGGAGCTCTTAGAGTGGCTGTATCACCTTGGGCACGTAATATGTTTCATAGAGCAGGGGCGTGCATCCATCTCAGAGCATTTGTTTTCTGCTCCAGATGCTGACTCCAAGCCACGTCCATCACCCAGCAAGAAATCACAACTAACAACAACACGTGCTGATGCAAACAGGCAAAATTCAGTCTGAGGTAAAGTTTGTAAATGCATTTTTCATTTATTTCCTCACGTCCAAGGCTCCTTCCCAAAGGTACAAATAGGAGCTGCTTGTTTACGTGCTCTCCTTTATCCTCAGCAGTAACTTATTTGCTTTCTGCTCAGCATGCCTTGGAAGGAAAGTGAATTATGCAAGTTCTCCCAGCAGCTAGGTTAGTGATTTCTCCTGCTAGCAGGAGAACAAAAAGCTCTTGTTTTTAGCCCAGATTGAGGACATGTAGGTCAACTACTCGACAGCCAGGTGAGCAAGGCAAGCCCACACACGGGGTTTGTAGCATCTTGTTCTGATTACCAAAGATAGGGCAGCTATGAGATGGAGCAATCTGTTAGAAACTGCTATCGCTACTGTTGTGTCAGTGCTGTCACCAGCATCTTATGTGACTTTCGCATGTTACGAGCTCATGGAAATGGGATTTGTGTCACATCTGTGGGGTGGGTTGTGGTTGAACTTGGGAATCTTAGAGGTCTTTTCCAACTTCAGTGATTCTATGACTCTGTTTAGGCACCCAGTTAGTGAGCATTGTGGGGATGGATCAGCGGTTGAACAAGAGGACCACAGAGGTCTTTTCCAACCTTAATGATTCTATGAACTCTTTCACGTGAGCCTTCCCAGTAGTAAGAGACAGGCAAAGGAAAGAGATGGGATGCTTTTGGATATAAGAGCCTCAAAATGCTGTCTTTGAGAGAACCAACCCAAATTTCAGGTTTGGGGCAAGCAGCAGTGGCAGAGAATAGGTTTCCTAAAGGGAAATGGCTTGAAGCAAGTTACCCACTAACCCTGCTAAACACCTTATGGGACAACTTGTTGCTTGCAAAAAGAGTTTGGGCCAAACCCAAGAGGACTTCACATTTTGTCACCACTTCACCAAAATACAGAAATTGTCATCAAACCTAGGAGAGATAAAAACTTGCACCTCCATACCTTAATGGACAGGAAAAGCCAAATCCTGTCTGCTCAAGCACTGCCTTGTGTTGCCTTCAGTATAGTTTGTTAAGCACACATCCCAACTTTCCCTGCCAGCGCTGTAAGCAAGACACAGTGCCACTGTTTGTGTATCCTGTGAAAAGATATTTAATAAATATGCAAATTACTACCCACATCTCCTCAGGCAGGTGAGGTAGAGAATGGGCTGTGGTTAAGTGCTACATCCGTGCACCACTGAGTACCTGGCAAAGAGAAAAATAAACTCCGGCTGAAATTTGGATGCAAACAGGATAACAAAATGCTTTTGGCAGCTGGGGGGTTGTGGAGATGCTTTTCTCATTTCAAAGCAGGTTGCAGCCCCTTTGTTGCAAGCGATGCAGCACCATAGCATGCACTGGCCTGGATTTGAGGGAGCTGAAAGAGGAAACTGGGAACTGCATCAGGGCAGCATGCTGTCTCATTATAGACCAGATGTGCAAAATGTTCCTTTTATCAATTCACATTTTCCCAGTAGGTTTTTGTAGTGTTTCTCAGTCACTGACTCCTCTCATCTTCCAGGACTGCCGGCAACTCATCTTTTTGTATTTCACAGGCTCATCATGCCCTTTCTACCAGGCTCCTGACTTGGATAAATAAGTCCAATCTCTGCAATCACCCTTTAGAGACTAGTTTTTCCAAGGCAGGCAAGACTTTATAAATGTTTTCCCCAAGGAACAAATCACCTTTTCCCCCTGGGTTAGCTGAAGCGTATAAAACACCAAGCTAACAGATACAGACAGGCAAGCCAGTGTGACGTCTTCTCTCAAACGCACTATTTTCCCCCCTATTTTCACCAAAAACTGACAAAATCAAGGAAAACTGTCTTCTGCAGTGACGTCTAGACGGAGGGCAGGAATAGGAACGTGGCTCAGATTTGAAGCCAGACCCCTAGTTTCTAGAATTCCAACCTGAACGCCTCCATCCAACCCAGAAGTGCTCAAGGCCAGGTTGGATAGCTTTTGGATAGCCTGATCTGGTGGGGTCACTCAACTCTTGGTAAGAGGTTGGATCTGGATGGGCCTTAAGGTCCCTTTCACTCCACTCATTTCACGATGCTTTGATCCCACATTGCTCCCTGTGCAATGCTCAAAGCAGCTCCTACATGTGTCATTCTTGCCCCTGTACCCCACTGCAGAAGATCGTAGGTTGCAAGAAGGCACTTGCACCAACACCATTCAAAAATGCATTCCAGCATGCAGCACAAACTTTGTAAGCCTGATCCAAGTGTCTTTTATTGTGCCTTTTTCTCAAAGCACCAAGCACTGACCTTGCTACCTGCTTGTGAAAAGGCTGCCAGATGGCCCAGTGCTGCATCCCAGCACCGAAATAGCCACATTCATGCCAGATCATTCCCTATGGGATCAAATCCCTCCAAAAAAACACCACTTAGCATGAGCATACAGGCAGCACCACATTGCTCAGGCATGGAAATTTGTCCATGCATCAGAACCACAACACGTGATTTGCAGTAATTTTGGGAGAATCCACACAAGATAAAGGTTGTGCAGCCAAGCACTGTATTGAGGAACCTAAAATTGACCTTGAAAGAGAGCCAAATCATACAAGAGAGAAACAATGAGCCAGGAGGTGTTTGGCCAATTGGATGCACAGCTCAGCTTCAGTTTCAGCAGCCAAATTATGCAAGGAAACCCATACAGAGCTGACCTTAAACATTGCAGGAGGGCAGCCAAGTCCCACCAAGTCCAGCTTGTACCCCAACATGTACACATGCCTGCTTCAAGCAGAAGAACAAGCAGCATACATATGTTTTTTTTGTTTGTTTTGTTTTTTTTTGCAGAGCCACAGGAAAATGATGTTTTTCATTAAAGGAGATGCAAATGAAAAACAATAAACAGCAAGCATTGCACTGATAAATCAAAATGAGCCTCTGAAACCCCGCTGCAAAGCAATGAGCAGGCAAAAGGGGAAATTCAGACTCCATGGGGAGAAAGCCAAGAGGGGTCATGAGCAAGCTGCTTCATGCGACCCCTTGCCTTGAGTGCAAAGGGATATCCAGGAGGGATTTCTGCTTCTCAATGGATTTTCAAGTCCTTCAGAGGAGACCTTGCCCTCCTCAAGCTGCTTTACCATCCATGTCTGGGCTGTCAGACATCCTAATTCCAGGCACATCTGAAAGCCCTGCCCAGAACACGGCTGTTTGCTTCAGAGACACAACCTTAGCACATAATGCAGTTTTACAAGGAGGAAAAACACCGAGAAACATGCAGAAAATGAACTCTTAGAGCTCTCTCTCTTTCCCTGTCACCTGCTCTAGCCAACTTTTGCTCTCTGGAGATTAGAATAGACATCTGTTTGCTGGTGAAGTCAAGGGTCAGCTTTCAAGGATGCTGCAATGAGATGGTGAGTGAGGGAGACATCAGCAATGTCCCTCTTGGATTCTTTCAGCTCTTTTGCACTGGCAATGGTATCACTTAAAAACAAAGCTTTTCCCAAGGAAATTTGTATTCACAACTGAAGTAGTAAGGAGAAAAATCATAGAATCATTAAGTTGGAAAAGATTTCTAAGACCATCTAGTCCAACCGTCCACCTATCACCAACACTGTCCACTAAGCTACACCCGTAAGTGGGAAGAGGATGGAAGATGGAGTAAAAACCCATGGAGAAGCAGCTGAATTTTAATTCTATTTAAGAGGAAAAAGAAGACCTAGAGCATTTATACCCTGACAAAGTGACTTGCTGTAACACTGCCAGCGGAAGGCAGTTGGAAAAAGGCCACAAAAAGAGCTGCCCCTTTGCATTTCTGCTCTGTATGTGAGTTACGGTGCAGTTCCCAAGGATGCCGAGCTTATCACTCCTGATAAGCCTCTTTTTATAGGTCTGGCAGAGACATGCGAGAAAGCAGTAATTAAATTTTCACAACAGAAGAAGGCTCGTGCTTTTTGCCTGCTTTTGGAGAAGTCAGCACAAAATACTGGGGTGGGCCAGCAATGGAGTGGGATCTCAATTGTATCCAAGGCAAGGCAGAAATCCTAGAAAAACGTAATATTTTCTGGCTCAAGAAGCAATTTCAAGCCTGGGAGCAACTTCCTTACCCCAGGAGAATTCAATTTCTCCCTTTTTTCCCCCCACAGTAAACATGCACAAACAACGCAAAAATTTTGTGAGCAGGGTGGTGCCAGCTCACCCTAGCATCCCCTGAGCAGAGACAAGCAGCTGGTGCATGGCCTGAAAAGGGTTTTGAGATGTGGGTGACCAAAAACAGCCTTGAAAATGGGTTAGGAGTGACTGGAAGTCTTAAGGAGTGAAACTCAAGACCACTAAGTACATAGGCAAGTAACTAGATGCAGTGACCTACACACTCCAAGAAACCAGTTCACCAAGATCACGTCCATGTCACATGTTGACAGAGGTGATATTTCAAGGGTGACCTCCAGTCATGTTGATCCAGGTCTAACCACACCATAGCCAAGGGAAACCCCTCAAAGCAGGCACGTGAAAAAGTCACCATAGAGACACCAACATGAGAGAAGCAGGACCTCCTCCTAGGGAAGATCTTAACCCTGACAAATGTCCTTTAGCTCCAAAGAGATGACAAGCAGGGGAAAAAGAGTGATAGTAAGCTACTTTCATGTGGAAGACACAATACAATGTCCTATTTAGACAGGTGCTTAATCAGCCAGAGGAAAGGACCTGACTTTTGTCTGTCTTATAAAGTGTTTTACTCCACACTGATGAGTGCTTGGCTGTCTCGAGGCTCCAGACTTCCAGTCGTTAGAGGCAGTTATCTCTATGCAATTTAATTAAAGTCTAGTGTTTAATGACACAATGTGCCACTAATTATTTTTCCACTGGTTGTCAGGAGGCTTTATTTTGTAGTTGCAAAGCAAAATTTAATTATGGCAAGGAAAGTAGATGGGTAGTATCTTGAGAGCCCTTGGAACGCTGGATGGGAGAGTAGTGGATCCAGCTCCTTTCAATGAGGACCATCAAGTTTTGGCTGCAGCCTGTCAACACCATGCAGGGTCAAGAAATGGTGAGCTGAGGGACGCCTCTGGCATGCTCCACTCCTACTTCGTCAAAAGGAGTGATGAGCATGCCAGCATTGCTTAACATAGCGGTGCCATGAGAATGTCAATATGTAGGCACATCATAGAATCATAGAACTGCTCAGTTTGGAAAGGATTTTAAAGATCACCAAGTCCAACTGCAACCTAACCATCCCACCCTAACTCTAACAACCCACTGCTAAATCATGTCCTTGAGCACCTCATCCAAACGGTTTTTAAACAGATCCAGGGATGGTGACTCAACCACCTCCCCAGGCAGCCTATTCCAGTGCTTAACAACCCCTTCTGTAAAGAAGTTTTTCCTGATATCCAACCTAAACTTCCCCTGGTGCAACCTGAGGCCATTTCTCCTCGTCCTGTCACTAATGAGAAGAGACCAACGCCTCTCTTGCTGTAATCACCTTTCAGGTATTAGAATAGAGCAGTAATGTCACCCCTCAGCCTCCTCTTCCCCAGACCAAACAACCCCTTCCTTCAGTCTCTGCTCATAGGGAATATTCTCCAAGCCCTTCCCCAGCCTTGTTGTCCTTCTTTGGACCTGCTCCAGCACCTCCATTTCTGTATTGCGGTGCCCAAAACTGAACACAGTACTCCAGGTGAGGCCTAACCAGTGCCGAGTACAGGAGCAGGATCACTTCCCTAATCCTAGTCACCACACCATTCCTGATACAAGCCAGGATGCCATTGGCCTTCTTGGCCACCTGGGCACACTGCTGGCTCATATTCAGCCAACTGTCCATCAGTACACCAAGGTCCCTTTTCAACAGGCAGCTTCCAGCCTCTCCTCCCCAACCCTTGTTGGGTTGCCTGGCATTGCTGTGACCAAAATGCAGGACCCAACACTTGGCCTTATTGAAAGTCACATGGTTTACCTTGGCACATCAATCCAATCTATCATAGGATCGTAAAGGTTTTTAGACCGCAACAATCATCCAGTCCAACTATCAACCCATCCCCACTATGCCCACCAACCATGTCACTCAGTGCCACATCTCCACATTCACTGAACACCTCCAGGGACAGTGAATCCACAGTCACATCCTTAATTTCCATTTTATCTTGGGTGCCTAGTCTATGGAGCTGACATAACGTGGCAGCAAGCAGGAATTCTGGAGAAAGACAGTCCATAGGTTGCAAATAGCCTGGGTCACCCCAGTTCATAGCACTAGAACTGGAGACAGATTGGGTTGATTCACTCAGGATGAAGCTCTTAGAACCAACATAGCAAAATACTGATTTTTCTCCTTAAAGATATCACCTCATGTAGCAAGTCATGGGGCTCTTCTTTCATCATCAAGCTCTTCCTTAAATACTTTTTTTGGGGGGAGGAAAGAAGAGGCAGATTCCTCTTTTCTTAAAGAGGAAAGGAGGGGAAGAATCTGTTTGCGTCTCAATTCTTTCAAGCTGAGTTATCTCCCCCACTTTGCAGCCTTCATTGTAGGCCACCAAACACATTTGTCGCAAATTTCAGTGCTCTGCAGTTTTGCCTTGTCAGCAGAACAGGGATTTGGGAATCCTGCTTTTCCTCCCTGCCACAAGTCTTTGTCTGCTGGGAGATTTGCCTCTCTAAGCCTCAGTTTCCCTGTAAAGTAGAGATAATGACGCACATTTATTCTGCAAATTGCTTTGATCTCTACTGTTGAGAGGTGTTCTGCAAGACTTAATTACATGTGTCACCACAAGCCTTTGCTGCACACATTAAAGTATCTTAAGCTGCCTAGCAATGCAGAGGAGATCTGCAAAGAGAGAATTAAATGCACAATACGCTCATCTGAGAGCAGAGTTTTACAGTTTTGAAGAGGTCTGGGCAAGTTTTGCAGCTGATAAGTAGCTTTGAGAAACTCCCCATCATTTCTGCATGTTATTATGGTTTGCCTTTAAATATTAAAACATGTCAGCTCAGCACTATGCCATCCTTGCCTACTTACAGGAGTTAGCATCGGGACCAGGAGCAAGCAGTTCTTTCAGGAAGATGCAGGCAGATTATCTTTTGCCACAAAACGCCCAAGTTCTGCAAGCTAAACACCCTCCGGAATTTGCTATTTTCTTGAGATCTTTGGAACACCGACACGTTCAGATCACACAAGAAGCGCACAGTGACACCCCATAATTAGAGCAGATCAAAACACAGAATCGCTACTGGAACTGAAATCTTAATGTCCTGAAATTTGCAGGTGTATTCCAACTGATAGAGGAGATACTGCAGAACTGCCTGTGGACACAGCGCAATTTCAGATTTGAAGCAGTTCCTCCAGCAATGTCTGTTATAATAGAAAACACCCTTTGCAGCATACAGTGCGATAGAGGCTGAGATGTGGAAAATATTGAAACAGCACAAAACATTCACCCAAAACCACCTAAAACCGAGGTGACCTTCAGGGAAAAGCCTGCAACAAGCAATACCTTCCCCAGCAGCAGAGCCCCGATGACATTAATATTGCAAAGACATCTAAGATCATTTGCATCCTTCTGCCCACAGCTTTCCTCCTCATCACCATCTGCTACCCTTGAAGGGCTCTGCTCTTTGGGGAGAAGTTTGTTTCTGAGACTGACAACAGCAAGAGAAACTGCAAGGAGAGCAGCTCAACATCCATGAGGAATTGGGGGATCAATGATGGAGTCAAACCCATTGTGCTCTAATCAACATTTGTCCAAGGGCTCTTTGGCTTTGCATGAAGAACAAAGAGGAAAAAGCACCCCTCCAAACAAAAAGAAAACCACAGAAAAAGGGATAGTGGTGAAGTGGGGAATGGAAGAGAAGAGCAGAACAATTCCCAGGGCAAAGCATCCCACGCCCAGTTCCCAGGTTAAGAAGGGACAGTGAAGAACTGACTGGGCAATTATTTTAGGGCGAGGAACGTGAGTTGAGAAACTCATTGCCACTCTTTGTGAATCCTTAATGAACTTTTTCTTAAAAAAAAAAAAAAAAAAAAAAAAAAGGAAAGGAAATGAAAAGCTCTCATTAAGGCTTTTGGCAAATCTGATCAGTCGTTTTAGAGCCCAAAACAACCATTTAATTGGTAAATTCTCTGGCAGCCAAGGAGAAGAAAGGGCTGGGCACAAAAGCCGACTGTTTGCCTAGCTGTAGAGCTGCTGCACTCCTCCACACACTGCCAAAAGGACTTGCCAGCAAAATTAAAGCATTTAGGAGAAACTTCCCCTCTTCTGCCTTCAATCCTGCTCTCCGGAGCCCAGTACAGTAGCGTTAAGATTTAAATAGTTTGGGATGAGGAGAAAATGCTTCCTTGGCTGGTGCTAGCATGCCTCCTTCGTTTGGTCATAGATGAGTAAAGCACAAAAGAGTCGGATGATGCTCTAGCATCAAAGCTCTCAACATCAGTTCTACATCAACAATGGAATCCTAAGGATTTCAACTAACATTTGATTGGTCATCATCTCTTACTGCAGACCTGCAGTGATGGCACGCACTTGCAACCTCAGCATGTCTCTTGGCATCGCACACTCTTTGCATTTCTACAACTCACCCAATTGTGCTAAGTCCACAACGAGGAGAGATTTCAGCAATCACAGAGTTCAGTGAGATGGCCACAGAAATACAGCACAGCCGGAAGCAAGAAGAGATCCATGGTGTCGAGCTAAAGACTGGCTACATCTACTCAATGTGATATTTTATTAGCTCAGTAATTGATTTCAGTGCTTGAGAGGAGAAATAACTTTGGGAAAGGGAAAAGCCAAAGAGCTGCTTTGTGCTCCTGAAAGGTTTGCATGCATCAAGCCTCAAATCAAGCAAGCTTCTAGACCTTGATGATAAGTCAGACTGAAGCCATTTCTCCTGCAGTGAAGAACATCTCTAACCTGGATGCTGCTTGCAGTACTCAAGGGGAAGTATCAGCAAACAGTAGCAAGGTGATCCTTGTCTGCTTTTTCTTCACTACAACACACAGCAGCACTAAAAACTAGGGACCCAATAGCTCACTGCTGGATGGATGAGCAACACACGGCATTTCCACTGCTCCTCTGCTTGCTCTGGAAATATTCTGATGCAAGGGACTCAGGGAACACGTTTCCCCTCCCCTCTCCTGCTCATCCCATGCCTGCTGCATGGTACCAGCAGCCTTGCACCCAGGATTACATTGGCCTTGTGTCTTCCTTTCTATCATTAGCCTTGAATGTCCTTTGAGCTCCCCTTGAAAAGAGACCAATTAATATGAAATTACTCAAAATCCTTTTAGCCAGGACTGGTTCTGACATCAAGAAGGAAAGGGGAGAATTACAGTGCCCTGCTGAAACACTTGCCAAATTATGTCCTCTGCTAGATATTGTCTTGGATTTTCAGTATTTTTGTGAAATCCATCATGCAGTAATTGTCTGATGAGCTCAACGGTGACACCGTGGCTTGAGTTACAAGGAGAAAAAGTATTTTAGGAAAAAGCTTTTTCACAACGCATCCCAACACAGAAAGAAAAATCTACACTGCCATCTCTGAAAGCTGAGAAATGGATCCTGAAGAGCACGAGAGCAAAGAGGTGGAGGGAGTTTGGGAGCTGGATAGACAGAGCCTGCTGGCCACTTTCCATAGCCTTGGCAAATCACATTAGGGCAGCTGCCTCTCCTCTGCCTTTCCACAGAATTGTTGCTAATGCATTAATGCTCAATCTAGGATCAGAGCCCATCGATTTCTTATCCCCCAGTAATGAATTCTGCCTCCCCAAGGGGAAGTTGATGGGATTTTTTCAAGTTTGGAAAACTCCATGTCTGTCATGAAAACACTGGGGCTCAGCACTTCACACCTGCACCCCCACTCTATGGCAGAGCAGCATCACCAGCAAGGGCTCAACACTCAAAAGGCTGTAATGCGCACCGGGCTGCTCCTCAAAACTCAGAGCCTGGAGGAGGCCAAGTCAGCTGGTGCTTTTCCCTTGCAATGCTTACTCTCAGTTTGGTTCAGGTTAATTAAAGGAGGGAAGAGATGCTGTCTTTGACAGTCCCAAATTCACGCAAGCACAAGGTCTGTCATTGGACAAGTGCAAAGGAGTTGCTCTACAGAAATAAAACTTAAAGAACACCAGATTTCTTTTATCCACATCAACAGTATTAACCTTATGCCTCTTTCCCCGATATTACTGGGTTAAGAGCATCTTGGACCGTCCTGTAAAGGGAAACCCCCCTCAAAAAGGGTCACATGCTCCCAGCACTCAGGAGCTTCCCACTCCCACGTTTCACTGTGGGTAAAGCTGTTCCCACACTGCTTTAGCACAAGAGACATGACATAACACCCCAACATTAGGATCCTCAGCCTGTGTGGAATGCCTATAAGTAAGGAATTGAGCTGGGGAAGCAACCCCGCTTCAAGCTGCTGACATGCAAACCCACCCTTCCACCTACGCCTGGGTTTCAGAAGAAAAGAAAAATTTAGCCTCGGGAAGGAGAGATGCCTGATGGGATGAGGGCACAAGGGATGCTCTAGATCCCAATTTTGCATAAGCCAGCACTGAGATGAAAGTAGTCTGCAGAGATGCATTTGAATAATGCTCAGCAGCTTTCAACCTCATCTGGGACAGCAGAACTACGCACATTGTGCTCCCCATTCCCAAGCTCTCTCCCTAGACTTATTTTGGATACATTCACTCAGAGAGCTTCACAGCTGAATACAGTGAACGCTTCTTTCTCTCCCCTCAACCCTTCCTGTCTATTCCTAAGCTGAATTAATTTCCCAGTGAGATTTATTCCAGCTTCTTCTTCTCCCATCACTGTTGATCTCAATTCTTCAAACAACAGCCTGAGAATTTTCTCTGTCCTTTCCTTCCACTGCTCCTAAGCAGCAGAAATTCTTCAGCCTCTCAGCATTACATCTTGCAGCAAATTCTCAGAGCTGGGAGCTTAACATGGAAGAGCAGAGATGCCAAGGGAGACATAATTTATTCAAGCTGGGTCAGGATCAATGGATCCAATGGGCTCCAAAAGCAAAAACTTTGTCCATATCCTCAAAACCTCACGGGTGTCTACATAACCATCCTTCCCACAGCAAACTTCCCAATTTCTCCCCTAGAGCTGCATTTGCATCTTCAGGTGCCATTAGGTATGCAAAAGGGCTTGGAGCGTGCATGTGTTTTATTTTTGACACTCCAACCCAAATGCAACTCCAGGGTTCATATCCAGGAGCTGGATGCAATCATCTCAGCAAATCCTCTTAACAGAGACTCAACCTCATCTTTAGTAGCAGCAAACAGTGGCAAGAAAAAAAAAAAAGCCCTTGAAGTGATGAAGAGAAATGAGTCGTGGGTGTAAGCACCCCTCCTTTAAATTTTAAGTTTTATCATGCCACAAAACATGGCTCATTGCTGCTTCCTAACACTCAGTTTTGCCTCGGGAGGACAGGACTACAAAGATTGGCAGGATACTGAGAAATGGATCTGCCCCACACCAGAGGGGAAATGCATATATGTATTTTAAACTCAAGAAACTCTGAATGCTGAAAGCCTTAAAAAAATACAAATCAGTTCAGCTACTGCATTTCACTCTGCTTTAATCATTTCATGCTCTCTTCCCAGATTATTTTAACGCAGAAGTTCTAAATCCTAATTCCTAATTTGAAAATGGCAAAGCCATTGAACAACTCTTGCTGTTCCCAACCTCATCCTGTCACGTTCCCGCTCCATCATTCTTCACATCAAAATGTGGCTGCAAACTCCAGATTTCTGTAGAGATCTGCTCTTGCAGAGGAAGTTTGGAGAAGAATAAAAACATTGCCTCGCATTCCAACCCTTTCATTCACCTTCAGCCTTCTTTCCTTTGCACCTCCCTCCTCTTCCTCACTGCCCCTGGGTGAAATGGAACTCATTAGGGCTGTAAATCATTCCCTTCCTGCCACACCAAAAAACCCATTGCAAAGAGAGAAGACTGATGGAAATCTTATTTAAGCATTTTGTAAGTCATTCTGATGTGTTTAAGTCTTTCTTCATTTGCTGTAAGTCCTGCTCCTGTGAGCTCAGAGCCTGAAAGGAAGATGGATAGCTGAAATAAAGCTCTTAATTGGCACCTTTTTCCCTGTCTTTGGCCAATTTCAGGACTTAATAATGATGAATAAGGAGGCAACGATGTCTGAGCACGTGCAGGGAAACTCGCTTGACCAAGGAGAAGGCAGCAGGATGGGAACAACTACTGCTATCCCCTCCCTGTTCCGATTTCCCATGAAAATAGGAGCTCCCATTTGCACCTGCTCCTTTATCTACTGTGTTTTGCTCCCAGTCACTGTCATCCAGCCAAACAATGCTCATCAGTAATAATTTTTTTCCCTTGCAGCTAAACCTCAGCTACCACCACTTCACCAGCTTTCTGCATCAATTCTGAGTGGATTTCCTAAAAATAAGTTATTCTGCAATCCTGAGTTAGCTGACTGCCGCATGGGAGGATCCCGCTCCCACATTCACTTGCCAATCAGTGAACGTTCACGTTATTTTGACTATTCCTAAAAGCAGCAGGAGCTGTTTCACCTAATAAACTCAATTCTCTATACCCACAGACTCCTCTTAATAAAGTTAATTTCCCATGGGTGAGCAGAGCTATAGGATGCATTCTTGAGTCAAGCACAACTCTTGTGGAATTGAGTGATGTGGTGGTGATAGATGAAGGTTGGACTGGATGATCTTTGTGGGTTTTTTTTCCAACCTTTATGATTCTTGAAAAACCTTTCCAAAACCTCTCCTTTCCACCTGATGTGCCCTGAGGTCTTCTATCTAGTTAACGAAGATGGCTACCATGCTTGGGAGCTTCCACCTCTCCAGGTCCAACATTCCTATTTAACTTTATTTTGTGGTGTGTGGTGTTTTTTGTTTTGTTTTTGTTTGTTTGTTTGCTTTGCGCTTGTTTTTAATTTAGAAATACCTCCCACCCTGGCCAACATGGGAATCAAACTGCAAAAGAACCAGGGCTTTTGGACAAAGCAAGACAGCACGTTTTCCCTCCCTGTCCCTAATCCTGCACATTTCAATTCAACTGAATTCAACTGAATCTCACTTTGCCTCTCCTTCCCCATCCATATCCCACTTTCTCACTGCTATTATCAGCTTCAAGCACACCCAGTGTGTCCAGACGCTCAGTGCAAGGAAGAGAGCTGGAGACATCCATTTACTTTTCTAATGCATGATTGCAGATTGATACCTGCTCATCCAACTGCCTGTGCTAATTCACCGTTTGGATGCAGAAAACATTCATGCATCAGCAACAGAAAATGCACATTCATCTTTCAGAAGATGAGTAAAACCCAACCCAGAATGGGCTTTGCATTTAGCAGCGCTGCTGAAATGCCCAATGTTTTGTAGGAAGGTAGCACAACTCAGCATCCCTCACCTTTCCCACTCCCTACTCTTAAACCCATCCGTTTGGTGTGACACAAAAACCAACAAGGGAAAACTCAGGACAAATCAGCTCTTCACCTCCACACGTGAAACCAATACACAAATTTGCTGTATTTTCTGTATTCCCCATAGCACCAAAACCCAGCCAGGGAAACCCAAAACCCAGGGAAATTAAATGAACAGCAACAAAAAAACATTGTACACTCCTTCTACCTTAATGAATGCAGACACTGATGTAAAGCAACCATTTGATAGCAATTTGAGGGAATACTGTACTGCAGGTACAGCAATGGATAATCCAACATGATAAGGTAATTGCAGCAGTGGCCCCCTGTCACACCTCTCCCATTCACAGAGCTCATGCATTGACATCTCCAAAAAGCACACTTTTAATTTTGTTTGTTTGTTTAGTTTTCATCCTCAACCCTGGAGCCCTGTGTTTCCCATTCACCCCTCCTAGTAGGAATCAATGCACACAGCAGAGTTGCCCTGTCTGGCCAAAGACAAACACCTGCCATGAGGCTTCCAAAGCAATAGGAGATCTGAAAGCAGGAACGTATAAATAGATCCCAAAATAAAGTTTAAAAACCTCTACTAAAGCACACGAGATGGTCCCCATCCTTCTGGAAGACTTTCTTGTAAAAAAAACTCCTCTTGATGCAATCTCTCTCTGAGAGTGCTCAAGCAATTCATTCCGCTTCATCCCATATTAATACCCCTTCACGTTAGCAATTCAGCCAGTTGATGAATTCACCCTTCCACGATACGCCAACGATCATGAACTCAATGGTTCCTGGATGTTGGCAGCGCACAAGTGGTGCCTGTGGCAGCTGTTCAGACAGGTGACCCCAAATTTCAACCCATTCATAAAAGGCTTAGGTTGGAAGGGACCTTACAAGATCATTGAGCTCCAACCCTTTGCCATAAGCACAATTGCTAACTGCTAGATCATTTTGAGTGTTTTTCTGGATAAATGGCCTTTTGGAAGGTGCTTTGGAGCCCCTAACGGATGCTCAGTGCCCACGGGGGACAGAACTACCCGCCCCCGTGTCACTGCACTGCAGGCTCAGGAGTGGGCGACACAGTCCATGCACACTGTGTAAAATATATATATATATATAATCCCATTATAATTTTAAGTTAATTAAAGCAAAAGAGATCAAAGCCACTTCAGACAGATTAATGATACAGTGAGAGCCAGAAATTCTCCTTGTTTTATGCATCAACTGCATCACCGGATTCTTTTCCCAGCCTATGTCACTATGGTACATGCTGGACAAACCCTTTATTTCCCCCTTCTGCCCCCCTTTCCTTGCCTCTCTTGATGAAGGATTTGAAGTCCTAACAGCTGTGAGGATTTGTGTAGTAAGAGAAGCGACATTCAAGGGATTATCAAGCAAAAAAAAAACAAAACTCATTAAAAAAAAAAAATGAGATAGAGTTGGGGAAATTGCAGGCACACACACACACACACACAGGTGTGTGTATATATATATATTTATAAATATAGCTGAGGTCCAAAAGAGAGGGAGTGCAGATTTAGTAATGGGAGCATCCTGCTGGTGTTGTGCAAAATGAGGGAAAATGAGGTAGTTTTAGGGATGCTGCAAGCAGCAATAAAAAAAAAAAGAAGGAAAAAGATATTTTCCAGCCTTTCAGCTCCTTGCTGCTCTTTTTCTGATGTTTTTGTTCCTTTCTTCCCCCCATGGGTGCTCTTCCCTATGTCGGAGCACTGTGTGCCCCAGGGACTGTGTGCAGATCTGGGGAAGCTCTCTCCAAAATCTCATTTTCTTGCTGCCGCTGCCCACGAGGAGGGGGCTTCTGTAGGGAAAAGCGGGCTCAGACCAAGGGGGGAGGGAAATGCTACAAACAGTCCCCGTACACACGCACACTCCTTCACCTTTGATGAGCTTTAGGGGAGGGGAACGGCTGCAACAATTCATCAAGGGTTGCACTTAGTTGTTAGCCCTCAAGGATAATCCATGCAAATCCCAGGCGTCACTGGGGACTATCTTGTCAAAAGATAACACGTTGGATTGATGCTGGGACTGCACCAGAGGGAGAAATGCCAAAAAGGAAAAGGAGAAGAGAAGGTTTTTGAGGGCTTCCAGCTCAGGTTTCCTGGGGAAATGCAACAAAACCAACCAGGCAAACCATGGCCCAAATTGAAATCATTTAAATCTCCAAGGGAAGGAAAGAAATTCAGACTGGAAAAGAAAAAGAAACAAAAATGCTCCAGAACACCCCAGCAATTGTTTGGAGGGAGAGAAAGGTCGACAGAGACACCCCCAAAGTATTTAACAGTTCTGCTCTCCCTGTTCCCAAAGGGCACTCCTCCATTGTGAGGCGTGCAGGTGATGAGGAAAGTCAACATCAGTCATCACAGGAAAGAAATACCTACAAGGAAGGGTCTTGACAGAGCAGCAAAGTGTTGACATCAGGTTGGCCACCTACAAATGAGTCCATTTAAAATAAGAAAACAGCATTTACGTGCCATTTTAACTGAAAGTTCATTCAGATGTGTCAGTTGAACTGGCTTTCTAGGAATTTCTCACTCTCAGGCTCAAGCAGATTGAATCCCGGTGCTTCTGCAATAACCACTGAAATGCTGCTATATATTTCAACTGTTTACACATCTTCTGTCTTCAAAATAGATCAAAACACGCAAACTGTAACTACAACAAGCAAGAGATCACTGGAAGCCTTACTGAACTGGGTTCCGAGGGTGCTGCTGAGAGCAGAGGTTTCACCATGATCACATCTTCTCCAGCATCAATCGCTGCGAGCCGCTCATTAGTCTCAAATGTAGTGAGCAGCTGTGATGTCACCTCTGCACACCCATCAATCACACCTACAGAATCAGGACAGCTGACTGACAGCTTAGGATGAGGGAGTAAGCAGATGCATTGCAGATAGTATTTTCCATCTGTTGAGTGCATTTTAAATACAAGTGAACAACTCATTGACTTCTTGTTGCGGAGAGAAAACCACACCTCCAACCTGTTGTTTCACCTGATGGGATGTGGGCATCTCAAAAGGGTTGGATGGGATCTTCATCCGGAGGTGCACCTTGGGCCATCACCCCTTTGTGCTTTTAGATGTGCAACTATTCATCAGCTACAGGTAGCTGGGTTTGAAGGGATAGGAACCAGCATCAACAAAGAATCCCAAGCCCCAGCTACTAACCACTAGAAACCACCATCAGAAGGAAAACGACCCAGAAAAATCATGGAATATCACAAGTTGGAAGGGACCGCTAAGGATCAGGTCCAGATCTCCACAAAGACCCAGCACAGATAGCTGGAAAGACCTAAAGAAGGAGAAATCACTGATGTTTTATGACTGGAAGCATTTTGCATGGGGGGACTGCAATGCAACAACATCCTTCCAGAGTGCAAATAACAGCCTAAAAACTGGGGACCAAGTAGCTCGATGAAACCATGGGGACAAGTCCAGCAAATCTGTAATGACAGCATAGCTTTGGTAGCTAAGAATAAAACACAAGCTTCTGAGAACCTGAAACTTCCACTGCCAGCAATTAGACAGAAAATCAGCTAGAAAAGCAAGTCAACTTCACAACAATATTAAAGATATTTATTTGTTTATTTTAAGATCAGGGCAGAACAGCTTTAGTAACATTCCCCACCTGCTTTCACATGTCCAAATGAGGACACAAAATAATTTTCATTTTCACCCTAGATGGATAAATGCAGCTCACACCACCCAAGCACAAATCTCATGGTCAGGGTCACTGAGGTCCTCCATCTCCACCCAACCAAATTATGATGGAGCTTCAAGAAAACCCCTGATACAAGAAATTTGGACAGAAAACACCTCCAAAGCAGCAAGCTCAAGCTCATCCCATTCCCAAAGCTTAACTTCAGAGATGTCATTACTGGAGGGGTTTTCCTTGAGTCAAAATGCCAGCAAGCACCAAGCTGACATTTCCTCAGAGTTAGAGATACTGCCGGGCGCTTCCCACAAAGAAAAAAGAATTAACAGTTGCTGTGCCCATCACATTTTATATCCATGTGCAGATAAACGTGGGTTTTGGCTTCCTGCCCAGGCCAATGAAAGCTTTTATATCCCACTGAACACCAGGGACTGGGTCAACTTTATAGAAAACATCCTTAGTTCCCAGCTCCTCCCACCACCTCTATCCTCCAATTGAGGTGTTGTTGCTTTCTCTTTATCAAGTTCACTGCTTAGAAACATCTTTTCCCCAGCTTTTCACTAGAGGCTGCTTGCTTTAATGGGGAGGAAACCCCTAAGTTATGATCCTATAGTACTGCCAGTCCGCAAATTTCCTTCCTCTTTCCGTTCTTATCCCCCTCATTTTTCCTTTCCTTCGTATTCTTTTTTTTTTTTTTTTTTTTTACTCCCCTTCCCTCCAATTCCTCATGCTAATTTATGGAAATCAAATGCCATCTCTTCCCAGTAAGGGATAATAAAGAAGAGTATTAAAAGGGGAGGAAGCACAGTGAGGAGGGGCTGTAAATACTAATTGTCCTATAAGGAGAGTACAGTTTATTTTCTTGCTGAAGGGAAGGTTATGTTTAATTAAATCTGCTTGTTCTCTGCCGACAGGGCTGGCTTCCAAATGAGCCCCAAGCCTACACTGGGGACACAAAGTGCAGACATACCCTGCAAGGATAGAGCACATGCACATTGAGGAGATGCAAAGGGAAGGGGGCAATCCCAGTTGGATTCTGTTATTGCTGTGAGTTTCAAAAGGACTAGAACGGGGTGTAAATGCAGCAAAGTGTCACTTCTTGCTTGGAAACATGCCATGTGCACATTTAAGCACTGTGTATCCCCAAAGTTGTACTTCTGGAGTCTGCATGAGAATTCCAACATGCAATCTACCTCCAGTCTGGATTAGGGGTTACACATTTTACTCTGTTCCAGGTAATTAAATGCACACTGCAGAACTCAGTAAGATGAGGAAATACATTTTCCCCCCTCCTCTGATAACATCTCGGGTCGTTCAATTCTCATTGCTCCAATAATCCACATCTAATTTGCCGCAAGCCCAGCACTGAGTCTTTCAGCACTTCATTAGTGCACGTGAGAAGCATTTCATTACTGGCTGCACCCTCTCTCCTTCTCAGCAAACTTCACCAAAAATCCAAAAGAAAGCCACATCTGCAAGGCACACAAAGTTCCACCCCCCCCTCCCCCCCAGGCCATTTGCTTTTTTCCCACTCCAAGTTTTGAGGTGGAGGTGCAGTGAACCAGTGCAACCTTACCGTGGTCTGAGCCTGGATTTATCCTTCATACTCATCCAGCCCAAGCTCATTTTGGGTTTTCCTGATGAGTAAAAAAACCCAACCTGCTTCCAACCCAATCTCAGTCCATTCCCACTAACTGTATTCCTCAGTGCCACATCTTCACAGCTCTTGAACACCTCCAGGGATGGTGACTCCATCACCTCCTTGGGCAGCCCCACTCCAAGCTTTGAGAGTGAGTCATCTCCACAGGAATAGATGATGGGAGGGGAAGGGAAGATGGAGCAATGAAGAGAGGGGGAGCGAGCACAGCCAGAAGTTATTTATAGGAGAGGCTTTTTGCAGGAGTAGATGCTGGTGCCAAAGAGATTGTAAAAATAATCCCAGAGACAGGTGCGGCTGCCTTTGGGAAGGAGGCTGCTGCCAACAACAGCTTGGAGAGAGTAAAAGGTAAGAAGAAAAGGAGGGAGAAACAGTAAAAAAAAAAAAAAGAAAAAGAAAAGAAATGAAATCAGAGAGCTCCATTTCTCAGTTTCACCTGGCACCTCCTCTTGTGCTGAGAGAAACTCAATCCTTTGCACAAGTGTCACGTCATGCATTTCCAAGAGAAGCATAGGAAAAATAACCCCCAGATCCAACTGAATTTCCTACTGTAGAAGGGGTTGGGAGAACCTTAAAGATCATAGAACCATAAGATGGTCAAGCTGAGAGGACCTTAAAGCCCACCCTCTGGCTGTGGGGTGGCTTTCCAGCAGATCAGCCTGACCAAGGCCCCATCCAACCTAGGCTTGAATGCCTTGGCCTGCAAAGCTTTTAACCTCCCAATGGGGAAAAGAAAGAAGGAAAACCCCAACATTTTCAGTAAACAAACAAAATAATCCACTTCCCCCCCCCAGTGATAACCATAGCAATGCTCCTGGAGATATTTGTATTGTTAGGCACAGCAAGTTTCACCACAGAGAATGAGCAGCCCAGAGCCACATCTGCCCTTCCTGTTCTTTGTTGCACAGGTGCCACCCATGCTTCTGTAGGTATAATGTATATATAAATTGGAAAATGTACCACAAATGGAGGAGGGAAATGATCACAATGTGCACTTAAATGCTGAAGATACACAATCAAATGATGCTGGCAGACAAGTGGCATCTCAGCTCTTCGCCCTTCTTCCCCTCCCTCCTCCTCCTCTCACACCAATCTGTCTCCTTTCCTCTTTTTGGAGCAGCTTTCATCAGCTTGTCACCAAGTGACGACAAGTGGGGCTGCAAGCAGAAAAAACATCAGGAAGGAGGAAGAAAAAAAAGGAAAAGCTAAAAAAAAAACAACAAGGTCCCTCTCAGTGCCCCAACAGAATGAAGTTGCACATGGTGCTCGGAATTTGACAGTGTTCTTGGAGCAAGTGATGGATGCTCCCAACCAAGCCAAAGGCAACAGCAGAGTCTAGAAGAAGAGATAAGCATTGCAACAAGCTTGAAGATGTCCCACACTTCTTCTTGGTTTGCAATGAAGGAAAAAGTTGGGTGCTCGGCATGCTGGAGTAGAATTAATTTTGTTTGCAAATCTGGGAAAGAAAACTTGCTTTATTTTCCTACTCAGCTCTAAGGCAGAGCCAGAAGGAACCACTGCCGCGTCTGGGCTGACAACGAAAGGACGAATGAGTGCGTTCAGGCAGTAATTAGGCAGTAATGGCCTACTCGGAGGTCTCCACAGTGCAGGAAATAACCTGAGTCAGGGCCGGGGCGACACGAGCCTGCGTGTACTCAGCGATTAATCAGGTTATCGCCGGCTTGCGGGAACAGCGGCCGAGTCATTAACCCTCTTACAGACTTCTGCTTCTCACAGATACCCATTTTAAATTAAAAGCCTTTAAAATAAACTTTAACATCTCCACATACTCCAAAACCAGGAGCAGCTGGGCTCCTTTATCTTCTCATAGCAGAAGAAAGAGGCAGTGCAGTGGGGGCTAGAAGATACACAGCCACCACTGCAGCATCAACGTACACGAAAAAAACCTTAAGCCCCACATTTCCAGCTTCTGGAGACTCTTCTTCATGTCTGCTGAATGCACACCGCCCCCTGAGCAGAGTCTTTGGCAGCACTTAAGCATCTCCCCATGGCTATATATAGATTCCCTTACACTGAAGAAATTGATTTTACTTTGGGGGAGAATGAAAAAAAAAAAACCCAACTTTATCCAAGTTCCATATTTATATACCACCAATCTGCAGTTTTACCGAGGGATTTGGCACACCGGCTAAGCTGGAGCAAAACCACCCACTGCCACCCTGTCAAATACCTTTCTGCTGAGTGCAGACCTCTCCAGCCCTAAGCAGAACCATGGATACCACTCTGCACAACAGAAACCCAACGAAGTCTGAAAAGGGTCCTTTGCACATCCCACTTTGGCTGGAATCCCACCATCTGAGACAGAGCCGGAACCAACTGCAGCAATCCTCCGTGACGTTTTGAGTAATCTCATTTTCTGGTTTTTTTTTTGGCAGAGTGGGAAGGCTGCGAAGACAAACCCTCGCACTGTGATGGAAGTGAGCGCTACCAAGCCTGGCAACGGCACAGTCTGATTTTGGCTTTGGATCCAAGCCCAAGGTTTTGCTCCCTCACAGTTGACTTGCTCCTTGCAAAGATGCCAGTCAGATACAAGCAGCTTGCAAGCATCAGGGCTACAGATACCTCATATACTGACTTTTCGGCCGTTCTGGCATCCAAGCTATGAAGGTGAAAACCCACCTTGGGTTTCTTGTATCACTGAAAACGTGCTTTAGATGTTCACACCTCAGATGTGCCCTTCATGGTCTTAAAAGCCAAGAGGGGAAAAAAAAAAAAGTCTTTATTCTTTACTTTCTTGCTTCACATTAGCTCAAGATAACAGTACCTACAGGCATTTATTTCTCTGTGCTGATCTTTAAGGAAAGGTGCACGACCCACTTTGGGACCAATACCTTCACTACAGGTACCAAAACCAGGCAACAAGACAGCCCCCAATCCCAACAAGCCGTTCTCCCCGAAGATCGAAGCCTAAGCAGTTGCTCATGGGAGCAGCAGCAGCAGCACAGAGCAACCTTAATTACCACTACAACCATTTGCTCTCCTGAAGTGGCATCATCTCAGCAGCATCCCTGCAATGCCTCATCGCAGCATTAATGCACTGTGACTTCCACAACATCTGCTTCACTGGCACCGCGTGCCCCACACTCATGTATTAATGCTACTGATCCAGTCCTCAACCTGTCACCATGCTTTACAATCAACAGCAGCACGACTTCAGGCTGCACAGAGCAGCCTGCACACAGTGTGAATTATTCACACGCAAGATGCACAGAAGGATGCAATGTCGGCAGAGCATGCAATGGGGATCCCATGACTAAAAACAACACGTGTATGCAGCCAGCTACATGAAAGGGGGGTTTGTCACCTGGAAAAGGACAGGAAAATGCAGCCTTAAGGCCATTCCCTGACATCCACAGCAGTGTCAGACCAGAGAAGGGTGAAACACGTTTGACATATAGCTTCACTGCCACAGAGGAGCAGAGAAAAAAGGTTAAATAATGATAAACAATGTGGAAAGAAAGAAGGTTCTGGCTGGGCAAAATAACGGCACTGTCTCCCAACAGCAGCGCTCCAGCACAAGCAAAGCATTCCCTTCCCATAGCAAAATCTTATCTTCGTAAAGCTATAGGCATTAGGAGGTTTGCAAAATATTGGTTGAGAAATTCACAAACACAGAGAGAGAGAGAGAGAGAGAGAGAGAGAGAGAGAAAGAGGTACGCCAGGCAGAATCAGTCCCATATGAAGCTATTATTGTCCAAGCCAAAACTTTTCACACCCAAACACTTCTCCCCGGAGCCATTTAAATCCATATCATGCAGCATAGGTACAGCCAACAGCCATGCAAACCCTACATCCTCAAGATGAAGGAAAATAAGTCTCAAACAGGGCTTCACCCAGCGCCATCTGTATTCAAGAGCCTCTCATTTCATTTCCACTATTTTCCCCTATTTCTTTAGCATATACAGACAGGAAGGATGCTTATAAAGTATCATTGATAACATTGGTGCAGACAGGAATAGAGGCTGCATTGCAGCATGCTGCACACCCCACTACATACCTGTGTCGTCCTGACACCTCTGGCCCCATTAGCAGTTTTCTCTCTTAACTGGGGAGGATTACTTCTTTCCTCCCCAGAAATAGGAGGCCAGGCAGAAGGAGATGCTTCTGACCCAAGAGCCTTTCCAAGGGCTGAACTCTACATCACCACTCGAGTTTGGTTGTGAAAAGATTTTATAGAAGCACTATTTCTTACTCTTTCCCAGCTCATCTATCCAAAAATGCATTCTATTGCAATCTATGTTTATATTAGAGTGCTTTGCTTTAAACTTAAAGTATTCTTACGTGAAAGCAAAAGCTAATGGGCTCAGAAATGCAACCACCTCCAGTGCTCTCTTCCCCTAAAACCTCCCCCAAACCAGTGGCAAATTTCTGGTGCAGGAGGTAAGTGCATAGCTATGCCCCAAACAGACTTCAAAACAGTGCTAGAAAATGCACCTTCTGCCAAAAGACAAAGAAAAACTGCACGGATGGATGAAGCATTTTTACAGAAGGGCATGGGGCCATGCTGGAGCCATCATGTATACCCACGGCCCCGGTGGATGATGGATTTGCATCGCTTTGAGGCATGCCACCTCCCAGGCATGTCCCTGTGTGCCCGTGATTTCAATTCCCTTCCGTAACCAGCTTAGATTTCCAAAGCAAATCATTTGCAACTACAAAGCTGCTCCATTTTGACAATTTCGGAACATAAAAACCTATCACAATCAACTCAAAAACGTCTTCAAAGTAACACTGCTGTCAGTCAATCACCCTCCCCCCTACCTGTGCAGAGGCACTCGGTGGAATAGAGATTCTTTCAAATACAAAGGCAAAATTTAAGCCGCTCTTCTGCCTCCCAAATCAAAAGATTGTTTTCAAAAATTGAACAGCCTCTGAGTCAGGAGGTTTTTTTTGTCATGGGATTGTTCTGCCTTGCAACCACAAAGTCTTAGGAAAAAAAAAACATTATGACTTGAAAATTTCCCCAAACAATCCAAGGGGAAGGTGGCACAGCATTTCTGCCTTCTGACAGGGGATGCAGCAGAGCCTGGATCACCGTGCATGCAGCTGTCTATCATGGGAGGTGGATTTAGTGGCTGGCAACCTCGCCTGCATCAGGAGGTATAACACTATCACACAATGGAAAGCACAGCAATGATAGCAGCACGGCAAAGTTCCTGGTTGCAGCATGTGAGGATAAGCCCAAATGCAGCAGCCATGGACACGGAACCAAAGGAAACAATTTGCTTACCCGTGAAGGCCTGAGGTACGCAGGGATCTCCAGAGAGACCCCCTCACCTCCACTGCCAACCCTTAAATGAGGGCTGGGAAGGGGTGGGCCCTGGCTCCATCCCTTCTGATCACCCAGCAGCACTGCGTGCACCTGAGCTCTCCTAGGCTGGCCCTGCCTTTCCAGGTGCTCCATCACTGTTTCAAGCCATGACTTAGCATTTCCACTACGTGGGGTTGGAACTAGATGACCCTCGAGGTCTCTCCCAATCCAATCATTTTACATTTCTATGATTTGGGAGGAAAAGGGCAAAAAATAGGCTGGAAACCTCTGTAAACCCAGTCAGGACCAAACCTTCTGCCCTTTTTGCTTCAGACACCCTATCCTTTCCTCTCAGCTTCCTCCTGCAAGCCTCTATCTTGCTCCCACTGATTTTGCATCCTCCTAAACAAGGTCCATGGACACAGCCCAGCTCACTTGCAACGCAGTGACTCAGGCACTGCTATAAGACTTTAATGAACTTTTTAAAGAGGTTATTTAGGCATAAAAGAGGCTGTGAGTGGAGCCAGGAAAAATATGTTCAATCTTAGTTGGTTTCTTTTTTTTATGAAAACTTATTTTAAACCAAAATTTGCAGAGTTGGGAACACTCTACGCTTGTAATTCCTTACTTTAATGCACTGTTTGACAGCCCTCGTGATTACAACATTTTTAAGGCTTCAGCTCCAGGCACCTTATCATTGCCTAAGCGTCTCAGGCTTTGGAAACAGGGAAGCAAGTTTCTTCCCCTTGTGATTGCAGAGAAAACCTTGGGAATTGAACCAAAACATGCTCGAGCTGGAATATAAACAGGGATACCCTCTGCATGCAGCTGTTCCTCCTCCTTATCTCCAAGCCCAGCTAATTCCCAGCAAGCTGCTGCTAAACCACTTACAGCATGAAACAGTGCATCCAAAGGGACTGCTTAATTCTTTCCCCCTAATCAGATTGGGCTGGGGACTCTCTCTGCTCTGGGAAGGGATGTTGAAGGGGTGTTGCGCTATTCTGATGGCAACTGCACCACGGTCAATGGAGACCCTAAAATCCAAGGGTAAGAAAGGGTCATATATAAATGGTCAAAGGATCCCCTACCACTCGTAGCCAAAACTCCCATCACAGCAGACCAAAATAACAATATGCTGATGGGGGCCCAAGAACCCCAAAGTCTCTATCCAAACCATTGCATACAGATCACTGGCAATGTTACAGTGCAGCTGCATTTATGGCTCTGCAGAAGACAATGAGTTCCTCCCTGCAATGCCACTGTCAAGAGGAAGCAACAACAAAAACAAAAAGCTGGGGGGGGGAAGATTAGAGCTCAGAGGAGTTGCAGACACCCCATACCCCAGAAATAGCAACACTCCCAAACTGCACCTAAATTAGGAACATGGCAGCATCCTGCAGCCACTTTGAGCAAAGCAACACACTTTCATTCTTTTCAATGCCAGCGAGATAGATTGGTCTGAAGACATCCCTATTTCTCCAAACTCCTAAGGAGATGCTCTGGCAGGGTTTGCTTTCCTCATGCTGGATCAGCACCAGCTCCAACATTCCCAATTCCCATTCCCCCGGTGCATTTAAACCTCCAGATAAAGGCACACTCATATTAGAAAGACACTTTTGCTTTGTCTGCATTTTTCCAACTGATAATAAAAATGTATTTACACTGCAGGATTTTAATTTAATGAAATGAGTCTTTCTTTTCCTCTTTAAAAGCCTGATTCTTGCATTTGTTTCCTGCCATCACCCATTTAACACTTGAAATGAGCAATTCAGCCTGGGAGGCGAGGGCACCAGTATAAAATGCTTAAATTACAGAGAGGAAAGAAAGCAGACAAACCAAAGCACTGCAAGTTCCAGGGTGCAAGTAATGCTCACAGTCCAGGGTGCCTATAAACAGCTGCCTATAAATTAACTCCACCTTTGCCTATACATACACTTATGCTGATACAGCAACAAAGTACAGAGTGTCCAGGAGAGGTGAAAGGGGAAGAAAAAAAAAGAAAAGGATAGTGCAGAGGGGATCGAGGGCACACAGAGCTGAAACAGGAAAGAAAGAGATCTACAGATTGCTCCAAAATCCTGCTGTGGGGTGGGTGGGTCAGTGCCAAGATGGGAAATGGGCCCACCAACAGTTTTGCTGGTCGGTGGGCCATGGCAGAGGAAGCAAGGGCTGGTAATGCAGCTAGTACTGAAGTAATGGTCATGCAAATGGTACTGAAGAAGGACAATATCTTTTTAGAAGAAAAAGATTTTTCTCCCAAAATATTGTTGCTAATCTAGAACAGCTGGTTTGGATGTGTTAGATGCCAACCCACATTGGGTCCCCAGTATACCTCAGCATCCTGCCGACCACCAGCACCAACTCCAACAGCTGTTTTATGGAAAATAAAGCCACCAGCTGAGCACAGCACACAATATAGCCTCCGTTAACCAGCTTACAGAGACCTCCTTGCTCCCACTGCCCACTCTTCCCACCCCATTTGCAGAAGTCCCGTGACTTCCCTTCTGCAAACATTTCTCTCTATTTACCTCCACGCATATTAGGGGAACAAAGGAAGATGATGGCACTGTCTCTGAGTGACACGGCTGGTTCCTGGCAGCATGTTCCCCAGAATGCAGTCCTGGAGCAATAGCAGGCCGAGAAGACAAAACTGAAATTTGCAGAAAATGCACCGTTGTCCAGCCCATTGCAGACCAATACTCAAGACTTCCTGATAAAAGTCAGAAAGGCTGTTGATGGATACACAAATATCAGCACGAAAATGTGAAGTACGCGGTGAGAATGTGCGTGCTGCACGTTGTATGCTGCTTTAGTAAAAGCTCCAGAAAAAGCAAATAATTGGCAAAAGACACCTCCAGAAAAAGCAGGCTCCCTTGTTGCAGAGCAGATCTGCCCCTCCAAGCAAGTTTGCTGTTCAGCATGCACAGATACCACTGAGCCACAAATGAGCGAGGACAGGCACAAAAGGCAAGAGGCTCGCAGATGGAATGCTCGCTGCAGTCCAAGAGCCCAACTCAAGCCCCACTGGGCCCTGATAACTGCTTGCTCCCAGCAACCAAACCACCTCTTTGTTCCCCCTGCTCTGTGATGGGTTTTGTGAAAAATTCAGTTTTACTGCACTGGATATTGCTTAGCAGCTGGGACAGGGGGAAGGGGGGAAAAAAAGAATCATAGGTTTTGGTGATTGTTTTAATTTTATTTATTTTACATTTCCCATTCAGTCCCTACAGTTTCATTTATTTTGCACACATTACAAGCCCAATCTGATGCACCGCAGCACAAGCAGAGCGTGGGAGAAGTAGTGCAAGTCTGCTGGAGCTCAAAAGAGGATACTGAGGTTACAGGATGAGGCCAAAAGGCATTAAGCACCTGGGGGAGGACAAAGTAATGCAGAACCCCCAGAACAGGACACTGCTATCACAGGATAGGGGTGGGCGTTTGGAAGGCAAAAAGGAGAGCTGGAGGCTCTTGTGGAACAGATGGTTTAAGACTTACAGGAATGGAACAATTCAAGGAGTGTGGTCACAAAATACTGAGCACAGAGACCAAAAATCCCTTCAACAACTGGATATGTGCCACTGCCCCCTCGCTACATTTAATGCGACATCATCCCAAAACACTTCCAACAGTATCAGCCATGGGGACGGGGTGAATATAGGACATACAGACAGCATAAACATCACTGCAGTGAACAAAGCACCTTCCTAACGTTCACTTCTCCAAAAGACCCCAAAATAAATCTGTTACAAAACACTGCCAAAAATTTTCTTCCTAAAGCTCTCTAAAAGACCATCAGCAATATTCTTGTTTGTCTTTGAGGAACGTACCTTAATCTGTGCTTTCCTCTGAGGTTCCTGCAGAAGGATCCAGCTTTCCCCTGCCCTGTTCTGGCTGCAGGACTAGGGGAAAGTGTAAAAATGGGAAAAAATAATAAAAAACCCAAACACCCTACTTTTGTCCCTCAGGGAAGGATTTCCAACACCCAAAGAACTCAAACTCAACACCTGTACTCACGTCATGCTGGGCTGGGCTCTGTACCCTTACTCCCTCCCTCCCCAGCTGCAAAATCCAAGCAGACCTCAGGATTAATAGGGTTGAACCCTCTGTGTCCTTACAACCTGGGCCGACAGTGAGCGTGGCCCTAGGATTCTGATGGAACGGGATGACACCCCGAAGACACCCAAGGCTAGGCTGCAGGGGCTCCGAGCACCTGGTGGATCTGAGACGTCCCTGTTCATTGCAGAAGGGTTGGACAACCGTTAAGGGCCTCTTCTAACCCACACTATGATTCTATGACATGGCATGGCACAGCATGGGATGGCGTGGAATGAAAATGCTCCACGGTTGCAAATGTGAATTTGGGATGTCTAACCGTTCTCCTTTGGGCATAGCACTGGGACCATGGCACGGCCCATTGGTGCTCCAGTGGGTGCAGGAAGCACTTTGCAGAATCTCACCTTTACAAGGGACAGAAGGGAAGAAAAAGAATTTTCTTGCAACAAATGGATTTTTCTCCCTCCTTGCTGCATTTCAACACTGACAAACATTGCAAACCGAACCCTTCTGTATTGCCGTGATTTGCTGAAAAAAAGCCAATGTTTGCATTTCAGCACAGCACGCTCTGTGCTTTATTAACAAAGATTTTTTTCTCGTTTCCCCAGGCTGGCTCTGATTCGTGTCACCGCCTTGGTGCCACTGATGCAAACAGGAGAGCAATGCCTGCCTTGTTCAGCAGAAGGAAACAAATCGGCTCGGCTGTAAAACAAGAACAGTCTCGCTCCTGGGCACGGGGACATGCTCCTATTGCTGCTCAGCACTGCGGCTTCATTTTTGGGCAGCCTTAATCCAACAGCTGTATCCAGCAACTGAGCCCTTGCTAATTGTAGCAGCAGCATTAGCATCACTGTGGAAGTGCTTAAACGCTTTGCTGGATTGCTCTGTGCTTGCAGTGTGTGTGATTTTGACATTGATGTGCTTTTGGGGAATTTGTTTTGTTTTTTTTTTTCCCCTTGCCTTCATAATGGGAAAGTTACAGATGGGGCAAACCCAGGAGCAATTTCAAGCAAGTCTCTAACTGGGACAGCCCTTGAAGTAAATACCTTCAGGGCAGGGATGGCTCAGAGCAAGGCACCACTTTAACAAAACCAAAGTTGGTTGGAGCTGCGACAACCCTCAGAAAGTGCTTCTTTCAGCATCCCGTCCCAGTGGGACACGGCTCCATCTCAGGGCATTACAGACTTAGAGAGATACGTCCATTTTTGCTATTCTCTTTTGTTCCTGGCCCGTTATCAATTCATCCAGGAAAGAAGGGGAAAAGAACACGCAGATGCTGTTCCTAGAGAGAAATTTTAGCTGAGGTCAGGAGCCTCAGAGTTATTTTTGGCTGCATGAAATTTAAACATCAGAAGTTGATGGGCGGGAAACACTTGAGCATTGCATTGATGGAAATTGCAAAGCCAGGGTCCCAGAAAGAGTTAAAAACCTCACCCACCCTGCACAAGCCAAGGAAAGGAGAAAAATAAATACATAAAATAAAATAAAAAGCCTTTACAGCTTATCCATGCCCAGACATTGGGTAAATGGGAGAAAATTGCAGGAGGATTCGTAATGACAGTGAGTTATTTCCAAGCGACAATGGAGGATGACAGTCATTATGGCCAGGCACAGGGAAGGTCAAATGGGTTTATCCCAGTGCGAGCCATGCAAGGAAGCACGAAGAAGGCAGATTTTGCCATGAGCAGGGCAAGCAGCATATAAATTGGAGTTTAATTGAATAAATGTACGTGGCGAAATTGCCAAAAAAAGACACCTGCTCCAAGCCAACGGTTGGACAACAGGAGGGTGTGGGGACGGGATAGCGATGAGGAGGGAAATAATCAAGACATGAAATTTGGGAGCACCGAATCCATTCCTGCTCCTGACAGCGACACGTTGTTCAGTTCTCCCATTAGAGACACTGATTTTTATGGTGGAGCACACTCGTCTCCCTATTACAGAAATAATTTAATTAACTTGGAGAAATGTAATTAATTTTAATTGTTCACGATAATTCATTGTTTAATATGATATTAATAATTATTTTTTAAAAATCCTAATGCCCAGTAACTGTCCTATAATGTGGTAATTAAACTCACAGAAGAAGTACTTAATTTAAAGTGTTCGCAAATTGTTTCTGGTCTCCAGAGCCTAAATCAGTGCCGCAGAAGGAGGTGAGATGGGAGGAAGGGCTGTGACCTCAAGCCTGAAATCCATCTGCAGGCATTCATTTAGGCAGAGGGCTCTGTTTCTGTGGGCTTTATCCTTCTGAAGTCATCCTAAAGGTGTTCAAGAGCCATAGAGATGTGGCACTGAGGGACGTTGTCATTAGACATGGTGGGGATGGGCTGGGGTTGGACTTGTGGGATCTTAGAGGTCTTTTCCAACCTTATTGAGTCTGTGGTTCTATGAGTGGACATGTTGGGGATAGGTTAGCAGTTGGACTAGATGATCTTAGAGGTCTTTTCCAACTCTTAATGACTCTATGATTCATCTGTGTGGGGTCTATCACTGTTCCCCATTTGCGTGGTGCACCCCAAAGGTGATGCATCCTCACCCAGCATCCCACAAACTAAGGCTGTGATTATGCAGGGCTACTCCAAACCCATGGGGAAAAAAAGAGGAAAAAATGCAAAATGGCTCAGTACTAAGAGTGCCACAGGGTTTCCTCCTCCCACAGAGCACAAGGCATGGAGAGGTGTTAAGCAGAAAACATCACCACAACAGGGACCTTGGTGAGTATGAGGGTGGCTTCTGCAGCTGCACTGAAGTTTTTAAGTCAGAAATACTCACTTCAGGGCTGCACTCCTCTCTGACCATTTTAAGTGCTTAAATACACACTTTCTATCAAGGAATTAGATGTTGCTCATAGCCTTTTAAAGCTAAGAAAAGACCCCCCACAGGACTGCTTGCTCTCTTTGAGTGGCATCATCTTCAGGAAAGGGGCTGTCCTCTAATTATACCATCTGTGCTTAGGAAGGATGTAATTGCATCCCTTGTTTTGTTATTTCTTTTTCCTTCCCTTCCCCCTCCTCTTTTTTTTTTTTTCCTTCTCTAGAGAAATTGCAACTTTTTTTTTTTGGTTTGGCTTTTTTTTTTGCATTTTGCTACATGCAAAAGCCGTTATCAAGCTGGAGAGCTGCAACAGAACTTTGAACCCTAGCAGGGTGCAGCCCGTGGAAAGTCACCTGCTCACAAAGCCCAGACTTGTATGTTCACACTCGCAATCCTCAGGGCTCAGAGCTCTCAGGTTGGGGTAATTCAGAGGGAAATGCATAATGGAGTATGCTGGTTGCAAAGCAGCACCCAGCTGGGTGCAGGATTCTACTGCACCAAGCATCCCCCAAGCACATCCCATGCATCCCTGTAGGACCAAGAGCATGACCAGGAGCCCAAGCAAGGATACGATGGGCCCAAAATTAGGGCAAAAGCAGCAGATTTGGGGCAGGGCAGCCACAGCTGCTGCGGATTGGAAACACATTAGCTTGCAGAGTTTTCCTGCAGCCAGTCCCCTGATGAGCTTCAGTCACACCATCAATGCCAGCACTATTAACTGCTGCTGCAAACTGTTCAAATAGGAGCAGGGATGGATTTTCAAGCCTGAAGCAAGATTAATCAGCCTTTCCCAGTGCTTAAGGAAACAAGCGGGTGATCCAACCCCACTGCCGAGAAAAGGATTTCTGTGCAAGGAAACTCGTTCTGTGCCCCCTATATAGTCCCTGAGGTTTCCTCCGTTCTGTTTGAACGACACAAGGAGAAGCTGGTGGTTTGAAGGGGAGGAAGTGGAAAGCCTTGGTGCACTCACTGCTCCCCAGAGCAATTACTGTAGCCTTGTTGCAAACCACAAAAACCATCCTCTGTGTCCTTGCAGATTGCCCAGCCCCTGCTTAGTGCCATTAAGACCTCCAGAAGCGCCTTTTCACCCATTAAGTCTCTGATTTCCACCTATTCCTTGAAAAATAAAATCCAGATTGCCATGCTCTTTAGCGGGAAAGAGCAGCACGTCTCGAGCTCAAAGCTTTGCTAAAAATACCTCTGCAGAGCTGAGCTCGCCACCGCCCGCTTTGATGACACAAGAGACGGCCCCGCGCCATCGGGAGCTGTCATTAGCAGCTTGCATCTGCCTGGCTGGCAGTGATCAGCACTGTTTCCATGCAGAGGTGTTGAAAATAAATAAATGAAAGCATCATTTGTTTTCTTTGCCAAGCCAGGAGCTCTCAAAGCTGCCAGGGATTTGCTGCACGACACCTGTTTTCTCCTTTTGCAGGTGGGTTGGGTTAAATATGGTGTGTGGGAGAGGAATGGGTTGCTCTGATGCTCAATAGCGGGATACGGAGCTAAAAGGGGGGAGAAATAAACCCCTCCAAGTAAACGTGGTGGTGCAGAAGCAGGAGCCAAGCATCTCTGCAACCTCCTCTCTTCACTGCTACGTGCAAGGAAAGGGAACGTCGGGTCTGATGGGTTGCACCCTCTGCCTAGACCCATTTTTGCTGTTTTCCTGCAATCCACCATGACACAGCAAACACTACTTCCCCATCCTACGGAGCATTTTGGCAGAGCAGAGCCTTGCACGTAGTGGCCACGTCCCACCTGCCATTTGCTTCCAAAGTGCTGACCTCCATGAGGTTTTGCACTGATCTCAGCTCACCTTTGGAGGCTCTGAAGGCAGCAATGGAGCAGCTGAGCTGTGTCTTGCACTACTGAAACTTGTACAACGCCTCATTCTCCCCCAGTGGCTGTGTTTGCCCATTGCTTCATGGCCCCCCTGCACTTTTCTCCTTCCAAATCACACCCGATGCTACAAAACCCTACACCAAGCTACAGGAGCTGGGACTCTTGCAAGCCTCCAAATTAATTAGAAGGGTTTGTTTTGCTTTGGGAACAGGAGGACAGAGGGTAGAGACTAGCTGCTGGCTGGGCACCAGATTTGCAAAGGGAACTCGGAGTCGTAATTACTCCTTTCCCTTAACCTCATTGCACCTTGAGGTATTTTAACATCACTTTTGCTGGCAGTGAGGATTGATCGATCGTCCCTCCCTTGGCATGCAGATGGCCTGATTAATGTAAAACTAACCAGTCGCTCCCAACTCTGGGGAATTAATCACTTAAATGTGGGAATTACTCAATAAACCATTCAAACACGCAATAAACCAAGCCATTAAAAATTAATCGCTTGACATCCCTGCCACGTAAACAGAGCTAATAAGATTTGGGCAGGGAACAAAGAGTGGGAAAAGCACCCCGGGAGTAAACGGGTTGCTGACGAAAAGGCATCTCGTGCCGCTTCTCCTTTTGGATGCCCTCCAGCTCTACCTGCAGGAGCCGAGTTTAATTAGCAAGGCTTGGCTGGGGAGATAAGCCACACTCATCTCGCCATCCCATCTCCTCACTGCACATCCCTGCCAGCAAGGTGCCAGCCAGCCACATCGCTCAGCACCTGTGCTTTTTTGTTCTTCCATCTTGTGTGTTCTTACATTATTTTTTCCCCAAATAATGGCATCAAGAAGCCTTGCAAAGGCAGTGTACCTTCCAGCCACTTCTCCAGACTCAACTCATCCAAGTACCAGCAGACCCACACCGGTGAACCAGCTTCATCTACCCTGGAGAACGGAAAGGGGTTATATTTTAAATCCCTTTCCTCCCATAATACATCTGACACTAATCAGGGTTCCAGCCCCATGGGAATCAATGATTAATGATGTTAAATATAGCAGGAGATTGCGAGGGTAAAATTAGGCGCCATGCATAAAACATCACAGCTCCTTGTTAGATAGTCAAATTAGACTAATGGTTTGATGTTCACACGGACTCTGGCCCTGTAATTATGGATAGACTGGCTAACCTCCTCCCCAGCTGTATGCTGCTTTGATGCTGGCAGTAAGAGGAGGAATATCCAGGCCAGAGTCTTAATGAAAAAGCCAGCAATCACCACTGCCATTGGTGCCCAAGGATGTACAAGGACAGGGCTGAAGGCAAAGCTCTTCTGCACTGCAGAAGTCAAGGCGAGGAGGGGACAAGTGTGACACACAGCCGTGTATCTCAGTGGGGTGGCACTATTATTGGTTTGCTTAGCTTTTCCATCCCTCCAATATCTCTCCAACATCCATCCTGCCTTTTTGTAACACCCCTCCAGCATCCATCCTTATATCTCTAACACCTATCCAACATCCCATGTGCAAAATTACCCAACTCCCCCCCAGCACCAGCCCCAAATACCCCTCCGAGCACTAATTAGACTCCAGACAGAGCTATTAAGGAGTGCAAAGACAAGGAAGGAGTGAACAGGAAAGCAAAGCAGTCAAAATATATAATGAGTTTCTCTGAAAGCATCGTGGAGTACGCAAATCTGGCTGTAATTAATCTTATTATCTGGGAAAGAAAGAGACATAGAGCTGTTGCGTGCCTTGAAAGGACTGTCAAAATTTGAGGGCGGGAGGGATAAGCCTTTGGGAGAGTTTAAGCTTGGGTAGCCACCAGCCTTAAAGCCAGTTTAGAGGCAGATCAGAGTGACAGGGAAATAAGGATGGGAGTAAAGCAGCCCGGAGGAAGCAATTTAAATAACGTTTGCTTAAGAAGTAAGACAAAAATAGCATAGTAAGAATGAAACAGCTGCCTGTCACCAGAACCTGCACCAAGGGCTAGGACTTCCCATCCCTGCTCATCCTGCCCACCAACACCTTTTGGGGGGAAAAAGCTCACTCCCAGAGGTCACGCCCCACATGTTGATGTACAGGTAGAGATTGGTGCATCCCAAGTCCACAAGCATCCTAGGGTTGATAGTTTGACTTGATGAACTTGGTTGCCTTTTCCAACCTTAGTGGTTCCATGAGTCTATGGACCTGGCCCCAAAAAGTTTTGGATGGGAAAGGGCTTTGGTCAGCATCACCACACCACAGACTGTTGGGACATCTTCTGGGGATCCCATCCCTTGAACAGCTCACATCCTCCACTTCAGAGAATAGCCCTTAGTGAGTCTCAGCTGGCTGTTCTGTAAGGAACCTGAAACCAAGCTAGGCAGGGAGTGTGCACCCCAGCCCCTTTTTGGGGATCACGCTTTACTGAGGTCTCAAATTTTGGCCAGCTTTGCAGCAGATGACAATGGCTTTATCAAGACAGATTGGGCAGGATGCATTCATGTGACAGATTCAGGTTCATCAGAGAGGGTTTTGGCTAACAACCTGAAAATTGTCACTTTGACAAGGACTTCAAAAACACTCTGCCACAAAGATCACTTAAGCCTTGTTTCCATGAGAGCACTTTTTCTCCTACTTCCCGCAATCCTATTAGGATGGCTCACATCCAGCACACGGCATTGCAATAGGGATCCCACCACCACCTGCCTCCAGGAGTGCATTCATCATATGTTCCTCATCCCAACCAGCTTCCCTTCCCTGTGCATCCCCATCCTTTCCTCCTGCGAACCCCCAAATCTCTGCATTCTGTTGCTCAGCACCACAACACAAAAGCAAAACCCATATTCCTGGGGATGACCACGTCCATCCTGAGGAGGAACAGCAACCAATTGACTCTCATTAAGAGTTCAATAATGTCCAGGAGAGTACAGCTTTGATAAGCACTCTACTGTGCAACTGGGGTCAACCGTATTAGGAAAATGTAATTAAGCTAATAAATTCTCAGCAGTTTTTCCCTCCTCTCCAGGGTAGTCACACAGTGAGCCTCATTAGCTGCTGAAGCCACGCTTTCATCCAAGGTGGGCTGTAGAGCTCAAAGCTGTGTTTTGAGGATGGTTGCAAGCTGCGAAACAGGGAACTGTCGCTGGACTCCCTACACCATTCCTCCATGCATACTGCTCACATGGCTGCCATCCAAAAGAGCAATAAACGGATCATTCGTATGGGGTTAAAGCTGTTGTCCATGGGCTGTAATCTGTCCTAAACTTCTCCCAGCATGTTTCCCAATCGCAGCAGCAACTCCTTCTCTCTCCCCAGCATCTACTCTTGGAAACCTTCACTGGCACAGCTCGTGCATGGCTAGGAATAGCAAGGCATGTGGAGGTCCAGCTCCCGCAAACAATGCCTCCTGATTAAAACAGCTGCTTAATATCCTGCCCCAGGAAGGGGAAACTCCAGCATTGCAGCATCTCATGCCCAACACGCCCTTCCCTGCTCCTTTCATGGTGGTTGGTGATAGAAAGATGCTTGCATTGCAGATGCATCCTCTAAAAAAGCAGCCCTCAGGCTCCAGCTCAGCATCCCTGTATCGCAGCACAAGTTGCATACAGTCACGCTCCAGCTATGGCACGATCTCCTACCCCCTGCCTGCAAAGGTAACTGAGCAATTGCTTCATAAAGACATCATGAATCAGCCTTTAATATAGAGCACGTTGCATTATTTTTAGCCAGGACGCTATTTTACAATGCTAGTGCACAGGAATCAGACCATGAAATTGGCTGGATGCAGGCTTGCCTTGTTTGTCAGCGTGAACAGGCAAACAAGCAGCTGAGCAGTGCCAGGGTGAAATATTCAAAGCGTTTAAGTGCAATTTAATGGCATCTTGAGATCAGCGAGCTGGGCACTGAGAAGGACATGGGATGGTTAGTCAACAGCATCTCAGACAGTGGTCCTGAGGGCTCTGCTCAAGCTAAGAGGAAGGTCTGCCCTAAAATTAACCTGCAGACCTAAATTCAGAGCCTGGTGGGGTGCCTATGGCAAACTGGTGCTAAATAGTGGTTGCCACCAATCTAGATATGAGATGCCAACCCCATCTAAGCAGAGCATGAGAGCAGAAAAACCTCACCGCAGCCCAGCTCAAGCCAGAGAGACCCTTGGGGCTGATGGGCACCCCACTGCATTGCAATTGCCTCTACTTGTGCTACCAAGGCATTTAATATTTGCTCAATTCTATGATGATCCCTAGCCATGCCTGAACAAGTTCCATGGCTAAAATACAGCAAAAAGTTCCCCCAAAAAAACCATATAGGCTGCCAACACCCTTTGTGCATGGCTTAAGGGGAAAATGGATCAGAACCCAAAATGCTGTGGGAGGGTGTAGAGCCAGGAGAAAAAACAAACCCATCCAAGAGAGCTGAAGAGGGCAATCACAGCTCTTCTTACAGCCTAAATTGTTAGTTTAGCAAATTACAGCTGAACCGCCTGTGTTTTGACATCGCTCAAATGTTTTGCTTCCTTTCCTCCCAAATCAAGGTTACTAGTTCCAAGCCCCAGGGCTTGGCCAAGAGCAGAATAAGAGTTTGACTTTAGGCAAGGGTAACGTGGGGCTCCCAGCATCGCCAAAACGTTGGGGATGGGGATGATGGGGTCATCCCAGGGAGGCTGCAGGTGCCCCATCCCTGGAGACACTCAAGCTCAGGCTGGACGGGGCTCTGAGCACCTGATTGAGTTGGGGTGTTCCCGTTCATGGCCGTGCAGTTGGACCAGATGATCTTTTAAGATCCCTTCCAACTCAAAAGGTGCTATGACAATAATTGTACGATCCCCATTGCTCCACTGGAGCAATTGCGGGGCGGCGAAACCCAAGTTATAGGGTTATTATTGGCACTACGCTGCCTCCACAAATTAACAGTATGCAGTGAGAATAGAGCTGGCAGCAGGGCTTACCCTGAAGATGCCCCTCTGACACTGTGCTCATGGCAGAAGTCAGCTGGAAGCAGAGGTCAGGGCTATCCTGCTGCTCTGGGGTTAATCGCTCTGTTAGGGCTTGGGTAAGGCATTCGCTTGGCACAGGCAATTAGCAGCCGGTATTTATTTCGCCTGCAGCAGATCATGCCCCGTTCTGCTGGAAAAATATATTTTTTTAAAAAAGTGGGGGAAAAAAAAGAGAAACATTTAATGCCCAGAGCTGTGGTCTTACAGCAGATCTGCCAAGTGCTTACAGAGCATCGGGGGAACGGCTGCGGCTGAGCTGATCGGGGCCGACTGAACCTGAACTCAGCCCCAGCTGCCTTCACAGGAGCTTATTTCCACTGCTGTGCTCCTCTCCGCTGCTGCGTTTGATGTCTTGCAGGGACCCTGGGGGCAGAGCCGTCTGAACTAACACGGATTTCGGGAGGGTTTTATCATAGCTCCTAGGACCGAGTTCTCTCTGCGCTGGAACCACATTGCAAAGCTTTGATAGAAAAGCCGCAGCCCAGCGGGTTGCTGGTTTTGCATTGCAGGGAAGCCACAGGGGATGGTCTGCAACAGAAATTCACTTGCTGGCAGCTATGCCTGGAGATTGCCTTAGTGGCTATCAGCCCTGTGCACACGGCTCATGGCGTTGCTCTCACTCCAACAGCAAACACAACAGCCAGCAAGGGCTGCAAAATTGTGGGGCAAAGGCACAACATCCCTATGAAAATATCCCCACTGCTCCTTGTTGGTGTTACTGCCAGGTTAAGTCACATTGTCAAAACCCCAAGCTTTCCCCAGATCTCACCTGGGATTTTGAGCCCGAAGCGTCTTTCTCATCTCCAGCATGAGCAATGATGAGGTGCACCTTCTGCTGGAGATTCTCCAGCCCTGCCTTGCACACACCTGGGATGCTCTCGAGGATGTTAAGCATTCAACAGCATTCAGATTATTACCCGCTGCTCAGTTGGGTTTAATCCTTCCAAATAGCTGAGAAAATTAACTAGTAGGAATTAAGAGGGCACAGATATTGCCTGTTAGCTGCAGGAGGCAGCTCATCCCACTGCTATCTGTCCCCCCCACTGCCTTGGTTAGGGGGGAAAAAAGCCAAAGCTTTTGTGCTAACACCGTTGGTTTACAATGGGCTGAACCTGCAGGAGCATTACTGAGCACAACTCCCACTGCAGCTGGGAAAAAAACAGCTGGATTTGCAGCTGCAGTGTGAAATACCCACTACTGCTGTTGCAAGCCACTGAATCCAGCTGCTCTGAGCATCCACCTGCAATAGGGTTTGCACATTGGCACTCATTGCTCTGCATGCAAACCTGTAGAAAGCTCATAGGAAATTGAACCAAAGCCCTTTTGCTTTCCTGCTAGCTCATTTGGAGCACATATTTTGTTGAAAAACCCCATTGAAGTATAAAGGCTCTACATCCCAGCACTTTCCAGCAGCTATTTCCCTGATGATCCCTGCACAGAGCTGCAGCAGTGCAATGGTTAATCCTCTGCTTTGCATCCCCAACCTCGTCAGCTTCAATCACAGCACAGAAGCAAAAGGGATGGGCAAAGGACAAAAACTCCTTGACTTCTTTGAAAGAGAGAGAGATTAAGGCGGTGGAGCTGCTCAGCAGTAGCTTTGCAAGACCCCAAAAATCCAGTGCACATTCTGCACCATCTGTAAATTACACCCAAAAACTGCTGCAGTACCCAGAACCTCCCAAAGCACTGCATTTAGCCAACAGAGCCATTTCCCAACGTGCAACAGTGGGATTTTCCCATGGGATGCCTCACCCACGGGATAGGCAGGGCCATAAGGAACCTCATAACCTTATTTAAAAGTCTCTGTTGCTCATAATGGGAGGCACTTACCCCTCGGATCCATCATTTGGTTTTATTGCTGGTAATAACTCCTGGAAAGTCCTCAACAGATGGAAATTTTATTTGGTTAATCATCACCATCTGAGTTGCTGTGGGAAGGCGCTGGCGGAGGGAACAGAATGGGGGCAGAGACGGTGCTGTACCCACCCCAAATCTCAAAGCAGGAAAATCCACAGCATTGCACCTTTCCCAGCCTGACCCACGAGTTCTGCATGGTTCAAAATCCACAGGAGGTTTTACTTTTGCAGGGGGCATTGCAACACTCCTTGAGCATAGCATCCTTCTGCAGCAGACCCCAAGAGATTGGAGCCCTGCAAACAGCAATGCCAGCCCATTTCTGCTAGGCACACATTATGGCAAAGTATATATTTATATCTATAGGAGGAGGGAATGCTGCTTAAGCCTCCCTATCACTGCTGTACGTGTGTAACCATGTACAGATATCCTCATTGTTTATTTTGTTATTTTTGTAAGGCTGTTTCCCATGTAAACCACTGCAAATCTGCTGCTCCTCTTGGGCAGCACGTGGCCCTACAGGCTGGAGCTGCTGCAAAAGGCTGCACTGAGAACACAGCAGGTTCAGGGCACTATCCAAAGAATTGGCATTCAGTTGTGGAATTTCTGCAAGAACTAAGCCCAAATAGGGCATGTGCAATGATATATAGGATGGGAGGTGTAACTCTGTTCAAAGGCTTCATTGCGCTGGTGAAAGGTTTCTGAGTGTGACAGGGGGCCCCAACCCACACCAAACCCAACTCGGGATCAATAAATCACCATACAGAAATCCATTCGGTGCAATAATAGAGGGTTGGGGTTGCATTCACCAAAGCAAAAAGCATTTGGGGGGGGGGGGGGGGGGCGAAGAGGGTGGGGGGGCGCAGGGGGAGGGGATTAGAGCCACTCCTGCCCAGAGGAAAGATGAGCTCATTATCTGCAAGTTAAGCTGGATTAAACCTGAGCCGCAAGCCAGCAGCGTGGAGCAGCACCAGGGCAGCACTCCGCATTGGTTGCAATACAAAAACAGTAATTTAAAAAAAAAAAATGCTCTGAATTCAACTTTCTCCCCTTTTTTTTTTTTTTCCTCTCTTTCCTCTTACCCCTTATCTCCTCACTAGGGGATGGTGCTGGGGGGGAAGCGTTGTGTTGGCACTGCTGAGCCCATGGGATTTCGCAGCTTGCTGCAGCAAGGAAAATATTGACAAAGAAGAGCTGCTTTGTTAAGTCTTTATATCAGAACAAAGCTGATTTTCATCCCACTCTGCAGCCACTTGTTGCTTTGAATGGAATAACCTGGGCATCGCCAGCATCTCAGAGCTTAAATAACAATGCACTTTCAGCAAGACCCCCATTCTTTTGCATGGGAATGACATTCTGCACAAGCGTGCCCACACATACAGCAGAGGTGGAAGGCTGGAGGAGCATTGCTGTGCCATGGCACTAGTATACACTATCTAATTCATTTCCAAGCAGCAAGCAAGCAGGGCCATGATTAGCTTGCTCACTGAGCTGCAAGCATGCAAATACATATGTATAAATATATATGCTCGTTATCTGGATGCTCCTAAACGTGAGTGGGGAGAAGCAGAGACAAGCAGCTTGGTGCCATGAATGTAGCACCCACCACAAAGCACTCAACCCTCACCATCCCCACCCTGCATTTCCACAGAGAGTTACTTTCCTTTTTATTGCTCAGGTCTATCATCCCTTCTAAGTTTCAGCTGAGCCTGCCTTCAGAGCGGACCTTCCTTTGCAGCTCAAAGTAATTCCTTCTTTGCTCCTCCACCCTCCTCCCCAGGAGGGGCTCCTGTACAGTTTGTTATTATTACTATTAGAAAATTCTGTTGTTTTTTTTTTAAGGCCCTCCTCCAAAGGGCGTTCCTGGGGCAGACCACCCCCTCGCCTTGCTGGGAAGGGACCCTTTGATATCCCCAACCCTTGCTGAAACAAATGCTCCATTCCCCAACCCCTGCACAGATAAAAGACCCTTTGGGGAGAAAGGTCACTGATGGGGAGAAAAACCTGGGAGGCATCAAAATACTCTGATTAAAGGCAATGGAGGGGGAGAATTTTTTCAGTGCTTCAATTTCCTCATAGCTAATCCACGGCAGAACACCATCATTTACCACTGCATCCTTTGCAGTTGCACCACTGCACTGCTTACCACCCCACCACAGCTGCACCACTTCACAGATATATATATATATATTTTTTTTTTACACACGCACACAAAAAAAAACCTCAAAACTATTTTCTGCTCCTCCATCATTTGTCTTGGAAAATCAGGCTGGCATCTCCCTTCAATGCCAAACAATGAGACACCCCCTCACACAGAGAGGTTTAGGGAAAACAAGGAAATAAATGCTGGTTTGGGGGCTAAAAGCCCCAGGGAGCTGCTTCATCCCTTTCCCAGCCTGCCCCCACAGCGTGGGTTTGCAGAGCACATCCCTTCCCCAAAAATAAACCCCAGTCACGGATCATCTCCAGCACTGTCAGGTTGCATTTAGATTGCAAAAGCACTCAGCGGCTGCACCCGGGCTGAAAGCAGGGCAGGGCTGCTGCTTGCTCAGCCCTGCATCCTGAAAAAGCATCTGCTGGTGGCTAAGCAGCCCACGCCACCTCCTGCCCCAAATTCTTCAGCCCCAAATCCCCACTGAGCGTTGGACCTACGAGCCAGTCCCATGGGAACATAATGAGCTTCACCTGGGGGAGCAAGCCATTAATTTCTTAACTTCATTCCCTAATGACTCAAATCAGGGAAGGGCCATGAGCTGCCACTGAGGTCACCTGGAGCTGGTGACAGCAGAGTCAGCCTGAGTGTGGGGAAGGGTCCTTGCCGGCACTGGGACAGCCTTTGTGCATCCTGCCCATCTGTGTCGCACCTTTAGGAGATGCAGCAGGGACAACCTGGGAACACACCACCAGGACGCTCTCTAGGAGATGCCACCATGGCAGCTTTGAGACAAATCGCTATTAAACACTTGAGAGATGCCACCAGGGCACGGCATTTACCACCATGGCACCCCTGGGACATAACTCCACGGCACACGCCACGGAGCCAAGCACTTGAGATGTCACCAAGGCTTCCTTAGGACCTACCATCATGGAACCCCTGGGAGATGCCAGCAGGGCACTTTGAGACTCCATAGCACTCTTCAGGAGATGCCACCAGGGTCCCTGTGGGACCTACTACATCCACACAGCTGCACCCAGCTATGTCAGCACGCTCATGCTGAAACCATCCTGACAGGGGAAAAAAGAACAGTGGGAAAACAGCCACCCCCCTCCTTGGCACCATTCCCCATCAGCATAAAACTGGTTTCCACCAGCTTCACAGCCACTATGGATGTCACCAACCCCACTGATACCATATCTTGATTCTGAGACAGGAGGAAAACTTCATCAGAAAAAACTTTGAGGGCAAAATAATAATAATAATAATAATAATAATAATAATAATAATAATAATAATAATAATAATAATCCCAGCAAAGCACACCCAGAGACTAATTAGAAAAATACTCAAAAAAATGGATGCAGGGCAGATAATCTTCGCTTGCCAGCAGCACACACCACACCTTCCCATTTCAAGGTTGAGCTGCTGGGAATATCAATCTGATAATTGTAGTGCTACAAATGAAAATCAAATTGAAGGCAGTTAGAGAATCACATTATAAATTGATTTAGTCCGCAGACAAGTTTCCACCTCCCTGGCCTTGGGATTCTCTGTGTGGATGGAGAGGTCTGAGTATCAGAGAAAAGAGATGGGGCACCTTTGTAAGTGGTGGAGTCACTGTTCACACAGTGGATTTCAAGAGACGTGGATATGTAACACTTGGGGACACGGCGGCAATGGGCTGATAGTCAGAACTGATGTTTTTAGAGGTCTTTTCCAACCTGAATTACTCTGTGATCCCCTCTGTCCATTACCCCCTCCATCCCACACCTTTTCTGGGGAGGAAAAGGCAATTTTAGGGCTGCTTCTTGATTTCTGAGCATGAGGGTCATACCAACTTGCTGGGATAATGTTGACAAAGCTGGAGAAAGAGCTGCAATGGAAAGAAAACATCTGCACAAAAAAGTTACAAAGTATTGCAAGGAAACATGCTGATTCCTATGGGATTTATTTCCAGGCTGAATTTCACCCAAAATTTCCTGTCCTCCAGAAACAGCTCCTATGCTCCAATGGGAAGTCTCCAAACCAGCTCCCAAAACACTGTATTACATAATCCCAAATCCTCACTTCATAGTGAAAAAAGGGCTATTTCAGCAAAACCCCGTTTCAGCACAGCCAAGTGTCCAATGAGCACTCACACCTCTTCTTTATTTCTGCACCTCCAAGTGCCCCAATATATACAGATTCCTTCTTTATACAGCTCATAATATACACCTTATTTATATAGAGAGAGATATTCACACGCAGACGCATAAATGCCTTCAAGCACAGCCCCAGCGCCTCCAAAGCCCGCAAGGAGGTCATTACTTTTCACGTTTAAAAATTCCCCTCTCCCAACATGCAAAGTGGGGTGTTTTTGAGGGGGGAGAGAGGGGAGTCAAAAATGATAATTTTTAATGGTGTTTTTCCTTTCATTCTTTTTTTTTTTTTTTCTTTTTTTCTCCTTTTTTTTAAAAAAAAAAAACAAAAACATAATGGGGTGGTGCACTCACCAATGCGACCGCCCCACGGCGGCGTGCAGGGTGGCTTTGAGGTAGGCGCCGCGCGGGCATCCCCCGGCTGCTATAGCATCAGCGGGAGCTGCCAGATGAGCAGGGTGCTGTCAGCATCACCACCCCGGCGCTGTGGCTCAGAGTTGAAGTTACGGTACCCTCTGCCCCCTGAAATGATGGCGACAGAGGAGATCTCCTTGCGGGGAGCATCGCGGGCGCAGGGCCGGCTCCGGACCCACACATCGGGGTCATCGGCCATCTCGTAGATGGAGCCATCTTCTTCTGTGTGCTCTGGGGTAACAGTCCCAGCCGGAGCATCCCGCACCGACAGCAGCTGCCCAGGGAGGTGGGAGGTGGAACGGAGGCGGTATTGCAACAAGATCCCTTTTTTTCTTATTTCCCGTGGTGGGGGTCCATCCAGCTCCGAGGGTTTCTCTTCCTCACCTTCTTCTTCCTCTTGGTCTCCTTTTAGCACATCGGGGGCCAACGTGCTCAGTGCTACAGCCAAGAAGTCCACAGGACCACCATGCCCATTGAGGGACACCATGCCTTTTCCTGTGCGAAACAGGGATTCGAATGACAAAGAGCACAAATGTCGTCTTATGAGGAAATTTTTGGGGGTGCTCACCAGTGATTTTGGGGATGCCCTCCAACCGGGGCACGGGCAGCAGAACAATGATGCCCTGGTCGGTGCCGACCCACAGCAAGCCCTGACAGATGAGCAGGCTGGTGACACGAACATGTCTTTGCCCTGGAAAAAGGGAAAAAAGGGAGAGAAGAGCCTTGCAGCAGCACTGTCCCCTTCAAAGTGGGTAACTGCCATCCCAAAACCGAGCATCATCCACGCATGAAGATATCTGCACAGGGAAAAATGCCGAAAATATCAATAAATAAAGAAAGGGAAAGAAAAAAAAAAGAAAAAAAGGAAGAGGAGCAGAGAGAAGCGAGGCTTCTAATGGCACATGAATATTTTATTGCAGGGACTTCGCGCTGCAGCGTTGCACTCAGTGAAGCAATATATCTGCGGAGATGTAACTCCAGTTCTCAGCGAGAACTTTATTAATGGGCTGTCTGGTTAAAAAGGATGAGGGAGCACGAGTTCAAAAATGCATTAATACCCAATGCTCACTTGCCCAGGAAAAAAAGGAAGTGATAAATATTTTAATATGCCCTAAAAAAAAAAAAAAGCAACTTACATGAGTAGCACGCGTATAACTAATTATGCAATTACAACATTTTGTAGCTGGGACAAGTGGGAGTCAACCTTGCAAGCCCAGGGCTGAGCCTTGTCCTTCCTTTGGCAAATCAGAGCAGCTAAGAGCCAAAGAGGTGGAAAGAGAGGGCATGAGGTAGAGGTGTGTATGAGCAAAACGGCATGCAAGGGTGCAAATATGGGTACACAGATGCAAAGATGGGGCACATTGTGCATGCACAGATGCACACATGTGTAACGATGGGGTACATGGAAACACTTGGGAGCAAAGATGGATGCAAGGATGCAGTGCATGGATGCATGTAGCAGGTGCAAAATGGAGTGCACGCATGCATGCCTGGGAGCAGGAGTGAGAGGCATGGATGGCACGTGTTGATGTACACACATGCATTAATAGGATGCACAAGTGTAAAGAGTAAATGCATGAATAAGTGTACAAGTGCCAAGACTGGATGCATGGATGAAGGGCTCCCAGCTTTCCAGCAAAGCTCAGCCTTGCTAAATCCCTACTCAGACCTATCCAAGCCCACCCTAAAGCTCCAGCAGCCTAAAAACCCCCCTTTCCCTCAGAACGTTAGCATTTTCCTATAGAGCTCTCAAGTCTTCAGTGATGCCTCCAGCTTCATCCCTGCAACCCTATAGTAGGAAGTCACAGGACAAAGCTCCAACTTTCCCAGCAGATAAACTCCCTGCACAATTTCTCTGCAAAGCAAGACACCTGGAGAATAGATAAGCCAGGGTTTTCATTCACTGGAATGAGAAGCCCTACCTGGGAGGACAAAGGTAGTCCTGGTGGCAATGTTGATCTCCTGTAGGTGCTCCAGTGTCTCAGTGTGGAAGAGGCGAATAGAGGAACCAGAGGAAAAGGCCATCCAGACGCCACTGCCTGCCTTGATCATGTGTGTCACACTGGCTTCTGTGTCCGGGTGAGCCTCAAAGGTTTGCTGACCAGAGGGAGGAACCAAGAAGTCAAAATAAAGAAGAAATCTCAATAAAAGGCTGCTTGGTTGGATTCTCTAGAGGCTGCTGTAGGGCTGGAGACTCATACTGGGAGGGGAGGAAGCAGGATAGAGGTTCTGGCCTTCTTCACCAGCTTTGCTTTTAGCAGACACCAAAACTCAGCCCCTCACCAATCTCCTCTTGGCTCTGCAGGGGCACAATTCAGCCTTTCCCACCACTCTCTTTCCCAGTTCTCTTTTACAAGACTTTTTGCTGGACCTAGGTGGGTCTTTCAAGCTTACACCAAGGTAGAACACCTCCTTCCTGCCTTCCTGCTGCCCTGAAAGCCAGCAAGCAAAGACTCAGCACCTGCACAGCACCTGCTTAGGGTTTTGGTGGTGCATGGTGACTTCTGAACAAGAGAAACAGAAAACAGGACATCCTCCTCTGACATAATCCAACACAACCAAAACCCCAACCAACACCACATTTACCTGTTTTATACCCATTTTACCACCTCTCTCTGCTGCAGTGAACCCTCATGAACCCTAACTATCACACTGCAGAGCATTGGATTTACCGATCTGAAACCATATTCATGAACAAACTCCCTGAGAATCTCCCAAGCAGCAGGTTAGGCATAGAAACTCAGGCTAGCATTGTAAGCAGGTTGGGAATGGCTCTAGTCAGCAGATATGGGATGCTCTGGAGGAAAGTCGGCTGTGGTAGTACGACAGTGCTGAGAAAAGGGGAAGTTTAGGGGTTAACATGTTGGAGGAATCTGCTGGGAGCAGGAGCGCGGCTGCAGCACTCGTTGTGCATGCTCTTCCAGGCACAGATTTGCTGTTTAACTGCAACTCCAGGGTCTCGCTGCAATGCAGCTCCCGCTTTCCCCAGCGCAGCAATGAGCCAGCAGCACAGTAGGTTGGTGAGCAGCATGCAGGATTGAGTCACCACTATGCACCCACTTCAACGTGACTTCCCTTGTGGGTTTGGAATTTTGCTCTTAAAAGAAAAGGAGCAGCAACAGAGCCCTCTCCAGAGGGCATTAGCGTGGTGCAGCATCCCAACCTTTTTGCACAAAGCAGAGGTGGGTGAAGATTATTAGGTCATCTCCCCCTTTCTCCCATCCAGTGTGGGATTTATTCCCTAGGACTGCATTCCCAAGCTGCTATTTACGGACCTGAGTTTGCAGAGCTGCTCTTACACAGGAGAAGTGCAACTTCCCACAGGGAACCCAACCCAACTCAGACAAGCAGAGAGCAGCAATTGGAGCTGTAACCTGCTGCTGCACACTATCAACCCGCATTGAGCCCCAGATCCCATTCCACTCCCCCCCATAGAGATGCTCAGTGCCACTGGGCATGGCATCACCCAGACTGCGCCTCCCTCTTTTTTCTCCCATGTTTTTCTTCTGCAAGAATTCCCACCTGGCTCCTGCCATAAATAAGATCAGAGACAGAAAACTAATACAGTCCCCTGATGCATTATTCATCCTCAGCACTGGTTTTAGGATGGATTTATGACAGCTAATACATGCAAACTAAGTTTAGGTACTAAATTTGAAAATTAAAGGTAAGAAAGGTTTTTTGTCTTTTTTTTGGGGGGGGAATAGAGATGACTACTCAACATCCCTGCTTACACAGCTACGGGAAAGCTGTCCCAAAAGGGGCACAGGGGGGTGGTGACAATACTGGGTGCTCCCGAGGTACCTGAGCACAGAGGGTGGAGGCATCAAGGACGGTGACCTGGTTGGCACAGCTAGCCCATAGGGTCTCATCCAGCATCAAGAGTGCTTGCACAGGGCTGGTGCCCACAGGCAGGCGGGTGGGCTGCTCAGTCAGGTCCCACAGCCCCACTAGAGCAGAGCACAGACACCAAGACTCAAGATTAGGGGGAAAAAAAGATATTTTCACACAAGCCCAACTGCAGCATGTGCAAAGAAGTGCTAGCGCTGGGCTTCCCTACTGCACAAATGCGTCCCCTCTGGGTGCTGGTGTCACCTCCTGCAGCCCCAAATCTCAATACCATCACTGCAAACACAGGTGTGAGCTCTGCCCCAACACTTAAGAAGTCACATAAGCAGCATTCAAGCCTGGGGCACGTGGACATCATCTCCCTTGCATCATTTGCATGAAAAAGAAAGGATGCTGCACAGACAGCAGACTCCCCCAGTTTGCAGCACCCAGAGCTGGGGATGCTTTCCTCCTATGCAAACATCCCCTGACAGCTGCATACAGCCACAGCTGCACAGCCACCTGCAATGCTTAGGCACAACAATTGTTGTCACCTCTCCCCCCTCTTCCCCTCCCTCCAACACACACACCTTTTTTTTTTTGTTTTTTGTTCTGACTCCTAAACTGCTACTCCAGAATTCATTCATCTGGGGCCAAACTGGAGTGTCTCAGTGAAAGAGATCCAATCTGGGTTCCCATGAATTCACCACAACCAATGGGTAACTGCCGTTGCTTTCAAGTGGGCAATCTATTTCCACTGCAATTTTAAAACCAGATACTCAGGATCCAAGAATTTAAAGAGCCCTGAGGCTGTCAGAGCTCTGCTCCCAGCAGCAGGACTTTGCTGCCGAGCAAAGCACGCTGTAGGTGGGCTCTGCTCACTGCTATTTCAGGAAAGCTTTGCTCTAATGAAGCCATACAGCAAATTTGCAGAAGACAGGGAGAACACATTAAAAAAAACAAAAACAACCCTGCTAACAGCTTGTTGCCTTTCACGTGCATTTGTGCAATAAAGGGAAAATCAAATCCATGCTAGCTTGCACACTTGTTTTAAGTGATAAAATGGGGTGCAGAGCGCCTGAAAACACACTATGAAGAGCTCTGGTGCTTGCTGCAGGTTGTGAGCTAACAAGTTGTTTTCTTTTTCCTAGATCACAGCGCTATTTGAGGCCCTTTTCTACCCTCTAGTGATGAAGCAGAGAAAAACAGCAGGGAAATGACTCCAAGAAGTCCTCAAATGCCACCCTCAAAGCAAAAACTCTGCTGCTGCATCTCCCTCTTGTTGGCCACTGAGACCACAACTACAGGGCCCAAATTGAGCCCTATTTATTATGTCAGTGCAAAATGCCATCCCCCACCATCACTCAGGGCTGCAAACCAGGGAGTGAAATAGTGCCAAAATGGTGCTTCCAGCACTATTTTAGCAGCCACCACGCTCAGTGCATCCCACTCCCCATTTCTGGAGTGTCACAGCAAAGCACGAACAGGGTTGCTGTCCTCACCATTGTTCCTCGGGTACGCGGCCACTGTGCCATCCTGGAGCCCTGCAAACAGGTACTCAGGGCTGTGCTTCAGACAGAGGACTGGCTGCATGCCAGGGCTCTTGCAGGTCAGCAGGCACTGCGTCCCCGTGTCCACGCTGCTGTACACTGCAATGCTAATGGGAAAAATGCAAGAGCAGGATGCAGAGCAGGAGGCGCCAGTGGTCATTTCTTCAAAATTTCGGTGCAGTGCTCCTTTGCAGTAATTGCATACAGAAAACGCTTGCGGGAGCAGTGGGTGCACAATCGCACACCCCCACGTATGCACAACTGCACACTGGTGCTCACCTGCCGTCCCGCAGTCCCAAGCAAACAGTGGGATGCAGAGTTGCAGGGGGCTGCTCAGCACCTGCTCGGGGCTCTTTGGTCCCCTCTGCGTCCTCCTCAGCTGCCTCAGGGATGTAGTCCATACACAGCACTGGCGATGCCACTGGGAAGGATTTGACCGTCCGCGGCACCGAGCGATTGAGGGAGAAGATCTCCACTTGTCCCCCTGCACCTTCTTGGCCACCCCCAACCTGTGGGGACCACAACAAGTCTCAGCACCTCGAGGATGGAAATAACCCAAATCTAATGCTTTCTGCCCCACTTTGCTCACCCAGAGGTAGCCCTGTGGCAACGAGGTGCTGACAGCAGAGAAACCCAACAGTGAGGATTGCACAGGGTTGTGCACTGCAGCGCTGAGCTGTAGGAGACACATGCATTTACCCCACACATGCCCCAAAATCAAAACCCTACCACAGCCCACCTTGTCCTTCTTCTGTTTGTCCCCCAGCCAGACCAGACCGCATCAATTTCTGACAAACAATATGGTCACCCCCTCCCAACCTGTCCATCGTGGGATTTCAGTCTATTACCACCAAAAAGGGAGCGGAAGGGGAAAGAGCTTTGTGGCAGATGAACAATGCTTTTACCTGCAGATCGAGGGCTTTGGAGGAAAAAGCAGGCATGTGGCAGGAAAGGATGGGGCACCAGAAGGGAGCTTTGCTCTTCTTGTCCTCATCGGGGCAGAGCCAGCCCGGCTGGTTCTCCTCCCCTGTAGAGAGCAGAGTAGATTAAGGACAGCCCCAGAATAAGCACGATTGGATGCAGCAGGAGATGCAACATCACCCCCCCCAACACCAGCCTTTGGAATGCCACAAGAAGCCACCATCCATGGTGGGCATCCCAGCATTTTCTCCAGCTCTTGCCCAAGCAGCCACGTTAAGTAGCATCAACACCCCCTACTCGTCCCCACAAACCATGACAGATGTGGAAGGAAAAACCTAATGCATTTCTTCACATCAGGCTTTAATGTGTTTTCATTTCAAACTCATGGATACAGGATTATCCTCCAGGCATCACAGATTGAAAACAACACAAACTGCTCAAAACAAGGGAATCAAAAATCATTTGAAATCGTGTTTGAGTGCTTGGATTCCCCCTGGGCTGGAATGATTTTTCTGCCATTAAACTTTTTTTTTTTTTTTTTTTTGCTGTAGTGACTCATGGTGTTAAACAGGAATAGAGATACAGAAGTATCAGCAAGGACTCTTCCCTTTTTATCTGCCCTATTTCATTAGAAAACAGAGCAAAGACAGCAAAACGACAGCATATGGCCAACCGGAGATACATCACCAAGCACTTCAGAGACGCCACTCAAAAGCATCGAAACAAAACATTTTGAGGAAGGAAACACCATTTCCCACTTCCAACCAAACGCTTCTCCCAGCACCTTCATCCCACTTTGTACCCTGCTCCCACCCATTCATCAGGATGCAAACCCTTCTCTGCCCCCAGATTTTGTTTTTAGAAGCAATACCACTCCAACAGGTACTCACGCAGCCCAATCTTGGCCAGGTGAAGGCAATTGACCCAGGAGATCTTGCTCAGAGGATTTGGAGTGATGAAAACCACCATGACACTGATGGGGCGGCCAGACCTGTATGGAAAAGTCATTGGGTTGCCTTCATCCTTCTCCTCCTCCTCTCCGGAGTGGATGTAGCTCCAGGGAAAGCCCCCATCTAATCCCAGAATTGGGAACCCACTTGTCTGGCTTGCCAGGCAGCAGGAGGCGGAGGCGGCACTTGTTGGCAGAGTGGATCTCTTCCTCCTTCACCTTCATCATCCTCTGCAGGGCCAAGCACCAGTCTTGGGCCACTGTCATGTTCAGGTTCTGAGGGAGAGAGAGATATGGTGGAAATGCCTCCAGAAGCCTGAATCCCCAGGACCCATCTGCAAGTCTGCCGAGGAGCTCAGGAACCAACTGCCCATCCATCCAACAAACCACTGAATGACCTGGGTTGTGAGGGACCTTAAAGGTCACCCAGTTGTAGCAAGATCACTTAAGACAGAGTGACAGGTATCCATGGAGCTAGCACAGAGCATTCAAATGAGCCCCCTGCAGCTCCCCAAGGCTTAGCAGGTTTTCTCCCAAAACAGAGAGATTCGCCCCCAAAATGGCAGTGCTTCGGTCCCCCAGAATGGTGGGGGCAATTCGGTACCTGGTAGGTGCCATGCAGCGTGCTGATGAGCAAGGTGATCTGTTCCACCACTGCCAGGTCCTTCTGTAGGTCCTGCAGCTCCTGGAAAAGCCGCGGTGGCCCCAGGTAGACCTTATCTTGGGAGAAAAAAAGAGGAAAAGGGAGAAATGCAGGATTGAAAGTAATGTTGCCCATACACCCCAAAAATCATGTGGCTTGGGGCCAGGTGCTCACTGTGCGAGGCCGGCCCAGTGGGTGCGTGCTTCTTGGCACCAGCATTGTGGATGACCACATTGTCCTTGTCGTAGGCACCGCTCTCCTGCCCCACTTCCACCACCTGCACCTGCGGGAGGGCCGTGCTCCACTTCACCACATATTTGGGGCCCAGCGGCACCAGGCTGCTAATTTCCAGCTGGCCTCTGCCAAGGGAGGATGTGAAATAGCAAATCAATTGGCAGCTGGTGTTGCTCGTCCTGCAAACCCCACTGGATCCCCCCTGCAAAAAGCAGATGGTGAGCACAGCTTGCAAAAACCATGACATGCACCGACACATGCCTGCACCCCCAAACACGGGGCACAAACACAGCAAGCCACACTCAATGCCTACCTTGGGTTCACAGGCCTGGATGGGGGGGAGGGGGGGGGGGAGATGTTAATAAAAATGCATTACTGGGGGCAAGAAGAAGGTTTATCCCTTTCCCTTAGCAGCACTAATCCACAAGACCCCAAAACCCAGGGAGCTGCCATAGGACCCACTGCACAGATGCTCAACACAAGGATTTGAGAGCAAAATAACCCCAAATTGGGGCTTCTTCCTCCAAAGCAAGGTTAAGCAGTTTGTGGGTGTACAATCAACAAATATACAATTAGCAGAGTGGCGTGGTTATAGGCTGGCATTTTACAGGTCGTATACCTAGAAGGATTATCACAGTAGAAAGAGATAATCAACAATAAATGAAAACTCTCACCCATATCCTAGGCTCACAGAAACAACTCCAAAGGGAGGGATCTCCAGAAAGAGAACCTTCCTCAGTGGCAGTCAGCCCTTAAATAGGGTCTAGGAGAGGTGCAGCCAGGCTCCACCCCTTCTGATCACACAGCTGAATCACCTTCATCTGTGCTCCCGCAGCTTGACTCAGTGCTCACCTCAGGTGATCAGAGGTTCAGGCTGTGATTCAACTGTTCCCATACACCGGGTAAGGCTAGCAAAACCCTTTAAGCCCAAAACAAAAATGGGGAAGGGGAGAAGTGCAGGTGGGATCACTTTCGCAAAGTGCCTTGGGGTGCTGGCACGTACTTGAAGTTGATGTTGGCACAGACCAGCATGTCGTTGAGGAGGAAAACCTTCCGCTCCTTGGACTTGATGAGCTGCCCCCGGTCGCCGTACACCGTCTCCGTCAGCGTCTCACAGAGCAGGAGCTGCCGCTGCCCTGAATTCAGCAGCTGCAGGAGGATACAGCAGGTAAGGGGCTCAGTCCCAGGGCTCTTGTGTGGTTCTTGCCCTGCAATTTGGGCTGCATTGGGTCTGTGCAACGATTCTCCCTTCCCCAGTGGCATGCACAGCTCCAAGCTCTGCAGAAGTGCCTGTGCAAAAGGCTCACTGTACAACACATGTGCACAACACCCCAATGCAATGGCTGTGCAAAATGTTTCAGCTTGGCATAACACAGACCCTTTGCACCACAGTGCAACCACTTTGCATTTGAATTCTGCTCTGCCAAGAGCAAAGAGTCCTCAAGGATCAACAAGACTCTTCTGCAGCCCCTTCTGGGATTTGTTTTGTCCTGTGTCCCTAGATGCTGGCCTCTGGGCCAGGCTGCAGATGCCACCACGTGCTCCTAGCGCAGCCCAGGATGTGTTGCAATAGTTTGGTGCAGGGTTTTCCACCAACAGTTGCAAAATCAAGCAGATGGATGGGGGGGAGGAGACTACAGATGAAAATTTCCAGAGTCGCAGACTTATTTTTGCTTTTGCTACATGCTATTGTGAAAACAAGATCTTGGCTTCCCCAAAAGGGGAGCCCCAAACTTCAGCACTTCTGCAAACAATAATCAAAGGGGATAGCTGCAAACCCGGCCCCTAAAACTCCCATTGCACGGGAATGAGGAAGAGGAGCGAGGCTGAAGCACGCACCTTACTGAGGCTGCTGCGGTCACTGATGCTTTTGCTGAGCTGCTGAATCTCAGCCACCTGGTCAGCCACGCGTTTCTGCTCATTGAGCTTCTCAGCCAACGTCTCCAGCTCAGTGAGAGCCAGCTGGAGGGACAGGCGGTCTGCGTGGCCCTTGGGGGTGTTCTTCAGCATGTCCTGGGGAGAGAGAATCCTCAACACAGTGTCACCAGCTTCAACAAGCTGTGATGGAGGAAAACCCTCCGCTGGGATAGGGAAAGCCACAAAGGCCCTTCTACAAGCCCAAGTAGGCTGCCAACCCCAAAACAAACCCGTTGCTGAGCCACCCTGAAGTACTGTGCCTGCCAAAGTGGGGTGCAAAGTGTGGGGTCACCCATACCTGTAGGAGAAGGATGAACTGGGGGAACCTCTGGATAGGTTTCACCATCAGCCCATAGAGCGTCACACGATCGGAGCTGGCCATCTGCCGCTTCTATTGAGTAAAGTATAAAAAAAAGAAGGGAGGGGTTCACCCAAAATGGTGACCAGCAGCTGCGTGTGCCCACATTTGGGACCCACTGACCTTAAGGAAGTCGAGGAAGGCAGGTTTGGTGAGACAAGCCTTCTTGATAAGGGACATGGCAGTGGTGAAGTTGTTGACATAGTCGCTGTAGACATCCAGCACCATTGACTTGGAGAACTTGGTGCAAGGGAAGAAGGGCAGGATTAGTGCTGTGAGGCACCCTAAAATGGGGCTATGGGTGCTTACGCTGGGAGTGCTCATGGAGGATGCATCACTTCAATCCTCCAACCCCATTGCTGGGAAGGGGCACTCAACTCTCCTCCTACCGAGGCCACAAAGAGGTCCCCAATCTTCTCAGCAGAGTCCCACTCAGCCACACGGGAGGAGAGGGCGATCTGGAACATGGAGTGGCACTGCAGAATCTCCTTCAGGCGGAAAAACACCACCTGGCATTTCCTGGCACTCAGCACTTTGGGCTCCATCTCCATCAGCGGGTTCCTGTAATCCTACAATAAACAGCACAACATCAGCATCCCCCCAATCCCTGCAGTACTCCTACAACACCCCCCAAAAAGTGGGTTCCCCACCTGCAGGATGCGCTTCAGGGATTCCACATAGCTGCGCTCACTCTGCACGATGGAGCCCAGGATGTGTCGCCGCACCACCTGCAAATAAATGGGGAAGGGGAAAAGAAACCCTATGCAGAAGTGACCCCAGTTACACTGCTTTGTGCTCATTCACTTGTAAGATTATTATTTTGAGATGCTCAAAGGGAAGGCGACGGAGGTGCCCACCCAGCACCGACCTGCTGGGGGCTGAGCCCTGTGGGCATGGGGCCGAGTTCAGGCGGTGGGTGCTTCATGTCGGAGACGGTGACCTCCAGGAAACCTGTGTCCTCCTCCTCTGAGTCTCCTACCACCAAAAAGCAAAACAAAATCAACTTATTTCGCATTTTTCTTGCAACTTCTTGGTGCTGAGCACACCCCCAGTCTAGAAGGGGCCATGCTGTGATGCTCCAGGGGCTCTGACTAGGCTTATGGCTGCCGGCACCGCCTGTCCTCAAGCACTGCAGCTGTCACCAGACACCAGCATGAGTCAGGGCTCTGTGAGCCGAGGTGCTGTCAGATCCCAGTGGGAAGGGGCCAAATCCTCCCCCCGAAAGCATCCCAGATTAGGGGCACCCCCCCCCCCCCCCCCCCCCCCCCCCATTTTCTTCCTTCAAGCATGGCTCTGATCACAGAGAGGCACAAAAAAGCAGCAACGCAAAGCAAAGCGCAGAAGCAAAAGCACAACACAAACCTCCTGGCATCCAATCCTGCCTTACCCGAGGCTGAAGCAACTGAGGAAGAGGAGGGTGAGCGGATCACAGTGTCATGGGGCAGGGACAGCTTTCTCTTCCACATGCTGCAATCGCCAGCCCCACTATGGCTGCCCCAGCCCCCCGCTCCCATCCCTCTGCGTATAAATAACCAGAGGGGAGGGCGCTGCTGTCCGGGTGACCTTTTTCCTTCCCTAATTTTGGAAGGGAGGATCCGAACGCGTTGCTTGTGGCTACAGGGAGCCACGCTGGGTGCTTTCCCCCCCCCTATTAAAACCAGCATTGCATGTGGGATGCTTGGAGCATCCTTTTGGCCAAAATTCCACCCCAGGATACCACCCCACAGACTGACAGCAGGTCATGGCACACGCAGCAGATCCCCAGCAGCCCCAGTGGATCCAGAGGGGCCACCTAGCAGGATCCTACCTCGTCCACAATGCTCCAGTGACCCCCTTGAGATGCCAGGAGTGGGTGGTAGCTTTTCCGCCTCCTTCACCCTTCTCCTATGCTCCCCATCCCCTATGGGGTATGAATCATATTTTGGATACCCCAAAACATTGCAGTTTTCCTTCTTTTGGCTGGAAAAATGGGGCTGTTTCTTATTTTATAGGGAGAGCGCAAGGTGCCACCAAACTAAGTAGAGATGTGGGACTATCTTCGGGGAAAGGATCTGTTCACACCCCAAGTGGTGCATCAGCCCCAAACCTCACCCTGTAGCACTGATGGGACAGACCAAGAAAACTGCAGAACACCTCAAATCTCAACAAAAATTCATTATTTTCTACATTGCTCTAACGCTCTTTGGACTGGTGTTGCCCTAAAATGCATGCAAATAGGACACCCGTGGGCTGGATGCTTTAGGAAGGGCAAGGAGGAGGCTGATCAGAATAAGCAGTGGGGAAAATGAATTAAAAAGCATGAAATGCAGAAGATAAATTGGAGAAAGAACAAGGTAAACTCCAAATGGACGTGGCTTAGTGAGCATGATGGTGATGGGTCAGCAATTGGACTGGTTGATCACAGAGATCTTTTCCAACCTTAATGATTCTATATAGATTAATATAAGCTTGGAAGGGGACACCCCACTCACCTGGCACTTCCTTACGGTGCAGGAAGGTCACCTTCCTCATGACTGCGATCTTGGTCTTCTCCAGCCCATCCTTGGTGCCACTTTTGGCCGCTTTCATCAGTTGAGTCATCTGAGAAAAAGGGGTTGGGATGCTCTATGTCATGCAGCACTGCGTCCCCCCCCCACAGTGCCTCGGGGACATCACACATCCCCATTCCTCCCCAGAAAGGCTGAGACTGATGGGGACGCTGAGGAAGAGGAAGGGGCTGAGCACCCAAGGGCCACCCCTGTCTCCTTTATGGGGACACAGTGATGTGCCAGCTCGCAAGCAATGCAGCAAAGCATGAGCATGCAGCCAAAGCTAAGAAAGGGAGGGAAGCATGACACGAGTGTACTGCAGCAGGATTTTGTGATTAGAGCCATAAAGGATGTTCACCCTTTGCTGTGCACCTGGACTTGCAGTAGTTTTAGTGCAAACTGAGAAAATCCCAGCGTAAACCAGCTGCAAACCACCAACCTGAATGCTCTGAGGCAGGGAAAGGCTTTGCAATAAGTTTCTCTCCCACTCCCAATAATCTCCTTCCCAACCCTGTAGGGGGTAAAACCTTCTCCGCTCCACTTAGCACACCTGAACCTCACTCTGTCCAAACGCCCCTTGAAAAATAAAAACCCAAACAGTTGATGGGGTAGGCTGATCAGTGACATAACTACTGGAGGGATGCAGATGGGATGGGGAAGGTGATAGAGACGGATGACCCCATGCTTCCAACCATCATCAGGCAAAATGGGCTGAATTGAGCACGGGTGCACTCATATCCCTACAGAGAGGCTTTTTTCTCCCCTCGGGGAAATTCAGGGAAGGGATCGAGGAGGGACAGTACCTTCCAATCATACTTCTGCTTCAGCTCCTGCATGTCTTTCCCCCCAACTCTTAAAGCCAGGATGTCCCTCTTAGTCCTGGCGTATGTCTCCTTTAGTCTATTCAGGTCTGGAGAAAGCTGAGCCCCAAGCAAGCCAGGCAGGAGGAGAAGGCAGAGGATGCAGAGAGGACAGAGAAGAGAGATTCAGGTGAGAAGCCAAACAATTAAAAAAAAAAAAAAAAAGAGAAACCATGAAACTGTTCCAAAGCTGCACAGTACGGGTAGTGGGTTCCCATAATCTGGCAGGGAAGGAGAGTGAGCAGGGAGCAACAGCCATGCATTGAGATGCAAAAGGGAAAATAAAAAAAGGGGAAGGAAAAGGATAAATAGAGAAATCAAATTCAAAAGCAGCACTGTGCTGATTGTGCATCATGTGAGAGCATGTGGAGAGCAAGCCCTGAGACACGTCCGGTAACCGTGTGGGGAAAAAAAAAATAAATCAATAAATGAGAATAATGAACAGAGCCTCACCTTGGGCTGGAAGGAGGCCCGGTGCTTGGCTGGCTCAGCCTCTGGTTTGTTCTCCTCACCCGACTCCTCGCTGTAGCTCTCAAACTCGCTGGAGCTCCAGCCCAGCTCCTCGCCCCGCTGCACGTCCTCGTAGATCAGGCTGCGCCCTGTTAGACAAAATCCTGCTTTTCCCTATGGACTTGTAGCCCCATCATCCCAGCTGCTTTTCTGCTGCTTTTCCCTCTTTTTGGACCCTTCTAGCAGTACAGGATGTGGATTTTGCTCTCACAGCCTCAGTTTACCCATCTGTGAAATGGGTGCACAGCCCCAACAAGAAGATGGCCTGGGGCTGTTCCTACCATCCTGGTTGGCATCAAGGTTCTCACAGGGGACGTCGTCATAAATCACATCGTCCTCTGCCGCCGTGAATTCAAAGCGATCACCTTGAGAGAGGGAAAAACAGGGAAACAGTCCCAGAAATCCGCATCAGGACCCAAAAATCCAGCTAGGGTGGGGAAACTGTTCCCCAGTCCCACAGCCAGGCTGGGATGTGGGGTTAGAGCTCTGTTCCCTCCCTCACCCCAGGTGTTTTTACCCACCCCGGTGGCCACTTTTCCTCTTCCAGGTCTGGGTGTTGATGTCAGGGGGATCCTCACAGGCTTCCCCATTGCTCACCCTCTCCAGCAGCCTGCAGAAAGGGCGAAGACACCATCAGTGTAAAACCCCAAGGGTGTCAAAAGGAGCCTGCAAAAGTCCCCACTGTGCATGCATGCCCCAAAACCCACCAGTCCACAACAAGAGGGGCTCATCCCCATTTGGCAAAATTAAGCAAAATTAAGCCCCCACCTCACCCAGGATGCAGGACTCAGCTGCAACCTATAGAGGAAGTTTTGCACAGCCAGAAAAGCTGACGTGTTAAAGACTTGAGATCGATGCCTCTGGCTTTCCGGCAGCAGAACTGCAAACTGCAAAAGCTGGGAGCCCCCCCGGGGAGAGATGCAGCTCAATACAAAGGAAGAAAAAAAGTGCAAACAAGATGTAGTGTGTTGCAGAAAGCCTACTGCTCTGGGGCTTGGAGACACCATTATTAGGGCTGGCCCAGAAAAAAAAAACAACACAGGGTTGATGCACAAGTGTCAAAAATAGGCTTTTTTTAAAAAAAAAATCTTTGTTCTACACAAAGCTGAAGATGAGGAGAAAGATGATCCTCTGGACTTGGTTTCCCCACTTTGCTGCATCCTGTACATGCTCCTTGCTGTCAGATTTGTATCTTCCCCCTATGTGCCTGTGTGCAAACCCACCTCAGGTACCCTGAAATCCCCCTGCAACACCCCCAGACTCTTGTGTGCTTCAACCTCAGATCCCATGCCCCCAGTCCTTTCATAAGCAGCAATGAAGCAATGGAAATAAAATAGGAAAGCTGAGGCACAGCACCAGGCTGCGACATGCTAAGGAAAGGGGTGACCTCCACAATCGCATTTTCTCCCCAAAACTACACATACCCTTCCTGGGTTTCCGGCACCAGTCCCTCTGTAGGGTAAAAAAGCAAAGAGAAATCAGGTTAGTGGCTGAGTTCATGAGCTCGGCTAGCCAAAGTGGACACTTTGGAAACAATGGGACCTCACCGGTGCTGGAGCTGGTGGCACGGTGCCTGCGAGGAGGGGCTTGAAGGACTGCTCCCCTGCTTGGTTCAGTAGCTGAATCTTCGTCCTCCTCTTCGTCACTGTCCTCGAAGTCAAAGGCTTCACCAAGGTCCTCCTCACCAGGGGGGAGCTCGCTGGGGGGCTGTGAAGCAAGGACAGTACCTACTGTGGGGCAGGGGGGCAGCTGGGATGAAGCCATGGCACAGGGGGTCCACACTCTCCACCTGGGCCCTTCCCTGAGCCTTTCCTGCAGGAAAGGAAAGGAAAAATGGATTCAGAAGATAGAACTACCTCATATTCGTCCCTTGGACATCCCCCAGGACCACACGGTGGATCAGATTCTGCTCCAGCGCTGCAAAACCTTGCAAAGAAGCAGAAACAATGCCCTCAGGTGCACAGCAAGTTTGCATCACCAGGTCAATCTTATGCATGCATATGGCCAAATTGACCCACGCATGGCCAAGTTCAGCCTCCTCCCAGCTTCAGGTATTCATACTGAAGGACTGAGCCAAGCTCAGTGAATGGGAAGAGCCAAACATCCTTTGTGCAATCAATGGTTCGTCTGCTCCAGTAACACGAGATGCCCCAAAAGGTCACCAGGAGGAAGAGGAAGAGCAGGGCAGAGTCCTGAGACCAAGGGAGGATGCAACGGGGAAAAATCGCACCAGGGCAATGTGCCAAAATATCAAAGAATGCCTGCAAAGACCAGAATGGGTCCACAAGACCCGCAAAGTGCAAAAGTGATCCCAAAGTCCACAAAAACCCAAGAGGGTCCCAAAAGCTGCCACTACCCAGTGAACAGATACCACCGCCATGCTGCAAAGAGACACTACTCAGTTTTGCATTTCACCTGCAAAAAGAGCTGCAAAACCTTTTGCAAACAGTGGTAGCAAACCCTCCCCATGTGCACAAGTGCCCTATGCAACCCCAAGTCCTGGACTGCACACCTATGGGTGCTGTGGGAATGGAAAGCATGGCCCAATCCCATTGCAGTATCCTCCCAAAAGCATCAAGCTGGCTTTTTCCTAGCAAAAATAAATTCTCATCTCCCCCCTTTATGAGTTCATATCACCCCGTTGGGGATGGGAAGCTCCAAGTTTATCCCTATGGACGCAAATCAAGACTCAATAGAAAATACACCCCCATAGAAGTGCCTCCCAAACAACAAATGATTAAAAAGCCACCTGGACACCAGAAAAAGATGCTCCTAGAACAGCTCTGCTTGCAGCCTGGGTCCAGCACACCAGTACTTCTTGCTTTCAGGGAGGAGGATGGCAATGTGATGCTCAGCCCCGGTCTGATCCCACTATAAGGTCAGTTACTGTTTTGACAGTTGACATAAGCTCCCATCAGCCCATGTGTCCCAGGAATGGTTATTTTCCCATTGCTATCATGGGGCTCCAGCCCAGCCATGAGCTTTAATTGCATCGCCGTAAGATGAAATTACAGCATTGCTCCTACCTGTGTTCTCAATAAGGCATCTTGCTGAGAAAATACACCCGGATAGGGCAAGGTGGAGAAACCCAATGTAATATTGGGATGATATCTTAGAAAAATGGATTGAAAGCCACTCGAATATGCCAGTCCCGTCTCCCTCCCAACTGGGGGAAATAAATAAAGATGGATCTAAATAAAGCCACAAACGCAGGGCCAGCTGCTAAAGGCAGCATCCTCCTCCTGGCGCTGGCACCCAGCCTCAGTATTTTTAGTTCTGTGCCCGAGCGACAGGTCCCAGCTGGTGGGGTGGCTGCCAGCCCAGGACGTGGCCCCAAAGCCCCTCTTTGGAGTAAAGCAGTTAAAAAGGGGCCTCCACCCCACAGGTTCCAATTCCTGCCAGTACAAATGAGACAGTGCATGGCTTGAGTTCTAGGTGACAGCACTGGCAAAAGGATGTCCAGGTGCAGACCTTGAGATCCCAAACGCAGCTCTTTGAGCAAAACACACAGAACAGCAGCAGACGGTGCTCCAGCCCCAGCCCATAAATCACCCATTCAGATGGGTGTGGGCAGCAATAAGGATCCGCCGCTGCTTCCTCATCCACCTCCTTATTGCTTCCTCCTGCCCATGGGACGCATCCCTGTGTCCCGCTGCCACCTCTGGGCTGCCTTTGGGGAACTGAGCTTTGCTCCACCCCAAAAATAGAGGTGGAAGTTGGAAATCTGGGTGCATTTCCACGGAGAGCATCACCCACATCTCTTGTTAAAACATTAAAATTATAATACAATGTAAGATGGGGATCTCAGCAACAGGTGCAAGCAGAGTTTGCTTTAAGCACCAGTTGGGTCTAAAAAAATATGTAGGGTTTGATATAATACAGAGGTGCCTGTAACAGCTGCACTTTAAGAGCCAGTTGGGTCCATGCACTTAAGGGCCACATGTAGAAATTCCCACATGTCTGGCGTGAGGTGCAGAGAGATATAAGGGCTTCAGGGAGCGAAACACGGATTTTACAACTTCAGTTCAGGAATGAGTGCAATGGGGAAGAGTTACCCCGTGCTTTCCAAGTACTCAAATCTGGGATGCGGGGGCCAAGCATTAGTGATGACAGCCAGAAAGGGATGTTGAGTGAGTATTGTGGATGAAATAAGGGCAGGAAGTGGCACTTTATCCCTCCAGATTATCACTGTGAGGCTTTCTGCACCCAAAATTCAACCAAATGAAAATTCAGAATTCAACACTCTTTTTCCTTTTCTTATCAGCTCACTCTCGCCAAACGGCTTTGGTGGATGAGAAAAGCTCCTCCTGAGCTGTGTTTGCATTTCTGTTTCAGAGTAGCTCTTTTTGGGGCACACATCCCGCTGCTGTTTCCAGGCAGAACCCACAGCCTCAGCACTGCGCTGTTCCCCGTTTCTTTTCAGTATCTCTGATCAACCGGAAAATTCATTCCTTGGCCACCGTGCACCATGAGAAGCGCGAATGCGACACAAAAACAACCCCAAAAAATCCCCAAACAACAAAAAAAGTGAAAAAAAAAATATCAGGATTTTGACCCTTAAAAAGACATTAAAAAACAAACAAACCACACACACACACACAAAACAGAAAATGTTTTTGTTTTGTTTTTTAACATAAGAGCATTCCCAAAAATCAGGGCTGGGGGTGACAACAAATTTGAGGTCACAGTCCCCAGCTGCCTTCATTTCTCCCCCACGCAGAGCTGCTTTGCCAACATATATCCCAGCACATCTAAGAAGCCTTTTTTCCTGCCCTAGTTTCCCTCTTTTTCCCCTTTACCCCAATCTTTTGGGCAAATCTCGCTTTGTACACCCAGCAGGCTGACGGAGTCCGAAATAAAACACATCTCCTCCACCTTCTTTGCAAACTTTGTGTCTCTGCAGCACGCACCACACCGTGCCCCCCACTGCAACCCCCCCCTCGAAATAAAAACCCCAAATCACCAACAGGGAAAAGTGCAATTAGCATCAAGCATTGTACTTGCTGACCTCAGCAAAGCATGCATTAATACAATCATTGAGGAATGTTACATACAAAGGAGAAGCCCTTCTTGTTGTCGAAATAAAAAAAGAAAACACCACGAACAGCTCTGGAGCTGCTGAAAACCCTACAGAAATTTGGGGCGTTTTCTTCCAAATCTGCAGGAAAAAAATTAACTAGAAATCAATGCAGGCGTGCGTGGGTGGAAACCCTGCAATTCAGTTACGCCACCAAAGCAACACAGCTCCAGGAGTTGGTGCTCAGCACCCCAACGCTGCGCTTACGGGGGGCTGCAAGCACTGCACAGTTTGCAAACAGTGCAGAAAACAGGGAGGAACAGAACAGAAAAGGGGGCAGGAATGGCATCGTGCAGCAGCAATAAGGCCAACGCTCAGCATCCTCCTCCTCCTCCCACCCTCCCTCTCCTCAATCCTATATATCCATATGCAATAAAAATAAGTAAATATAAAGGGAAAGCTTTTTCCTGCAGCAACCCCCGATTGCTTGCAAAAGGAGCGTAGGTACAAGGCTACCTCCTGCCTACAGAAGGGCCACCACACTTCAATAAATTTAAGGTTATGGGTACATGGGGCCACATAAATGCAAGTATACATATAGAGGGAATGGGAAGAAGGAAGGAAGGGGGAAGGGGAGAAGGTTGTGCTGACCTGGGAAGGCCGCGTCTCCTCTGCCTTTGTGTCCGCATCGGCCAAGCAGGATGGCAGCGGGGGCAGCAGCAGGCGGTGGGGGCCCTAAGGCTGCCCACACCCCTTCCAGCCCCATAGAAGGATCCCCATGGCTGGGCTGAGGGCTCCCAGCTGGGGCCGCAGGCAGGCGGCGCTGGGGCTGGCGGAGCTGGGAGTGTTGGGCAGCGAGGGATGCCGGGATTTGGGCATTTTCCCCCCCCTTCCCCTTCTCTTCTCCCAAAGCATCGCTGATTTACGCCCTCGCTGCTACCAATCCAATCTGGTCCCCTTTGCCTCCCGTCACCTCCAAATTGACTTTTAACCCTTTGCATGCTGCAGCCTATTAACCCTCTAGCTGCCGAGCATAACGTTTGTACAAAAAGAGACCCCAGTCTAGCCTGGAACAAAGCTGAGAGGTTACAGAGCACGTTCCCAAATTTCCAAGATTTGCAGCCTCATCTCTTTCCCATTCCCAGGGCAGCTGCTGCTTTCTGGCCCCAGGCAGAGGGGGAAAGTCCTTTTCCACCTCCCATCTCAAAAACATTACAGCCACAATGTTTGGGAGCAGACAGCAATGCCTCCTGTCCCCAGTCAAACACTACAAAATCACTGCCGTCCCACTCTCACATCCATTGGCCCAGCAAATCTCAGCACCACACTCACCACCACATGTTTCATCCTAACCATTCCCCCCCCCCCCCCCCCCCCCCCCCCCCCCCCCCCCCCCCCC
>JAPSGF010000049.1:4680570-4743993 GCA_035772895.1 Perdix hodgsoniae | reverse complement strand
CCCCCCCCCCTCCTTTCTCGCAGTCACCCCTGTTGCACCTCCTCCATTTTATCACTCCAGCGTCCACTTTTGCGACCCCCGTTTAGAAGGAGCCCTTTGCCCATCTCTCCTTTCCGGCCCCCGCTCCCAGATCACCTTTTTTGTCCCCCCCCCTTCATTTTACCACCTCCCCGGCCCCAAACAATCACCTTTATATCCTTCCCCATTATCCCCCTCCTCATCCCATCCGTGAGGTGAGACCCCCCCCCCCCCCACGCGTCCTCCTGCGGACCGCGGACCCCCCGCGCCGTGGGGGGCGCTGTCCCCTCGGCGGGGCGCCGTGATGGCGGTGGGGGGGGGGGGGGGGGCGGGAATGTCCCGCCCGGGCCGCGCAGCGCCGTGGCGGCGTGACGGGGAGGCTCCGCGCGGGGCCGGGCCTGACGGCTCTCCTCGGTGTCGGGGCCGCCCCTCGCAGGCGCCATGCCCCGGAGGAAGGCGGCGGGGCCGCCCTGGGAGCCCGGCCCGGGCAGGAGGAGGCCCGGGGCGGCGGGAGGGAGGCGGAGGCCTCGTAACGGCGGAGGCGGCGGCGGCAGCAGCGGCGGTAGCAGCGACGAGGAGGCGCCCCGAGAGCGGAGGCCGCGGGACGGCAGCCCAGGAGGAGGAGGAGGAGGCGGGAGGAGGCCCGGCCGGCCCGCAGCGCCCGGCTCGGGCTCGGCTCTCGGCCCCGGGCCCGGCGGCGCGGCGCGGGGACAGGCGGTGGTCATCTGCGAGCCCGAGCACAGCAAGGAGCGCATCGTGAGCTGCGCTGCCCGTGTGCCCTTCTGCAGCCCTGCTGCACCCCCTTCACGCAGCCCTCTCAGTTAACCCCGCCTTCTGCTCCGGCCATTGCATCCCCCCGCGGCCCTGCTCTGCACCCCCAACGCACCCCCCCCTCCTTTGAGCCCTCGGCACTCCCCTGAATGCACCCCCCTTTCTACCCTTTGCATCTCACCGATTCGCCCCTGCTTTGCATTTCTGCACCCCCATCGTGTCCCCTAATGCATGCATTGCAATCCCTTTAATCCACCCCCCTTTGCACCCCTCTGATTTACCCCTACTTCATACCTCCTCATAGCAACTCCCTTTGGCACCCCTGCTGGACCCTCCCCACAGACCCTCTCACTTTACCCTCAGTGGTCCTTCAGTGCTCCCCTTCATGCGCCCCCCCCATTGCACCCTTTGGTCCTCATCCTTATCCCCCCCCCATGACACCCCTACTGCCCTCCACTGCACCCCTTTAATGCACCCCCATTGTACAGCCATTCTGTCCCTCCAGCACAACCCTGCTGCACCCCATCATGCGCTCCCGTTGCACCCCCTTAGCCCCCTTTTATTGCATCCCATCACGAGTCTCTCCCCCAACGTGCCCCTTCATTGCAAACACATATTTGCCCACCTTTTATTGCAGCCCTTTGTGCTCCCAGCTTGCCCCCTGAACCAAAACTTGCATCCTATTTGCATCCCCAGTTGCCCCAAAGCACCCCTAAGGTGTTCTCCTATTGTGAAGGCTGTGAGTCCCCCTTTATTTCAGCACTACAAGGCCCCTCCTTTTGCCCTCATTCAAGGGGAAGCCCAGCCATAGCTTTTGGGTTGGTTTTTTCCACGTTGACCCATTTGGAGAATTTTTAACCCAGTGCAACAGCAAGAAGTGTGCATGAGCAACACAGAAGTGTGTGCACACAGTGCCTCACTTTGCACGCCTGCTACCTGGGCCTCGCGTTTGTGTTGCAAGCATTCATTTCCTTTTTTCCCTCTTTTCTGCCTCATTTTGGCTTTGGCTTTTTTGTTGTTTTACTCTTTGTTGTTGTTTTTGTACTGATTAACCTTTTGCTCCCTGCCTTTTGCAGGCAGTTGGTGCTGCACATGCTTTCCTCTCCAAAGCATCATCCTTTTGATGGGGAAAAGCCATAATTAACGATTAGCCCAAACTGGAGGAGCAGTGAGCATTCTCCCCCAATTTCAGACCCATTTGCAAGGAGGAGGAGCTGAAGAAATGGGAGTGTTTTGTATGCATCTCCCTTTTGGGATGCAGTGCTTGCATGCAGTGTACATTGGGGGTTATAACGCAAAATTGGAAAAAATCCCCCTTTTCCCCATCAGTTTGGCTCAGAAATGCAATTTGGTCGCAAGCTTGGATGCAACCCTATATCCACCCTGCATGCAAAAAATCTCCTCGTGGCTGACATTGCTGCAGGTCTGACGAATCCTCCCTGCCCCTTGCAGAAACTCGAGGGCTCCAAGTGCAGAGGACAGCTCCTGATCTTTGGGGCCACCAACTGGGACCTGATCGGCCGCAAAGAAGTGCCTAAGCAGCAAGGTGAGCAAAATGCACTGCGTTTGCATCGTCAGACATCGTACAAAACGACGACGACAAAACATTTCATGCTGTGCATCCTTTTTTTGTTCTTGTGGTGTTGTGTGTTTTTTTTTCCCACCAGCTGCATATCGAAACCTGGGCCAGAATTTATGGGGGCCACACAGGTATGGGTGTCTCTCAGGTATTCAGGTGCGGAGTGTGGTTTCGGGACCATGTGCGGCTCACAGCCTCCTCATCACTGCTGAGGGCAAGCTGTGGAGCTGGGGTGAGCAAAACACCAAAGCGTCTCTCAGAAAAACATGGAAAACCTGCAGTGCCGCCTAAAACCCTAATGATTCCCATAGGTCGCAATGAGAAGGGGCAGCTGGGCCATGGGGACACCAAGCGTGTGGAAGCCCCCAAGCTCATTGAGGTGCTGGGCAGCGAGGCCATCGTGCTGGCAGCATGCGGCCGGAACCACACGCTGGCTCTCACAGGTGGGGAGAAACCTCAAGAAAGTGCTCTAAAACTGCTGATTTTTGCCCTCGTTTCATGGCTTTTCCCTATTTTTGGTTGGCAGAGAGTGGCTCCGTATATGCTTTTGGGGAGAACAAAATGGGGCAGCTTGGTCTTGGGAACCAAACAGATGCTGTTCCAAGCCCTACACAGGTAATTCCGCTCTGTTCGGTGCTTTTCCTTTTTTTGTTGTTGTTGGGGTGAAAAGCAGCTTATTTGTATTTTGTCACTGAAAAATGTACTCGCAGAGCGCAAACCCCATTAGGATGTTGGGGTGTTCCACTTTAGCATGTAAGGAGTTCCCTATTGAAGATGCTTTGAAATGGAGCGGACAAAATGCAGCATGAAAATGATATTATTAGGAAAAAACAACTGCATCCTACAAATTTTGTAGGATTTTTGGCTGTCCCCTTCCAAGTCTCTTGTTCCATTTTAGGGTGAAAACCCAATGCTTTAGGGGAGCTTGTGGCCAAGAAAAATGAGAGAGAATGGGAGTGAGCTCCCAGAGGTGCTCTCCCCCCCCCAGAAATTCAGCTTTTTGCCTTTTTCTTGTCTTTCTCGCAGATCATGTACAATGGGCAGCCCATCACCAAAATGGCCTGCGGGGCTGAGTTCAGCATGATCATGGACTGCAAAGGAAACCTCTACTCCTTTGGGTGCCCGGAGTATGGGCAGCTGGGTATGGCCATGTTTTGGGATGGTTATTTAAAGGTTTGGGCTATTATGGGGTTTTGGACGTAGGAAACATTCCCTGCCTCAGTTCTCCCATCTCTGAAATGGGTTCAGAGCTGATATAGCAGCTCCCAGAAAGAAAAGGAAAAAAAAAACAATCAAAATCAAAAAACAGGATGCAAACCTGAAACAAAAGGGGTTTTGCAAGTGGGAAATGGATTTATTGGTGACGTAGTGTCCTTGTGCAGGGCACAACTCAGATGGGAAGTTCATCGCCCGAGCACAGCGCATAGAGTACGACTGCGAGCTGGTGCCGCGCCGCGTGGCCATCTTCATTGAGAAGACCAAAGATGGGCAGATCCTGCCTGTCCCCAACGTGGTGGTGCGGGATGTGGCATGCGGGGCCAACCACACGGTGAGCAGTCAGCAGTGTAGCCCTTTGCTTCTTGCTTTTTACTGTTGCATTGCTTTTTGCAAATGTGTTACTGCAGTGAAAAAAAGAAGGCGTCCCTTTTGGCCAGCTTTCCCTGCTTCAGTTTGCAGCGTATACTTGCAGTGCTTAAGGACAGATCAGCAATATGCATTAAAGGATAAGTGCAGTATGCATTTAAGGATGAATGCTTGCAGAAGGCAGGATAGAGATTTGCAGCTTGTATTTAAGGATGAGGCTTTTGAAACGTGCGTTTAAGGATGGAGGCTTGCAGTATGCATTTCAGGATGAAGCTGAACCACAGCAGCGTGGCGCTGAAGCGAGCAGCGTGCCCATTGTTTGCAGTGTACTCTGCAGTCCGTACAGTCGCTGTGTCGCCTGCACCAAAGCTGCACACGGCCCCGCTCACTGTTCATCCCCCTGTTCACAGCTTGTCCTGGACTCCCAGAAGCGTGTTTTCTCCTGGGGCTTTGGTGGCTATGGGCGGCTGGGCCACGCAGAGCAGAAGGACGAGATGGTGCCACGCTTGGTCAAGCTCTTTGACTTCCCAGGCCGAGGAGCTTCACAGATCTACGCCGGCTACACATGTTCCTTTGCTGTCAGTGAGACAGGTGGGTGGCCACCCTGTGTCCCTAGTTTCAGTTGATTTGAGAAAATCCACACAAGATAGGAGCAGCCCTAATGTGTGTTCTGGGGGCTTGCAGGTGGCTTGTTTTTCTGGGGTGCCACCAACACCTCCCGTGAGTCCACCATGTACCCAAAAGCAGTGCAGGACCTGTGTGGCTGGAAGATCCGCAGCCTGGCCTGTGGGTGAGTGATTGTCCCCCCAGAATCTCCCTTTTCTTAGTTTTGGAGTGCAAGGGGGTTGCTGGTGCAGGGTGCTGGAGTCAGCACCTTGCATTGTGCTGCAGAAAGAGCAGCATCATTGTGGCGGCGGACGAGAGCACCATCAGCTGGGGCCCATCTCCCACCTTTGGAGAGCTGGTAAGGATTTATGACGCTCTAAACTGTACACTTGTACCCCTCATCTTTCAGATTTTCAGGGGTGCTGCTTGTCAGCCCACTACAATTTTTTGGGGTTGCGTTTTTGTCTTTCAGGGCTATGGGGACCACAAGCCCAAGTCATCAACAGCTGCCCAAGAGGTGAAGACCTTGGATGGGATCTACACGGAGCAGGTAAGCAGGGACCCGAACACCTTTGTGTCCCCAGCAGTGTCTGGGACCATCAGTAGCTCATCCCACCCATGGGTGCTCCCACTGTTGCAGTGTTTCCAACTACACAATGCTCTCACCCATGAGTTGGTGCCTCCTGTACATTGCTCCTGCCCGCGTGATATTGGCACCTGTGCAGTGCCGCCACTGTTTGGATGCTGTCACTCACAGCATGCTATCACCCTTGTGTTGTGCCCATTTGTGTAACGCTCTCATGCGTGCAGTGCTTCCACCCATTGGATGCTGACAGCTATCCAACACTACCCATAGATTATTCTCACCCATGAGTTGCTGTCATCCTTGAGTTCTTTCCACTGAAGTGACAGTGCCATACATGGGATACTGTCACCCATGGGTGCCTACCCATGTAATGCTAACAGCATCAGATGCTGTCATCTGTAAGATATCTGTCACCTTCGTGATGCTCCCGCCCATAGGTTCTTCCCACCCAAGAGATGGTGCCACCCATGGGATGCTGTCACCTGTTGTGCCTACCCGTGTAATGCTGTCACTTAAAGGATGCTCCCCTCCACAGGCTGTTCCCACCTATGGGATACTCCCACCCATGAGTTGTTGCTTCCACTCATGGGACTCTCCCATCCCAGGGCTGTTCCTACCTATGCTTTTCCCCCACTGTGGGATGTTTCTCAAGCATAGCCCAGTATAAAGGAAGGGGGTCCAATACCAGCAGGAGCAATGTTTTGCCTTTCCCTCCACTCCCTGCAGGTGGCCATGGGCTATGCCCACTCACTGGTGATTGCCCGCGATGAGAGCGATGCCGAGAAGGAGAAGCTGCGCAAGCTGCCAGAATACAACCCCCGCACCATCTGAAGGCAGTCCACAGCTCTACTACCTGTTCTCCTACAATTTCCAAAGCGTTGGATTCCCCCCTTCCACGGCCAAGACCTTTCCCCGTGGCTTTTCCATTTCCCATCCCCACCCTCGCAGGACCTTTTGGCACATCCAGGCTTTTTTAGTTGTTGGGTTTTGGGGCTTTTTTTATTTGTTCATTTTATTGCTGTTCCGCACAGAAAGGGGGGTGCTGGGTTCACCTGGGTAGGCATAGATTTTTAATATTTTTTTTTATCTTTGTTACCAGATTCCTCTGGTTGTAGGCTTGGAGCAAAACTCAACCAGTAAACCCCTCATTTTCCACACCACCGCCATTTGGGGGGGCATTTTTCACAAATAACCTCTATTTTGGGTGCTATTCTTTTAGGGTTGTGTGTGTTTCCCACCCTTCTTCCTCAGCATCCCTTTTCCTCTGGGGATTTGGGACCAGATGTGCTATCTCATACCCCTAGGGACAAACCCATGCTCCCTTCTCTATCCCAGCATCATTTTTTGAGCTGGATGCCTCCAAACCTGCGGATTCCCCAAGCCCCCCACTGCCCATCCCAGGGCGATCTCAGGTATGAAGAGCAGGCCCTGAAGCATCGTGCAAGCTTTTTCCCTTTGTGTTTTTTTTTTCTCTTTTCCCATTAATTATTATTATTTTTATTATTATTATTATTTCAGCCTGGTATCTGCCAAAAGCCCTTCCTGGGGCGACGCTGTGCACTGTGCTGGAGAAACGAGGTGCCTTTACATGCAGAGCCCAGCTCTGCCTCCACACAACCCAAGGGTGATATTTTATTACCTTGTTTTCTAGTTTTTAGGGTTTATTTTGAATTTTTTTAATCCCTTTCTGCTCCCCACATGCAGCTGTGAGGGGAGCTGTGCAGTATTTTATGGAAGAAAAAAAAAAAAAAGATTTTACAAAAAAAAAGAAGGGAGGGTTCTTTACGTTTGCTTTGGGGTTAGGATTTATTTTGGGGTTTATCTTGGTGTGTTAGAGTCAAAACTTCCAGGATGGGAAGAGCAACGGGGCAGAGATGTCAGATACTCTGTTTTTTTGAGCAATATTCGCATTTGCTGCAGGAGGAGGTCAGGGCATGCAGCACCCCAATGGGGCTTTTAGAACCTTATCCCCACTTTTTTCTACCTGCAATATTTCAGGATCATCCCCATCAGCTGCCAGCCCCAAATGGGCACAATATGCTACAGCCTAAGAACAGGGGTGGAAGAACAGCAAAAAGCCATTTTCACCTCTAAAAAAGCAATTTGGGCTCCAGGTCCCATTGTGCCCCATTGCATCCCAGCAAAACGAGAAGGCTGGAAGCATGGAATAATAATAAACCACAATGCTCTCAGAGCAGTGTTCCCTTTAGATGAGGCGACAGGTTCCTGGTTAGTGCTGTCGTTGTCTTCATCATGTTTTTTTATATTTCTTGGAGTAAATGTTTAAATAAACGATGTTGTGTACGCCTCTCAGCTACTGCATGCACACCCCACTCCCCAGTTTTGGCTCAAAGCAGCGATGCAATCAGCAAAAGCTCCTCTAGCATTCATCACAAAGGTGTGGAGTTCCTCACCTTTATTCCTGCCCCTTTTCTTTTCTTACCAAAATGGACAAATAAAGGGGAATGCACCTTTTTCACCCGAATGCAATACGCTCTTAGCACCAACATCCCTAAAAGCAAACCCACAGCCATTAGGGGGCCCCATCCTGCTGCTAACACCACCCCCCCCCCCCCCCCCCCCCCCCCCCCATCTCTTCCCTTTGTTTTTGCAAGCAGGGTGCAAGTGCAGCAGTACATACATAAATGTGATTTTGTGCATGTACGTTTTCCTTTTACATGCATGCATTTGTACATGTCTCTTTTTCTACTGCGTGTGGGTATTTTACTCCATGCATGTGGTTATTTTGCATTTTGCTATTTTTTGCCTTCATATTTTTGTCCTTGCATGCATCTTTCAGTGCGTGCTTGCCTGATGCAGTACGCACGTGGCAGGTTGTGTGCATGATGGCTTTGGTGTAGTTTTATCATTTGTGTTCCCATCCCTGCATGCCCACGTTGAGTGGGCACATGCACTCATATGCAGTTTCTGTGGGCATTTCTTATGCATGCATGTTCGTCTGTTAATGCTCCCGTACATGCATACACATTTTGCAAGCTTGTGCACACATCTTTTTTGTGCATGCATGTTTTTTGTGCATTTCTATACATGCATTGCATTGTTAGACATGCAGATGCTTTTTTCCATATACATCACTGCAGAGCACTGCATCACCCCACTAAACACCATTTAAAGATCTCTTTAACCTCAGCGGGAGGCTGGGAGCAAGCACAGCCCTCATTTATTTCCAAGGGGAGCTGGGGGGGCTGCTGCAGAAGGCACTTAGAGGGATGGAGAAGGGGATTTGGGGGAGAAAAAAAAGGGAGGAAAATGGGTGGCTCAGAGCACCATCCGCCACCACTTGAAGGCAAAGGGTTTGCGGCGAACATTGGTGCCGCAGTGCACCTCTCCAGCAAGCTTGTGGTAGGAGAAGTAGTCGTTGATGAAGGTGCAGGAGAGCCCCAGGGGCTGCAGCAGTGCCCTCACCCGCTCCTCCAGGCAGCACTGCCCAGCCACCAGCGGCCCAAAGGGCTTGGGGATGCCCAGGTGTCTGCCCAGCACCAGCATGTTCACCTGGAGATGGACCAGAAGTAGTTTCCTCACCCCAATGGTGAACAAGGAGAGCAAAAAGGGCTGCCAGCATGCAGCCCTAAATTCACGCTGAGCTGCTTGTTACCATGTCAGGAAAATAGGCCATGGCTCTGGCATGGTCATCAGCTTGGAAGAGCTGTGGGATGTCAATGATGTCCTGCTCAGCCAGTCCCAGCTCCCGCTTCAGGATGTCCCGGTTCCAACTAATGCAACTCTGCGGGGAGGGAGTGTGGTTGTGGGTGGGTGGGGGGTTAAGAAGGGGCAGAGGGATGGAGGGGGCAAGGGGACAGAGAAACAGGACAGGAGGATGGGAGGACAGAGATGGGGAGATGGACAGAGGGACAAGGGAAGAGAGGGATGGGGACAGAAGGACAGAGATGAGAAGACAAGGACACAACTGGGGAGAGGGACAGAGAGGGAGGCAAAGACAGGAACAAAGGGACTGAGAAACAGTGACAGGGAGATAGGGAGGTGGGGAGAGAGACAAAGGACAGGGACTGGAGTTAGGCTGGCATAGGAAAATGGTTGGGAACAGGAATGAGGAGATGGGGAGGAGGGTCGAGGGACAGACAGGGACTGGGAGAAGAGGGGAGGGAGGACAGTGGGACAGAAAGATGGAGGGAATGGGAGGTGGGCAGATGGACATAGAGGCAGATGGGGAAGGATGGACAGCAGGACCTCACCTGTGCATAGGCATTGAACTTGCGCAGTGCTTCATTTCCCAGGATCTCGTTGATGCTTGGCTTGGGCACACCGTGCAGCCCTGAACACAGAGCAAGGAGCCTCACCCCATGTCGGGAAGACAGTGGGTTTTCTGGGGGGTGTGAGGTACCACAGCATCCCTACCCTGGAACATTGTTGCTTCCCCATAGCCCATCTCCTGCTTCTCCCTGAGCAGCTGGTAACAAGCACTGGGGCTGGCCAGCAGCAGCCTAAATCCCTATAGATGGAGACAGCAATACAAGATCTCCCCATTTTTTCCCCAGAAAAATCACCCCATAAAAGAGCTGCTCACCTTCCGATCAGGTGCAGGGATGAAGCTGAGGAACTCATCAACATGTCCAACCTGCAGCCAGTCTGAGAAGAGCTCCACAGGCGCCTGCACCCGTTGGGCAGCAAGGAAATTCCGCACTGCTTTGGCCATGCGTCGGCCACCAAACCTAAGGGCAATGAATGGGGACTTCAGCCTAGGCCTTTGGGGGTAGTGTACCCCAAAATCCCATCTCCCACCTGGGGAAGCTGCTGCCAATGAGGATGCGGCCCAGCGGGTACTCCTTGCTGCGCACCGTCACTGGTGGGCTGACCTCCAGGTTGCCAAAAGAGTCAAGGCTGGAGGTGTTCTCTGGTGTTTCCTGAGCCACATAGCCAAAATCAGGGCCCTGGGGGGAAAGCAGGGCTGGCATTAAGCCTTGGGAGTGCCAAACCTTGAAGCATGATGCTCCTGTCACCCATGCTGATTTGGCTTATTTCCTTCCTACCAATTAATTTACCCTATTGTGGATTCAGAGAATCATACATGTTAGGAAATAGACCTTCAGGATCACCACATCCAACCATCAGCCCCACCTGCTGAGCCCCATCATTCAACCACGGCTCTTAGTGATTGCTCATCTTCTTATCCTTGTTCTTATTCCCTTTCTGATTCTCAGTAGTATTCCTACTCCTACTCTTATTCCCTGTTCCTACTCCTATTCGTAGATTTATCCTCATTTCTATTTCCTTTTTCCATTCCTGTTCCTACTCTCGTTCCCATTCCTGTTCCCATTCTTTCTCTTATTACTACTCCTATTTCTTACTCGTATTCTCATTCTTATTCCCACTCCCACTGTAATTCCTAATTCCCACTCCTATCCCTACTGTTTTTTTATTCATTCTCATTCTTTTCCTCATCCTTTTGCAGACTGACACAGTGCACAGCACTCCTCACTAGCACCAGAAAACCAACACCAGGGGTTGGAGAACAAGCGGCTTTAGTTGGTTACCAGGATGCTCCTGACAGGGAAGTCCTTCAGGCCCCGGTCACGGGGTGAATCAAAGACCACTGGGAACATTTTATGGGGTGCTTGCACATAGCCAAACTCCACTTCGTCCTGCAAAGGAAGCAGAGGGAAAAGGAAGTGCTGTGGAGCCACAGTCCAAGGGTCCCAACCCCACATCGCCCACCTGGATCCAACGGTCATTGCGGTTCTCGGGCAGCGGGCAGATGGTCACTGGGCACTTGGCTTCCTCAGCCAGTGCGCTGACAGCTGCCACAAAGTCCTCATTGTCCTCCACGCTGGGAAATAAAAACAGAGAGGCGCAAGGATGCAGTAGAGCCCAGGGGGATGCAGCCACCAATCCCCTGGCACCCACCTACACACAAAGACCTCCAGTGGTGCCAGTGTGTTGGGTGTCATGATCCACGGAGCCACACGGAACACCACCGTGTCTGTGAAAATCGGCGTCTCCAGCAAACCCTGCAAGAGGGGGAGTAGGATTGAGACACTGCTCACCCCATCTGTAGGTAAAATCTACATTATTTAGGGCATTACCTTCTCAGGGCTCTCCAGCAGTGTGACATGGAATGCAACTAGCCCTGAAAAGCTGGCATCAGGGAAGGCAAGCCCCTCCACGTAGAAGATGCTTTCCTCCTGGTGCTGGCTGGGCTTCACAGCATAGGCGAGCTTCTCACCTCCCAGCACATGCTTGTACTCCTCCAGTGCAATGCTGTCTGTGGACACAAGCGGCACCACGCAACCATGCAGCGCTCACCTCGCACTGTAGAATTTCACCTCCATTTCTCAGCTTGGTGTTGCATCGTGCACACACCAGGACAGAGTGAGCACACCTCTACCACTGAGTGTACCATCGTACCACTGGGAACAAAGCAACCTCATGGGATGCATCTGGGATTCTGGAGGTGTCAGCTCTCACTTTGCCCACCTCATTAATGATCTGTGGAATGGAACACCTCTCCTAAGAGGACAGGCTGAGAGAGCTGGGGCTCTTCAGCCTGAAGAAAGTCTGAGGTGACCTGATAGCAGCCTTTCAGCATCTAAAGGGGAGCTACAGGAAAGAAGGGGACAGACTTTTTAGCAGAGCATGTGGTGATAGAACAAGGGAAAATGGCTTCAAGCTCAGGGAGGGTAGATTTAGGTTAGATATAGGTTAGATATAAAGAAAAAGTCTTTTCCAGTGAGGGTGGTGAGGGACCGGAGCAGGTTAGCTAATGTTGTGGTTGATGCCCCGTCCTTGGGGACTTCCAAGGTGAGGACGTGTAATGCCTTAGGCAGTCTGATCCAGTTCTGGTGTTCCTGTTCATTGCAGGGGAGCTGGACTAGATGGCCTTCAGAGGTCCCTTCCAACTCTAAGGATTCTATAAGGATTTAGGGGGGGGGGCCTGGCTATAAAGAGGTCATCCCACACTCACTGCCTCCGTAGAACACGCCGACTTTATCAGCATCACTGAAACCCACATGTAGGACGAGGCCATGGCCAGTGAAGATGGTGCGTGGGCCACGAGTCCGCAGAACCATCTGTGACATGTCCTTCAGGTCTGGGGTGACAGTGAGGACAAACTGAGGAGGAAAGCCACCAAAAAGAGGAAACACAGCAAAAAAAGAGCTGGCTATACCTTCGTAGGAGCATACAACGGTGTCACGATTATCTGTCAGCTGGCTTTTGGGTTCGCCACCGTCACCCATCAACTGGCTTTTGGGGTCATCGCGGTCACAGTTGACCAGCAGGATGGCACCATGCCCATCAGGACCCCATGTCCACGTGGCCTGGGGATAGCAAAGAAAGGTTGGGAACACTGTTGGAGCCACCCATGGAGGTGGGGACTGTTGTTTTCACTGCATTACCTTGTCCACCAATGTCCTGCTGACCGACCCACTGCGACCAGTGTCAGCATCCAGTGAGACTTCTGCAGGGACAACAGGTGCTCAGTGGAGAGGTGGCATGGAGACACCACTTTTTGGGATCAAATATGCCCACTTACCCACGCAGGTGAGGTACAGCATGGCTCTGCCCACTGGCACCCCGCTGGCTTCACCAAAATAGGAAATCCTGACCTGTGATGTCACAGCCAATGAGTTCAGTATCACCCAGAGAGTGTCTGGGTGCTGCTGGGCTCATGTCACCCACCTTCTCGTCCCCAACATCCTTGCTGATTGCCTCCATGGTGAGCAGCACCTCAGTGCCAGTGGCCAAGGGCCAGCGGGTGACACTTGAGGGCAGCTTCACACTCTGTGTCTCATGCACCACGTAGACTTTCACACCTGGTGTGCCTTGCACATGGAAGGCGATGGCATCCTTGGGTGCTGACCTGGGGGAGCATAGCTGTTGGGGCATTACTGCAGTGATGCAGCAAGTCCTGCAATGTACAATTGCAACGAATCCTGCAGTATGTAACGAATCCCACAGAATGCAGTAAGCCCTACAACGTTCAACCTCAAGAAATCCTACAGTGTTCAATTGTAATGAATCCTGTCTTATGTAATTACAATAAATCCTGAACATTCAACCTCAAAAAAATCCTGCAGTATTCAATTGTGACAAATCCTGCCATATTCAATTGCAACAAATCCTGGAAACAGCAACAAATTCTACAAAATGCAACTGCAATAAGTCCTGCAAAGTGAAATAAATCCTGCAATGATCAACAGATTTGCAACATGCAACAAGTCTCACAAAACATCCCCAACTCTTCATTATTTAAGCCCAATAAATTATGTACCAATCAACTGCAGAAAAACCCCAGACATGTTTTTTTATGGCATGAGGCTTCCCAGGTATTTCAATTCCACCCCACAGCAACAAATGCATCCCCTTCAGATCACAGCAAAGCCACAGCGGGTGCAGGAAGTGAATGGGGATGGAGGAAGCACCAGCAGGCAAATGGGCAGGCTGCAGCATGCAGCGCTCAGTGCAAGAGGGCAATGCCAGGGCAGGAACTTCTGCAAGGAGAGGAGAAACCCAATCCTGGGTGCTGTGATGCTACTGACATCCACAGGGCAGAGGGTGTATTTGAGGCAGCACAAAGCAACCCAAAAAAGCAAAACTAAAGTTGGAGCTTTACGGAAAATTGAAGAAAAAGCAAAACTTTTTGTTGTAAACTGGGCTGTGGCCAAATATATGCATGTCTGCAGGGAACGCCCCAGCAAGCAATGCCTCCATGGTTAACTCTGTATTCACCTACACAAGGAAATATTTCTATTTCTTGCTGGGACAGCACAGCAGTCCCAGGAGTGGAGTTCTGGAGCCCAGATGGAGAATGCAACCAGATTTGGGATTTCGCATCCAAAAATCTGTTTCTCCACAGAGGCTGCAAACTTTTCCATTCATCCTGAGCACTGAGTAGTGGCGCCATCCCATTCCAAGTGCTGAAAGCCCCTGGGAGCAGAAGGAGCAATACACTTCTTTTCAATACTGAAATTCTAACAGGAGCAGGAGGAGCAACCCCTTTCTTTTGGATGCTGAAAACCCCAACAGGAGCAATCCCATTCTTTTGGATGTTGAATCCCCTTTGTAAACCCACTTGAATGCATCAGCATTGCCTTTCCCCAGTTCAACCCATCTACCCCTATTTTTACCCTCTCCTCGCTTAACCCAGCTTTAATTCCTGCAGGAGGAAAGAGAAAATAATATAACCCCAAAGCAGATCTTTGGACACCCCATTGCTTACCCCTGGATGTCCAAGGACAGCTCTGTGCCCAGCACACAGACGGTGCTGGTGGGCCGTTGGGTGCAAAGCTGAACACGACGCTGCTGGGCCATGCCACCACACACCCCTGAGTGCTGGCAGGGATGGCACGAGGGGATTATAAAGGCTGGCAGCAGGGAGGGGATTAACACAGCCTGATCCCACCCAGCTGGTGCGCACCGCTGAGCTTACTGACAACAAAGCGTGAATCAGGGCTGATTTTTCACCCAAGCACCGTCTTCCCCGGAACAGTGCTCTTTATTTGTTACTTTTTTTTTTTTTTTAACCCAGATATAACAAAGTAGCATTGTCACCAAGGAGAAACCCACACTGTAAATTATTCACCACGACACCAGAGCCGAGCTGGTGCCATGCCAGCATGCTATTTCCTAGTGCACGCCTCCCCAGGCTCCTCACAGAATTGCAGGAGATGGAAGGGACCTGAAGAGATCATTGAGTCCAACCCACCTCATAAAGCAGTGCCCTACAATTGGTCACACAGATCAGCGTCCAGATAAGTCATGAATATCTCCATAGAAGGAGAATCTATAGCCACTCTGAGCAACCTGTTCAGTGCTCTGTCACCCTTACCATAAATAAGTTCTTCCACATGTTAGCACAGAACTTCCTAAGTTCAAGTTTTAGGCCATTAATCCTTGTCCGGTTGCTGCGCACCACTAAGAAGATTCTGGCCTCATCCGTTTGCCTCCCGTCTTCCTTCAGATATTTATAATATCTCTCAGCCTTCTCCCCAGGCTGTACAGATCTGGGTTACTCAGCCTCTCCTCACACCAGAGATCTCCAGGTCCTTTATCATCTTTGTGACCCTCCACTGGACTCTTTCTAGGAGCTCCCTGTCTTCTTTGAACTGGGGAGCCCAGAACTGGATGCAGTAGTTTAAATCTCTATTCACCAGGACAGAGTAGAAGGGAAGGATAACCACCCTTAACCTACTGGCCACACTCTGTGCAGTGCACTCCATGATAACATTGGCCTTCTTAGCCACAAGGGCATGCTACTGGCTCATCACCATCTTGCTATCCACCAGAACCCCCAGGTTTTTCTCCGTGGAGCTCCTCCCCAGCAGGTTATCTCCTAACCTGCACTGATGCATGCAGCTGTAACACTATAGGGGAACAGAAAGTACTGTGATAATAGTAGCACGGCAAAGTCTTCAGCTACATCAAATAAGAACAAGCTCAAATGCAACAGATACAGGGGGGGAAAAAAAGGAAAAGAACTGCTTACCTTTGTAAGGCCTGAGATACACAGGGAACTCCAGCAAAAACCTTCCCTTCCACTGCCAACCCTTAAATGGGGTCTGGGAAAGGGTGGATCCTGGCTCCATCCCTTCCAATCATTCAGCTACATTGCATGCATCTGAGCTCCCCTAGATCAGCCTTGACTTCCCACCAGGTGCTCCCTTCACTGCTTCAGGCCATGACTTAGCATTTTTGCTACAGCGGTTATTCCTCCCCAGGTGCAAGGCTCTACACTTGTTAAATCCCATCAGGTTCCTCCCTGCCCAGCACTCCAGTCTGTCCAGGTCTTGTTGACTGGCAGCACAGCGTTCAGGTGTGTCAGCCGATCCTCCCGACTTTGTAACACCAGCAAACTTGCTGAGGGTGAACTCTATCTCTTCATCCAGGTTGTTGATGAAGATGTTGAAGAAGACTGGACTCAGGAGGGATTGGGAGGGCTCTATTTAGCATGAAACTGGGGCAAGGGCCTGTAAGGCTCCAAATCACCAAGACGGTGGCAGTTCATGTGAGCCACCATGCAGGCAACATGCTCATAAAGACCCCCTCCATAAGAAAAATGTCTCCAACAGTTTTCCAACCCAATGACAGGATGGAGCACAAGGAAAAACTGTACTCTCAGTGCTCATACTGCCAAAACACTTTATTTTGAGATGCTCCAAATCCCCCATTGGGAAGGACAAGAGACCTTTCCTGGGCACTTAGGGCATCACATGCCACCATTTGACAGCCAAGGGCTTGCGGCGGACATTGGTGCCACAGTGCACATCTCCAGAAAGGACATGATAGGAAAAGAAGTCATTGATGAAGGTGCAGGAGAGCCCCAGGGGCTGCAGCAGTGCCCTCACCCGCTCCTCCAGGCAGCACTGCCCAGCCACCAGCGGCCCAAAGGGCTTGGGGATGCCCAGGTGTCTGCCCAGCACCAGCATGTTCACCTGGAGATGGACCAAAAGTTTTTTTTTCACCCCAATGGTGAACAAGGAGAGCGTGGAGGGGAAGTGGTGAGGGGGAGTGACGTGGTAGTGGTCTCACCATGTCTGGGAACAGGGCTTCTGCACGGGAACCCCGCAGGATGAAGAGCTGGGGAATGTCAATGATGTCCTGTTCACTCAGCCCCAGCTCATGCTTGAGCAGGTCGCGGTTCCAATCAATGCAGCGCTGTTCAGAGGAGGGCCCCTGTGTCATCACCCCAAATCCCATGCAGGAAGCCTATACACCCCATGTCCCTTACTGAATCTTTTTTAAGCAACCTTCTGAAGTCACCTAAGCAACCTTTGGTTCCACACCTCCGTGGTCACTTTAGGGCATCACCCATTGGGATGACATCCTGTTCCCCATTAGCACCCAAATATGCTCAGCCCCTCTGCAGCCCACCTGCACATGTTTGTTGTCGTTCCTCAGCCCTTCATCTGCCAAGATGTCATCAATGCTCCTCCGCTCACTGCCCACAATCCCTATATGGGGACATGGGTGAGGGACATCGCCAGCACCCAATGATATGGGGACATCCTTGCCCATTGCCTTACCCACAAGCTGCGTGGCCTCGCCGTGTCCCTGACTCTGCTTCTCCTGGAAGAGCTTGAAGCAGGCAGTGGGGCTGGCCAAGAGGAGCCGGAATCCCTGCAAGATGAATGCATAAACCCATTTTTTGGGATTTCAATAGGACGTTTTCATGTGCCAACCCATGTGTACCCAACACCAGTCCCAAGGGTTGCACAGTGCATAGGATGACACCCAGAAACTCATTGCTTCCCAGGAGGCCACCCCAAAAGGAAGGTAATTCATACATGTGCCTGAGCCTGCCTTTTCCTCATAAGCCAAGCTTTTTACCTTTTATTGCTGAATTACAAAACGAAAGGGTCTTCTGCATCATTATATGATGCTGAGGATGTGGGGATGGACAGGGAGATTACCTTTCTGTCGTATGCAGGCACAAAGGTGAGGAACTCATCCACATGGCCCACACTCAGCCACTCTGAGTAGACCTCCACTGGCGCCTGCACCTTCTGGGCGTAAAGGAAATCCCTGACCACTTTTGACATCCGACGGCCGGAGGCCCTGTGGACAGAGGCAGGAGGAAGCAGGAGTAATTGCACCCCAAAACACCCAACCCATACGGGAAAAGGGGCATTTTGAAGCAAATCATCAGTATTTATGCCCGCTTCAGAAGGGAAGAGGTGGTAAATTGACCAAATCTGATGGCCACATCTAATTCCAAACTCACATTGTGGGGGGTATAGAGATAGATGCATGGAGATATACATAACTCATCCCATTCCTCTATGCCTTAAATCCTCCCTATGTTTTCCTAGACAGCCAGCAGGAGGCTGAGAAAACATTAATTATAACTTCTTGTAATAAGGGATAATTACAGCCCTGGTGTGGCTGGGAAAATTCCATTTTCCCATCAGGGTAAGCGAAGGATGGAGCAGCAAGGCCTGCTCCATTTGCTGTCCTGGCTGAAACCCCAAGATTCAACCTCACTGTTGTTTGTCCAGATGAAGAACCGCCTTTGTGCAGGGTTTTGCAGGACGTTGTTGTTCCCTGTGCCAAGGGCACAGCAGAAAACAATTCCCAGTTATTCAGGATTTTACCCTTTGCTGAATTCCTCTGCTTTTCCTTTCAATTGGAAAAACTAAAAATATAGGCATGATGCTTGGGGTACTGTAGGATCAGGGTGAAAGGGAAGAGAGGAGATAATAATAGGGTTTTACAAGGAGAGAAGGAACAGCAACGTGGTCTGAATGTGAAATTTGCAATTAGGATGGCACTTTTTGGTGGCATTTAGCCCAAATATTTTTTTGTAGCAAATCAATTTTGGATGCTTTCCTGTCTCACCAGGGCAGGGGGCTGCCAATGAGAATACGTCCCAGAGGATACTCCTTGCCTCGCACTGTCACGGGAGGGCTCACATCCAGGTTGCCAAAGGAGTCAAGACTGCAGGCGTCACATCCACGGGGCACACGGGTCACATAACCAAAATCAGGGCCCTGGGGACAGAGGGGAGCAGTGATGGGGAGCCCCTGAGGATTATTTTGGGGGAGAAAAGTGATAGCAATGCCCCAGCGCACCAGGATCTTCTTAAAAGCAAAGTCTTTCAAGCCTCTGTTCCTGGGCGAGTCGAAGACCACAGGGAAGGACTTGTGTGGTGCCTCCACATAGCCAAACTCTAGCTCGTCCTGTTGGGGGAAAGAAGAGGAGGAGGAGGAAGGCGGCTCCTGTGTGTGAGAGCCAGCGTGGCAAAGCACATAGTAAGGATGGAGCAGGACATGGGGCAGACCTGTCACAATTCAGTTCTTGCAGTGTCCCATACAGTCCCTCTTGCAATCCTTGTTGGGGTCCTTCTTGCAATGGGGAACCTCATGTAATGCCCCATGGGGTCCCTCTTGCAATTGAGTATAGTGCCCCTTGCAATGCCCTACAAGTTTCTTCTTTCACTGGGGCCCCTCTTGCAATGTCCCTGGGGTCCGGCCAACATCCTTGTCTGTACAGTTTGTCACCACCAACAGCATCGCCCACTGTTTTAGCTCACGATTGCTTGATTCATCTCAGCATCTGCATGTTTCTCCAAGTAACACAACTGATCCCTCCCAAGGACAACATCCCACAAGCCCATAAGAAGTCCCAGAAAAGCCATGCATTACAAGCACTGAGGGCTGACCTGGATCCAGCGGTCACTGCGGCTTTCGAGTTCGGAACAGATGGTCATCTTGCAGTTGGCTTTCCTCAGCAGAGCTTGGAGCTCCTCCAGAAAGACTTCATTGGAGTTGATTCCCCTCTTGATGCTGGAAGGAGAAGAAGGTGTGAAGGACCTCAAGAATCCCTCTCACTCCAAACATTCAATTTTTGGGTAACACCTCTGCACAAGCCCTTGGAGAAGGTCCTCCAGCTTTCTTCTTGGGGTTGCAGTGAGTGCAGCAGCAACATTAGGCTCTTGCACAGCATGCATAAAGCCTGTGCACAAAGCAAGGAAGGGTAAAAGCTCCTTTATGGAGGAGCCCCAAGGCAGCAGAGCTGTAAAGTGGCATTCGTCCTACCTGCAGACAAACACCTCCAGGGGCTGCTGGGTGTTGGGTGTCATTATCCAGGGCGCCATGCGGAAAACCACTGTATCCGTGAAAATGGGGGTCCCAGGAGAATACTGCAAGGGCAAAACACCAGGAGAAGTGGTTCCCAGTAACCCCCAGTGGAGGCTTTGTGGGGTCAGGGATGAGGTAGATCCCACGTACCTTATGGGGCACCTCCAGCAAGCTGACACTGATAGAAACCAACCCAGAGAAATCTGCATCAGGGAAAGCCAACCCTTCCACGTAGAAGGTGTTTTCTCCACTTCTGACACAGTCTAGCGTGTAGGAGAGCATGCCAGGTCCCAAAACGGGTTTGTACTGGGGGTGTGAGTCACTCCCTGCAGAAACATCGAAATAGCCAGCCCACATGGGTGCAAGGAGGCACCATGGAGGAGGTGACAGTGCTAGCGTGGTTTGCAGAAGAGCGGGTGTGCCAGCTCTTTTCTGGGGAACACACTTGATCTGCTCATACAAAGAGGACTCTATGCCCTCGGGTCAAACCCTTTCAAGGTGCGTGTCTCAAGTTAAGCATCTAATCATACAGCTGGCTTCCTTGACCTGATTTTCAGCAGGGAACTGCTGGGATCCACCATCTGGGGTGTTCAGAAGCGAAGCGCACAATCCAACGAGATGGGCACTTTTGGCAGATGTGTTGCTGCCTGTGCTTATCCTCCCATGAAATTCTCAAAACTTCAGTAATCCCACTGAACAAAGCCTTTTTTTCATTTTTTTTCCCCATACAGTCTTTACATTCCCCCCATAGCCTTATTTTCTAAACCAATTTTGGGAATAAATGGATGTATCCAACAAGTGCTAGCACTCAGCCCTTAATCCTACTGAGAAAGGACTTACCCACTGGGGTCACAATGTGTTGGCATTGATATTTGGGAAGGAAGGAAGCAAGAAATACTCACGGATAGCATGGAAAACCCGCACCTTGTCTGCATCTGACTCGGAGACATGTAGGACAAGCTGGTAGTCAGCAAAGATGCTGCTAGGACCTTGAGTCCGCAGCAGCATCACAGACATGTCCTGCAGGTCTACGGGGAAAAAAAGATGGAGAGAGGGGATGTCGGGAGGTTTCCAGCCTCCAGCGCTGTCTGTGGGCTTTGCTATCCTTCAGTTGCAAGTGGATTTATAGGGCAAGCCTGCTGGGATGACGCTCATTGTGTTTTTATAGGGATGTCCAGGAAATTAAAACAGGGAAGGAGTAGTGGAAAAGAGCCAATTTCTGTTGCAATGGAGGAACAGGTAATGCTGTCACTATCTCTAATTGCTTTGCAAGCGTCTGATACTATTTTTGCAACTTGTTTCACCATCAGCAGGATCACGAATGAGGAGAAGGATGGAGATACTGCAACACGCCCCAGTGAGATAGTATGAGCCCCTTGGATGAGCCCTACCTGCAGGGGTCTGTATGTCCATCTGGTTGCTGTCTGTCCCCACCGTGCTGGGGCTGTCCTTGTCACAGTTGACCAACAGCACGGCCCCTTGCCCATCTGGTCCCCATGTCCACTTGGCCTGGAGGAGAAACATCCAGTTGGGATAGGAGTGAATCCTCCCAGACCCCTCCCAGTGGTGGCTGGGATGGGAAAACACCACTGCCACAGCCATGCTCAGAGGAGATCCCACAGTGAGCAATCAGGAGAGCTTTGGCAGTGATATTATCAAGCCTCTGAATTTCCTAACCTCGCCTTGCAGCCAAGTCAACAAGGACTATCTGAAACAGATCTTATCTTCTAACAAGCCATGTTATATCTGTCAGACCTCATTTGAAAGAGAATATCCCATTTCTAGAAATGTATCTCATCTTGATGTACAATTTGTGCTGCCGATCAGGCTGCAGTTAATTATCTGGGCGTAAGTGCTTGGGTATATGTAGATTTCTTGCCAAAGGGGTAAATCTCTTGCTGTTTGCTAAACTTGCAGATGAGTCATTTAGTGGCACGTTTCAAATCCAAAAAGGAACAACAACAACAAAAAAAGTCGTAGGGCTGGACTGGAGAGGCAAGACATTTTGGCACAAAATTAAAAAAAAAAAAAAGTATTCCTCCTCAATTAGAAGGCTGAAAATTTGCAGCGCTATTTTCCCTATTTCAGACACCACCCAAATCCCTCTCCTTCCTGGAGATTTTCCCCATGTTTTCCCCTCCTTGTGTTGCCCAAAGTCATGCAATGTTTCCCATTACCTTGTCCTTCCCTTTGCTCCTCACTCTGCCATTACGGCTCACGTCCACGTCCAGGGATATATCTGAAATATCAGAGCAAGAAGTCAATCATTGGCATGAGCATGAGAAATTCTGGACATTTTGGGCCCATCCTCACACCAGCAGTGAGTCATCCAATGCCAACTCCACCTTTATGCCCTAATGCTTTCCCATTCCAGCTATCTTCTCCCACCCTGGGTCCCCCAGCAAGGATACACCCACTTGTTTTCACCAGTTCATATTGGTGAAACCTCATAGTTTCATCATTGGTGAAATAGAGTTTCATCAATTTCATGTCCATATGACCATAGCATATTTTTGTGAAGCCAAAGGCATGAAATGGGTGAATGGACATCAGATCATCATTGGAGGTGGTGTAATATTTGAGAAAGATTCACCCCTAGAGAGCTCTTGGACCAAATTGCAGGTTTACCAACAACCTCATCTCTAGCCTACATAAATCTTATTTTGATATATATTCACCAAATGAGACAGTGCATAGAAAACGTGGGCGCTGAAGCAGAAATTGTCCTACTTGATTCAGAGAAGAAGACATGAAGAAGCTGGGACTATAATTTTGGACATGAAGTCCTAAATCCAAACATGCAATGAGCTTTTGTAAGGTCAAAGCTCTGTGGGCAGTGGTGGCCATCAGTGGCTCCAGTGGAGCCCATGAATGTGGGAAACCATCGTCAGGGGCAATTCTGGCAAGCATGTGCATGACTTGAGGACACAGGTCTGGCTATCATGTGAGCACTTCAGAAAATTCCAAATTTAGGATAATTAATCCATCCAAGTGGAAGACTGCATCCAGACTAGTTGTCTAGACTCCCTTTGTAGTCAGCAGAGGAAAATAGGCATTTCAAGGGAATGATTCATCTCATCCTAAACTCCTAAAATAGGTCAGACTACTACACTTCTGTGCCTATTCCTCCCCACCAGCCACACTGGAAGTTGAGGATGGGCTTGCTGGTGGAAGGTAGGTGAGATGGTCATCTTTGGATCCTCTTCCATCAGTCAAATTGTTTTGGTGGTCAGAGGAGTCTGCTCATAGTGTGCATTGGGTGGAGACAGAGCCCAGCCTGTGTCTTTTTTGCACCACGTAAAGCAGCACAAGAACATTTTAATTATTTCCCTCATGCTTGTCAGCATAAGCTGTCAACACCCAAACCTTGGCTGCATGTTGTGCATGGGCAGCTTGCATCCCCACTTAAGTCCGATCCCATGAACCAAACGAGATTGTGGTATTGGAAAGGGTTGGCCAAGTTCAGATGAGTGTTGTCATAATACATACCTACACAGGTGAGGTACAACCAAGCCACCGAAATCTCATTCTCTTCCCGTCCGTAGTATGAAATCTTAACCTGCAAAGACATCACCAGATTGTGACCCAAGTCCTGTGTCTCTTCATGCTGAGTAGGTCTTTTCACCCAGTGGGTTAACCCAGCAATGCCATACCACAAGTTGTTGGAAGGTTATTCAATATCCTGCTGTTTTAATCATAGTTCAATCAAATAAGTGTGCTTCAGCACAAAAATGGGCACAGAAAAAGACAAAGTTTGACTATTTGTTTTTCCTGACATGGAATTTCTGACACAGGCTTTTGCAACCACCCTTATCTCCTTCTCCTTCTTAGTTTGACTGTGATGTGACAGTTGCACAATTCTGTGTAAATCTGAGTTTTTACTATAAAAATATGTCTGATGTCAGCATTACCTAGAAATACTCGAGCCTGCCCATCATTCTTCTTACTTTCCTGGGAAAATTGACAAATATTTCCAGATTCAGTGCATAAAACGCAACTAACCTTATTGTCATTGACAGTCTTGCTGGTGACACCAATGGTCACTACAACCTCTATATCGGGATCCAGTGGCCATCTGGAGTTAAGCATCGGTTTTGTCATGGGGCTGTGAATGATGTGGACTGTGACGGCAGACGTGGCATGAACATCAAATGACATGGCACCTTTAGGGGTAGATCTGAAACAGAGAGCAGCGTGGAGACGTGGGCTGAGTTTTCTTACCTCTTGTCCTCTGTAGACCCAAATTGTTAAAATAGGCTCCCTAGAATTAAAATTCTGTAGGCATTCTGTAGGCAATTCAAGGCCAGGCTGGATGGGATCCTTGGCAGCCTGATCAAGTAGTTGGCCACCCTGCCTGTGGCAAGAGGTTGGAACTGGATAATCTTTAAGGTCCCCTTCAATCTACGTCATTCTATGACTCTATGAAAGTCCAGCCTTAAATGGGTCTTACAATTTGGAAACCATCTTCAGGTGATGAAATGCATTGCCTGAATTTTATAAGCATTATCTCTGTGGCAAAGTTGAGCAAGCAGAGTGCCATCACATCCGTCTGTGGTTAAGCCCCAATTGCACGTCTCTGAAGCTGAGGCACCCAACATCCCTCCCCAGCAGGAAGAGAACCCCCAAAATTTCAGCATCCCACCACAAAACCCAGACCAAGATTGGGGCTGGTTTTGATGTCACTCATTATTGCCAGTCCACCCACTGACCTAAGAGATGCCCAAAGTGGAGCAAAACTTGAATTGGAGCACATGGAGCCTTCACTCACCTGTGTGACTTCCCTGGCCTTTGAAGTGCTGCCTACATGCTCATTACAGCCCCAGCACCTTCACACAGGCTGTACGAGTGCTCCAACCTGTCTGCTGCAGGGAGCCAACCTCTCCAGCGATGCATGGAGAGGGACACAGTAGTAAATTTTAGCAGGGAGAAAACAACACAGAAGACATTTATCCCTGATGTTGCTCTTGGCATGGTATCCCTGATGCCTGCAGTAGCTTGTATAGGAAGATTAAAGCAGCATCCCACTTGTCATGTGTTTACTAACATGCAGTGTAGTAAGTCTACCTGCAATCTACCCATACATTGCACGCCATGACATCTCAAATTTGGATTTATTGACTGTGATTTCATGGCCTTCACCCCTCTGCACAGCCATGCTGAGATGTAAGCTCACTGAGCACAGGACTTCCACTGTACTTTGTCTTCTGCCCCAGACCAGTCCAACCCATGGGCAAGTGTCCATCACAAATTTTCTCCAACATAGAGAGGGCTCTGTAGGCATATAACATCTCCTATTTTTCTAGCCCTGATGTTGAAAGAGCATCTGCCACATGCCTATCTGCCGTATACCTTTTAGGACCAGACCTCAGATTTGCTACCAAGGAGCCAAATCAGCTCCTTTTAGACTTAGGTCCCATGCTTAAATGGGATTGAGCTTGTTTTGAGTTCAAATTGAGAAAAAATAACTCAAGTAATATGTTTTATGTATTCCCATTTGGCTGAGGGTAAAAGTAATAGGTTTTAAGGGCAGCCTCAGTGGGGGATGTCAGCACCTCCCAGCACAGCTCCAATATACAATCCAAATAATTGCCCTGGCTGTGATCCCAACTGGCTCGGTCTATGGCCACTATCATTATGGATGTAATTTATTAAATAATGACAATGTAAGAAGAGGGCAAATACAGCCTCATATCTGTGCAATAAAGCAACCCCTATGTTTAACATCAGAAAAATCTCTTCTCATTACGTAAACCATGCAAATCCTCTCATGGATTTTTTATGCCTGAGACACACATTTGTTCTTTAACCAGATTAGCTCTGAACAAGTTGCTCATCTTGAATTGCTGTTGCCCAATGCTCTCTCTGCTAGAAATAGATCCCACTTAGCTGGGGTGTGCATGGGCTTTGCCTGTGAGTCGTCATTGCTCGGCTACACTTTGATGCCTTGCTTTTGTTAGATTCAACATCCCTCCTTCAGGCATCCCAACACAGACCCATAGGCACATGTCCTTTATGCACCCATATAAGGAACCACCGTGAGATCTTTCCCCTTAACACCCTTTGCAAAGACCAAAAACACACAAAGCCATTGGTTTTGCCTCCAAAACCCATCATCCCTATGGTTGCGCCTTGACCCCGAGCCTTACCTGTGGGTGTCAAGGAAGACCTCGCTGCCCAGTACGCAGACCCCGTAGCTGGCATGACTGGTAGACATCTGCACGACCTGGCGCTGGGACATGGTGTGCTGGGGACGGCGGCTGCATGTGAAGAAGATTGCTGCCTGGTTGCCCAGCTTTGTAGGTGAACCAGCACGACTGGATTAAAAGTCTGGGGAATGTAACTCCTCCTTCCTCCCATCCCTCGATGACAATGGGGTGGACCAGCGACCCTGCCATCTCCACCTCCGCCATCCGTGAAGCTGCCGCCCCGCTCTGTGATGCTGGCGATAAGACGGTCCCTGGGGCCAGGTAGTAACTGTGGGGCCAGGAAGGGGGTACAGGGCAGAAAGGGTGGGGGATGCACAGCGCTCAGCTTTCAGGGCTCATTCTCCCCTTTTTGTTCTCACTTCCCTTATAGTTCCATATAAGGAGTCCAAAGCTCTATGCATTAAACATTTCTACCCCTCTCGTTATGCAAGATGGTTGTTTAGGGTTATTATAATGCATGGTATCATTAGAATGATGCATTTTTCTTTAAAACAACCTAAATTTTCCATTTGGTGACTCACAGCCCCAGGTACCCCATTAGGGCAATGCCTGTGTAACACTGCAGCAAAAGGAAATGTTTGCTCAGGTTGGTCCTTCCTTCCCTAACAATTCCTGGGTAGCAATGGGTGCAGGGAGAACTGGTTATTTGGCAAGAGAGGCAAAGAAAAAAAGAAAGCAAAACAAGGCAAGTGGCTTCCCGTGGAAACTGGTGATTCCTGGGTGTTTTGCTTGCATGAGGCATTTGAGGAATTGTTTCTATTTTTTTTGTTGCTGTTGGTTTGGTGTTGGGTTGGTTTTTTTTTTGTTTTTTTTTTGTGTGCGTGTTGGTTTTTTTTGGAAGCTCCCATGGGAAATGCGCTGGCTGCTGGAAAAAAATAGCTTTTCTTGGAGATAGTCATCTCTCTCCGGGCAATCCCAGGAGACTTCACTAGCCAGCAAAGAGGAAAACTGGGTGAGATGGGTCTTGGTGCTTCTCCGGGAGGGAGCTTGGGCTGGGATGCAGGCATGTCCCATGGATGAAGAGGACCAGGGAGATGGGGAAGCTCCATCATCATGGATCTCCTCAGTGAACAGACCAAGAACCCCACTGTGGCTTACTCCATTGCAATAGGGATGATATGATATGGTAACAACACAGTCCCCATTTCCATGGGGCAATACCCCAGCACTCCAAGGCAGCTGCCTGGAATGACTCTGAGCAAGGCTACATGAAAGGGCTCCTCCAAGCCTAATTGTGGCAGCAAAGAACATCAAGTCTTGCATGCTGGTACAGTGTTAATACAATCAGCAGAGCCTGACCGGGTGGCCGGGATGCTTGAGAAGGGAATGCTAGCTGCATTTTTAGCCTCTCCAAAACCTTGGTGTGGGATCTGGGGTAAAATCCCATGTCCTGAAGCCCAGCATGAGACAAACTCACAGTGTTCATAGATTTATGAAGAGTGACATTTGAGAGCTGTGTTGGCTCTCAAATTCTATTCTAAGAAAAAGTTTTAAGGACTCCTGTATCCCTAAGGTTCATCAAGCTGCTGCCAAGCAGATTCATTATGAGATTTTGCCAAGGCCACATCTTTTTTTTAATTTTTTTTTTTTTTTAAGCTCTGTATAAAGCTTCATGCTGTATTTCCCAGTGGTCGCACCTGTTTAGATTGGGCACAGTGCTGAGCTCTCTGCCTGCTGTGATTTTGGCACTGCATCCTGCTCAGCTGGTTTGAGCCCTGTGCTGGACAGGGAACACACCTACAGCCCCACGGGGCCATGCTGTGTGTTCTGTAATCTGCAGGTAGGTGGAGGATGGAGGTTTCTGGCTCCCAGGGCTTGGGCACAGGGCTCTGTTCCCTCAAAACACATCCATCAGGGACAAAGTTATAGGGCCAAAACATCATGTTTGTGTAGGGCTTGGTTTTAATCACGGTGCATTTTTGGCTGTCGGTCCTGACCCAGCAGCCCATCTTTGTGTGTGTCAGCTGCATCCTCCTTTTCCTCCTCCACCTACCATTGGCACCAACATGCCCATGCATAAAAATCTCACTTTTAAGCCATCTGACCCATTCAGGACTGAGTGTTTCTCCCTAATAATACCCTGTCCCAAGAGACTGCCATTAAGGATCATGGTACAATGTCTCACAGCTCCCTGTGCCTCTACATCAGACCCAATAGCTCCTTGGTTTTGGGGTGACCTTGCTTTGTTCCCCTCAAGTTGGATCCTTTCATCTACTACAGGGCAAGACAGGACCCCCCACAAACATCCCAGACTCCACAGGGCATCTTTTCCTCTCTCACCCTTCCTGCACTGCCACTCAGTAAAGGAAAGTTTGATAATCTTCCTAAGCTGATAATTACACCTCATTTATTACTCTGCATGTGTAATTGCAGGCAGCAAATTTTGAGAGCCTTGTCAGCCTAATTACTGGCAACAGGGGAAGGCATCGAACCAGTTATCAAATCCCGTTCCCGTCTGCATGAGGCTTTATGCTTAGGAACATCCCGTGCATTGCAGCAGGCACTGCATCCCCTGTCCTGGCTGAGATTTGGACCAGCAAAAAATGCTTCGAAAAGTGATAAAACCAGGCATTGTCTCTGCTTGGAACGGCACGGTTGCACCTCCTCATGGCAAATTGTCACTTTGAGCAGACGCCATGGGGTCCCTCATATCTCCCTCCTACTCCTTGCTATCATGCACCCGCCTTCAGGGCTGCAGAACTGTGTGCATGAGAGCCCGCAAAGAGCAGCTGCTTGGGCTGTTTGCATGCTCCATGCTGCTATTGATCCTTGTCCCCAAGAATTAGGACAGGCAGAGATCCATCAGCAGGATGCTTATGCAGAGCAGCTCCTAATCTGATTGTTAAAAACCAGAGAACTCCTCTGACCAGAATGACTGTAGCAGTGAAACCATGAGCCTCCAGACATCAGTGAGTGAATATTTATATTTGTACACACGTCCCATGATGGTTCACCAGCTCTGCTTTCCCACCTGATAGCACAGAGCAGCTTCTGCCTTTTCCAACTCCCTGTTCCTGCTGTATAGACCACAGAACGATCACCTCTTTGCAGATTCCCCCAATCCTTCTTCCCCTTATAGAGGTATTGCAAGAAGGTACTTCGTAGAAGCTTCCAACAGCTTGCAGAGTTCTAGAGCCTTGCACAGACCTACAGAGAACTTGCTAAGACCATACACCTTTTGCAAAGAATACAAGAAGTCTGCAGAGAGCCCATAAGACTTGCAAGGATCCCAAGAAGATTGCAAAGATTTGCACAGCCTTACAAAGAACCCACAAAACTTGCAAAGACTGTGCAGCTTCCAAAGAACCTACACAGCTTGCAAAGACCCCAAAGTTCTGCAAAAACCCTGGCAAGATAGCAAAGACTTCAGGAGGATTGCAAAGAATCCTAAAGACTTGCAGAGAACCTGCCCAGTTTCCAAAGACCCCAGGAGGATTACAAGTGACCCCAGAAGGCTTGCCAAGAATCTCAAGGTTTGCAAAGACTGCCCAGTTTCCCAAGATCCCAGAAGGCTTGCAAAGATCCTTGGAAGCTTGCAATGACACCAGAGGGCTTTCAAAGAACTCCAAAGCCATGCAAAGACCCTGCCTTCCCTGGAAAGGCTGTAAAGACCCCAGTCTCCTTCCACATAAATTCCTCAAAGACAAGAACCAGTCCAGCAGCAAACATAACACTTTAAGCTTTTGACCTGGCCTGCAACCCAGCAACCCTCCTCCATTTTTGCCCCAAATCAGGACTTTCCCCAAAACTCCAATAGCCTAGTTGCTCCTTGGTGTTCATGTGGTCCTCCTTCCACGTCTCCATATGTCATCATTCCAGGGATATAAATACATCTATCCATATAAAAAGTCACAGAAAACCAATAAGCAGCTGGAAATTCTCCCAACGACTTAAAAACTGCAAGTAAAGGGGTGATCCTGGAGTCTTTGCACACAATGAGAGGTGCTTGGGGTTGTTTCCTTAATAAGAAAACATGTTTATTTTTGCATGTGAAAAAAAGAGCAGCAAAAATCTTTTGCAAAATCCTTGTTTGCTCAGGTCAAGGGAAAAACGAAATAAAAGGAATTCACTTCAGATGGGAAACTGAATTTAAGCTCATTTCCTATGGCCAGGTCATGAAGAGAGGAGAGAGCTAAAAAAAAAAAGCCCAAAAGCAATGCAAAAAGGGCAGATCAAATCGACCCTTTCTGCTCCTTGCTCTCTAATTGCTTACAGCAGGTTCTTCCAAAATCTGGGGCAGAAGGTTGGTTTCCAACATGAATATTCAGCTCAGGGATGAAAACGCCCACATGGGCTGTCGGCGTGGGCCTGGCCATGGCGCCGAGCTAGGCAAAGGAACGCAAGCCAGAAGCAAGCAGGGCAGCGCCCTGCTCTAGCCTTGGGGTTGGTAAATTGTGTGTCTTCCTCCCTAATATTTTCCCTAGAGAGCAGGAAGGGGTGTAGGAGGCAGAGAAGGTTGCAAACCCCAATGTGCTGCTGCAAAAAAATGCCTCCAAGGTCATCTTGCATTCTCCCTGTTGAGAGGATTGTCCCCTTTTGGTGCACGGGACTGGGAGTGGGGTGGCACCATGCCAGCTGCCTTCCCCCTCCATCCCTTCCCTCCCTCCTGAGATCATTTTCCTGTGGATCTGGAGGGTCCTGTATTGGAGTGAGGGCTTCATAGTCAGCATCACAAGCATTGAGAGTCCTGAAGGTGGATTGATTCGTTGTGGGGGTTGGTCGAGGAAGAGAGGAAGGCACTCTGTGCAGTGTACCCATCACCGGGGCATCCGGGCAGCGAGATGCCACGGGAGCGCACACTGCGGCTGCAGCCTGGAAGCCGCATCCACGCACTGTGTGTGCTGGGCACCCACATCGCCACCGACGTCTACGGGTGAGTGGGGTGTTGTGTTCCCCTGACCCCAAACCCTTTTCTCCCTCTGCAAATTCCCTCCAAAGCCAGAGTTTGGTGATTTGATGCAATCCATCAGCACAAATCCTCAATGGGCTTTGCAAAGCTACACAAATCCCCAAACCCTTCAAGCATCAGCATGTGCATGCATTTGCAAAGGCAGTAGGTTTGGTCCATATCTCAGAAAATTGCTGGAGAGCATTGGGATAAGCCAGGATGGGGCATTTTGATCAGTATCCACGGGGACAAATGGCAAAAGGGGGGGGAGGAGAGCAGCAACTGGGGACAATCTGCGTCTTGCAATGCAACCCCCGTGCCCCTACTGGAAAAATTCCAATGCTGTCCTTCAAGGTAATTGCAAGAAAAACAAAGGAGACATGCTTTGATCCCTGTGCTCACCCAGCCGCTTTTGCAAATCTCGAGCCAAACAGCGCATCTGGCTTCCCTCTGGGTCCAACCTCCTCTTGGTGGGATTCTCCAGGCTCACAAACTCAATGAGTTTTGCATGGGTAATTAAACAGAAAGGAGCAATTTAAGAAACGTCCAGGCGGCATCAAGCGGGCTCTCAGGTTTCCACACTCAGAATCCCAATAAATGATGCTGTAACAGTGATCCTGTGCCAGTGCTCGGATGTCAGTGCTCAAAGGGAGCCTGGATTTCAAGAGACCAAAAAGAATAACTCCAGATAAATGAGAAATTAGGGTTGGGGAAGTGAGGGGGATGCAAGGGAAAAGCTCTTTGGACTAGAAGTGGTGCTTTGGCTGTAATAAAATCATCCCCAAAATTAGAGTTTCCCATGGTAAAATTTTCCAGCTTGCTGCTCTGATCTGGGAAACTCTAGTTGGCAAATAAACACAGATTTAAAATACACAACAAGCTGGGTTATTGGGTTAGAACAGCACAAAATGCTTTGGCTGTAATTACAGCAATCCGCACCAAAGCCTACAATAGTCGTTTTGCTAAAATAGCACATTCTGCCCTAAAAAATAAAACACTTAAAACATTCCCAGGCAACAAAGAAAGGTAGAATGGAGGTGGCGATGAGCACAGAGTCATAGAGTTTGAGTGATGAGATTAATTACAATTGGGTGATTTTGGGTGCCAGATGTGCAGACCTATGAAAACAGGGTGCTCAGACCTTTGAAAATGGGATGCCTTGCTTGCAGGGCAGCTCCAGCCGGGGCAGTTGCCTTTGGGGTGAAGCACACAGACGGGGTGAATGTGGAGGTGGCTTTCCAGGGCCGAGCCGAGCCAGGACTACTGCCTGGTGTGTCACACTGGCCACTGAATGAGGGAACGGTGCTGAAGTTCAGCATAAGCCGGGCCAGCACTGAAGTCAATGACAATAAGGTAAGAATTTGTGTGCTGCATGCTGGACCCCTTTCCTACCTGGAGGTAGAGAGCATCCTTCTAAAAGTGAGGGGATTTGGGTTTTCCAGGTAATTGTCATCTTCTATGCAGAGGGAGGACAGCCCATTGACCAAGCCAGGATCTTCCTCACTGGCATTGGTAAGTATGAAGACTCCAGCTACGAGTGGGTTTGCTAGGTGGAGGGGTTAATTTACAAGTACACTATGTGCCCTATCTTGGATTCAGGGATCTCCCTGGATGTCGACGCAGATCAAGATGGCGTGGTGGAAAAGAACAACCCCAATAAGGTAACCCAGCTGCATAGGAAGTCCTGTGGCTTGCTGGAGCCTTGTCAGTGGACACAGCATCCCCATCACACTGAGCCCTGGCATGGTGTTACAGGCCAGCTGGATGTGGGGACCTGAGGGACATGGGGCCATCCTGCTGGTCACCTGCGACAGGGACAGCCCCTTAAGCCCTGCCCCAGACTGTGATGACGAAAGGGTATACAGCAAAGAAGGTAACACAGCCCCAGCCCCAACTCCACTTCAAAATTAAAGCAAAATCACAGCTATTCCCCCCTCTTTAATTTTTTGAGGCACAAAGGCTTGTTGGGGAATTGGCTGCTCTCTGCCCTGACTCAGCCAAGCTGCTGAGTAAGCCTCCCATGCGGGATCATGCTCCTGTCCTCGTACTTTGAGTTAATTACCACCCAGAGGTCATACCAGGGCACAGAGTGTGGCCAAAAAAAACCAGCAGGGCTCAGCTAAAGGATGCTTGGGGCCAGTCAGCCAGGAATACATGCCTGTTCCTGGAAAACCAAACCATACCAAGCCAGTGCCATCAGTCTTCTGAGGCCAGGGACTGGCTGTGCCAGGGAGAAAAAAAAATAAAAAAAATAAAAAAAATAAAGATGTTTGTGCCAAGCACAAACCACAGGTCTTATTAGCAGGGCTTCAGGATGATATTTCAGCATGCATGCCAAGGTTGGTAACAAGGAAAACACACATTGCTGAGCACTGGGCAGCAGAGCTGCACCCAGGTTTATTTTTGTATGCACCCAGATTTGCTGGATATGTCTCGGATGGTGTTGCGGATCGAAGGGCCACAGCATCTGCCTCGGGGGTATGAAATTGTGCTCTACGTTCACATGTCCGATGCTGACAAAGTTGGGGTCTTCCATATACAGAGTAAGTCTGCTGGTTTGGAATGTTTTATCTCCACAAGCTCTTGCCTTCCTGTCAATGATTTTGCTCAGTTCATACTCCCCAATCTGCACTGTCTTCTGCCCTTATCATCCCTTCCTTCAGTCTTTCTAGCCTTGAATCTTCTCAAGAGGCATAGGGTGGTAAAGCCATTTACCCAAGGTCATCCAGCAAAGCAGAAGCAAAAAAAACACAACCCAACTATACATGCCCTGACATCCAGAGCAAGCAACATGCTCTGAAATGCACTATCCCTCCTTGTTCCCTGCTATGGACATGGTGTTTTGTTCCCTGGACTGACCCAGTCCACACAGATGTGCCATTAAATTCATTAAACCCATCAGCACAGGGTGTGGTGGCAGGCTGGGGTCTGCCGGGGCAGAAGCCCCGTGAGAACCTATTTACAATGCTGGCTCCATCCAAGGACAGGCTTTCAGACACCTCGTTCACAACTGCAAAATCCCAAGTGCTGAGCTACTCTTTCAGGGTGTTTGCTTCCACCCACAGAGTTTAAGATTTGGCATAAAAGGATGATGGAAATTTCTTATGCATAGGCAGAACAGGTCCAAACCCACTAGGAATTCTGGAAGTGGCCTGCTTTTGCTGAAATGCCCTTTTGGTCCTTGCAGACCCGTTTTTTGGGCAGCACTATGTCCACGTGCTGGGCAGGAGGAAGCTGTGCCACATTGTGCAGTATACCGGTGGAACTGCCGAGCTCGAGTTCTTCGTTGAGGGGCTGCAGTTTCCTGATGAGACTTTCCCTGGGCTGATCTCCATCCACGTCAGCCTCTTGGAGACCTTGGCTGAGGTTGGGGTCTTCAGGGAAGGGGGCAGGAGAAGGATGAAACAACCCAAGGGCCATGGGGATGAGGAAGGAATAATTATCTTATCCTAAAATGAGCTCAGGATAGGCTATTTGGGGGAAGGGGGGGGGGGGGGGGGGGGGGGGGGGGAGAAGAGCAGTAAATCAGGAGGGGAAGGTCCCTGATTTCTGCTTGCATCCTCCAGGGAATCCCCCTGTCGCCAATTTTCACTGACACAGTGGTGTTCAGGGTAGCACCATGGATCATGATGCCCAACACACTGGCACCGGAGAACGTCTTTGTCTGCAGGTATAGGCCAAGGGATGAAGTCTCAATGGCTAAATGGACATTGGCCCCACCCAGCAGTCCTCACCCCCATTCTGCCCACCTGCAGTGTGAAGGACAACTACCTCTACATCAAGGAGATCAAAAACCTTGTCAACAAGGCTGGCTGTGACCTAAAGGTTTGCTTTGGCTACATCAACCGTGGGGACCGCTGGATGCAGGTAGGTGAGCAGAAGGGAGGGGGCAAAGCCTTCCTTTCCTGATGTGCCCCATGGGGGGGGTCTTCATTCTTGTTTTAGGATGAGATCGAGTTTGGCTACACCCAGGCCCCCCACAAAAGCTTCACAGTGGTGCTGGACTCTCCCCAGGACACAGGGCTGGAGCAATTCCCCATAAAGGAGCTGCTGGTAACCCCACATACATTATAATGGATTACACAAAAGATGAGAGTATAGTACCATTTCTTCTCTGCATGGAGCAGAGGACTTCAGCCAAGAGTGTATTTCCTTATTCCCAATATGAGAGCCATCATTTAGGTTGGAAATGACCTTTGTGATCAAGCCCCAAAACCAACTTAACCTACAGAGTTCTACCACAAGCCATGTTCTGCTCCTTTCCATCCTCTTTAGGAATTGCCTTGCTTCATATTTAGAGAAGCAATTACAGCCCCTGAAGCTGCCAACATGTTACACTCCAATTTCTGCTTTGGAGTTCCCCCCTAATCCCACTATTATCTTCCCAGTCTCTGACAGGACTGTATAGCCAAACACAGGGCAGTTCCTCCTCTCACACAGCCACAGCCTAAGCCCTGCAACCCCCCACCAAAGAAAAAGGAGACCAGAGGGAATTAGCCTGTCAGAATCCTTCTGGAACTGATAAGCTCAGATGCTGCCCACAAACTTGGGATGAACCAGAACCTAGACAGCTGAACCCTCCTGGCTCCGTGGTTCATTTAATTGAAATGGGTGGGAGCAGGTGTTACATGCTCAGTGCCTCTTATATATCCCAGCTTCATCAAACATCTCTTTTTTTTTTTCCTTTTTTTAAATCAACTCTAATTGTTGACCATAATTACATACCTTTGGGTGTCTTGGCTCTTTTTCCCCCCCAAATCATACATTTCACACACACACCCCCAACCCCCATAAGCACATCCCTGCTTTATTTCTGTCACCTTGGGGTGACACTGAGGTTGTTGCATCCAATTGAAGCTGGATTTGGCAGGATGACTATGAAGGACAGAGCAGTACATTGTGTGCATATCTATTTACTGCAAACACCCTGTGTCCATTCCAGCAAATTAGGAGAAATTTGTGTTAACTGAAACACTCCGATGGTTTACTGCTAAGGAAACACAACACTCAGATTTGATGGAAAACAACAGCTACCTGATACTGTCCTAACCCACACTGGCTTAAAACAGAGACCAAGGACAAGATTTATGCCTCCAGTGCCACTTTCACCCTGTTTGTAGGACTACAATCTCTCCCTTGGCCATTAGCCCCTGGCACAACCCAGCAGTAGCACCACGGGTTAATCACCCAACACCTCAAATCCCTGATATATTCAGTTCTGAAAATCAGGCTTAGATGAGATTTAAGCAAAGCCAAGCCCTTCGGGTGGCTTTTACGCCTGAGGAGGATTTACCTTCAGGTGCTGGAGCTCATTCTACTCTGCACCAGCCAGCCAGAAACTCCACTTTATGGCTGCTCCAGCATCTAATTAACTTAACATGGATGCTTAAACAGTAGTTGTGAGATAGAGACCCACACTTCATTCACCATTTATTACTGAGCCTAGATGCCCCAGGCACTCTCACTCTTGCTTTTCCTTTTAGGCTGTATCTCCCTCTCCTCAGTATTGTCATCTGCTGGAACAGATCTGAGCCCAGGAGGAGAGATAAGGACACAGACAGACCCAGGGCAATGCCCACAGCCATTTCTCTTCCCACAGGGACCTGATTTCGGCTACGTACGCAGAGAGCCTCCCTTCAAGGCCATCTCCAGCCTTGACTCCTTTGGCAACTTGGAGGTCAGCCCACCTGTCACTGCAGCAGGGAAAGAGTACCCATTGGGAAGGATCCTCATTGGCAGCAGCTTCCCCACGTAAGATATGGGGGAAGATATGTGTCTGGGGGCAAAGGAACTACAAGTACCCCTAAATGGCATCAAAAACCACATTAAGCCACTTAATTGGCCATTTAATGACCAAATGCAAACTGCCCCCTTACAGCATTAGTGTGCTTAATCCCACTGCCTTCATTTCCTCCACCTTGGGAAAATTGCACGTGCATAGAGATGGATAAATACTTATTCCCTTTTGTAAGATCAGTAAGTACACATATGTTGTAAAGTGTTGTATAAGCAATAAGTATACAGAGAAGTTAGGCTAATAAGATTATCACATCAGAAAAGATAATCAGAGATAAATGAAGTGCTCACCAGCATCATAGGCTCACAAGAAACTCCACAAGGAACAATCTCCAGAGAAACACCCTTCCCCAGTGGCAGTCAGGCCTTAAATGGCGTCTAGCAGAGGTGCAGCCAGGCTCCACCTCTTCTGATCACACAGCTGAATTGCCTTCACCTGTGCTCCTGTGGCTGACTCAGTGCTCACCTCAGGTGATCAATCGAAGATTCAGGCCATGATTCAACAGTTCTGTATACCCTTATTCCCCCTCTCAGGCATTGAGGGATGTAGATAACTGGGCATGGTGGTGATGGGTTGATGGTTGGATTTGATGATCTTAGTGGTCTTTTCCAACCTTAATGACTCTATGACTTTGCCTCCAGCCCTGCAGGAAGGAGAATGACCAGAGTGGTACGGGATTTCCTCTTCGCCCAGCAGGTGCAGGCTCCTGTGGAGCTCTTCTCCGACTGGTTGGCCATAGGCCATGTCAATGAGTTTGTCACTTTTGTGCCCAGCTCTGATGCAAAGGTACCCTGAAACCCTGTGCTGTTCTATCGTTTCCCCTCTGGGTAACTAATCCCATCAGGGAAACTACCAAAGCTCATTTCCTTGAGAGTCCAAGCTGGTGTTTCCTTGGTTTCTCTCCCATGTCCCAGAAGGGCTCAGGCCACAAGAACATATATTCTTAACTAACAACAGAAGTCTTTATGTTTAAGAACTTAACCTTAACCTTCTTGCAAAAAGCCAAAAATGAGCCTGAAGGGGCAGTTTTCACAGGAAGAAGTACTAACATTGTGCTTTGGGATGAGCTCCTTTTGGTGACCATTTTTCCTCCTGCTTGCCCCAGCGATTTCGAATGCTAATGGCTAGCCCTGCAGCATGCTACAAGCTCTTTCGGCAGAAGCAGAAGGAGGGCCAAGGTGAAGCTACCATGTTCAAAGGCAAGCGGGCAGTGGGCAGCCTGGGGGGAATTGTGCAAATCCCAGCCAGGGTGGGTGGAAGCCTGCTGTTCCCTGTCCTTAAAGTAAAAGTTGAGCTTTGATGTAGGGCATGACAGTCCAAGGGCGGCAGCACTCAATGCGCCTGGAGCAATGTGCAGGTGTTGGGGACGTGAGGAAGGGGACATTTTCCCATTCCATTGCCCTTCAAGGCTGGCAAGAGGGGCTGGCACGCCTGTCCTTGCAGCAGGATGCCTGCCCACCCTCAAGCCCTATTTTGGGAAAGCGAGTGGGATGGGATAAAGCTCTGTGCATTGAGAGGATGCTGGTGGAGTGGGACAGAAGATCTCTGTAAATGCCAGCTCCAGCAAAGTAGCACAATGGGGGGTCTCGTGTCACCCCCAGATGCATGTCAGTCACTCTGGACTGGCAGCCAGTTTGGGCAGCCTCTGATCAAAGTTTTGCTTGAGTTTATATTCATCTGTATGCCTTGAGGTCAGAGAAGGACATCTGTGCCACCATGGGGCCCTCTGGGACTCTGCCATCTGTCTGGGATTTGGCTTCTGTGGAGGGGATGCCTCTAGTTTTATGAAGCTTGGGAAGCACAAAAACTGTTGTTCTATTAGCAATATATTTCTATTCCTTGTGCAGGAAAATGGATAATCATAGATTCATAAAATGGTCTGGACTGGAAGGGACATTAAAGATCATCTAGTTCCAACCCCCCTGTTATAGGCAGTGATACGTCACTCTACACCAGGTTGCCCAAAGTCCCATCAAGTCTGGTCTGAGACCTTTCTAATGGTTTCCAGACCTGATGAAAATATGACAGAATGGACAAAGATTTCCCTCCTGCCTCGTTTCCCAATAAGCTGAGAAATGGGACACCCAGCAGTCTCATCCCAAAGCCTTAACCTCAGGGAATTGGGATCTGGGGGCTTTTTTTCCACCTCTGTGCTACATCTTAAGCCAGGTTTCTGCAGGCATCATTTCATTTCACCTGTCGGGGTTTGTATTTGTAGGGTATTCAGGGACAGACACAAAACGGGTGACCATTAACAAGGTCCTTTCCAATGGCATCATGATGCAGCAGAATCAGTATGTCCAGGTAACAGCCCATATTTCTGAAAACAAACATTTCTTGTGATAATGGTCCAAGGGTGGCACAACTCTCAAGGGAGAAGTTGCATTTAGGCAAAAGCCACTCTCCTTCTGAGTGAGATGATGTCCAGAAGGCCATTTTCAGGAACCTTGCTTGCCTGCTCGTCCCCCTGGTCCCTTCTTCTCCCCTCTCTCCAGCGCTGCATTGACTGGAACAGGGACATCCTCAAGAAAGAACTGGGTTTGACAGAGGAGGACATCATTGACCTGCCAGCCCTCTTCAAGCTCGACAAGGGCAAGGCCATGCCATACTTTCCCAACATGGTGAGAGGTGTCTCTGCTGCTCATGTCTCTTTCAGCCAGTGCCTGTGGGTTCTGGGTTATGGAGAGGAAAAAAATAGCCAAACCTCTGTCCATGAGCCCCCGCTCCCCAAGGATGTCCAAAAAGCATAGTATTGTCCTGTCCAGAAAGGGAAAATACCCCCATCTGAGCTTGACAGGTTGGCCAAGGTTTGTCATCAGCCAAAGACGGTTGGAATTTTGTAGCTTTTTGGTGCATATTGCTCATGGTTGGGTTAACCTAAAAAGCTTTAAGGTGAAAGTATTTCAAAGTGGTGAAATGTCAAAGTTTAAATATAAAAAGGGAGGAAATAGCACAGGATTTCCTGGGGGAGGGAGTAATCACCATGGCCCAATTTAGTGTGACCCCAATGGAGGAGGGTCACCAGCTGCTACAACAATCCTTTGAATTGTTGATTCTGCAATTGACCAGGGAGGCTGCCGGCTGTCCCTAAAGCCCTTTGTCACCCCACAGGTCCCCATGCTCATCCTGTCCGAGGAGCTGGGCATCCCCAAGCCCTTCGGCCCGCTGGTGGGAGGTGAGTGCTGTTTGGAGCACCACGTGCGCAGCCTCCTGGAGCCGCTGGGTCTGAGGTGCCGCTTCCTGGAGGACATTTCCTCCTACCACGGGCGACTCGGCGAGGTGCACTGCGGAACCAACGTCCACCGCCGGCCCTTCGCCTTCCGCTGGTGGCACGTCACGCCCTAGGCAGGCTGCCTCCATGGCCCGCTTTGTCAGCATGTGTTGTTTTAAATGTGGTGACATAATAAATTTGCTGTGAGAAATGCGGCAGGGAGCGTTTCGTCATGGTGAGAACGGTGAGAGGAGCGCGCACGGCGGCACTGAGGTGAGGGCGCCATTTTGGGCCTTGGCGCTACCATTTCGCCGCCTGAGCACTGAGGCCCTGGCGCCTTCTCCGCAAAAAAGGATGAGGATAGGGATCACCTCTAAGTGTAAGGAGGAACGCAGGTCCGCCAGCTCCCGAAAATGAGGGGATCCAGGAGTGCCGGTCCCCGCACCCTCCCTGTGCCACACTCAACATGGCAACCCTACACACCCAAAATGGCGGCCAGCGGCAGCACCGCCCTCACAGAGCACTTCTGGGGCGGAGCGGAACTGCGCAGCGCCAAAATGGCGGCGGCCGTGGTGCGAGTCTCCTTCAGGCGCGGCGTCCCCGCCCGGCTCCTGAGGGCCGGGCTACGGCCGGTGAGGGGACGGGAGGCGGTCCGGAGGGAGGGGGGCAAGGGGTAGGCGGCCGGAGGAGTGAGGGGAGGGGTACTGGGGGGCGACGGGGGGCTGCAGGAGGGTGTGGGGGGAGGGGGGGGCAGGGGGAACCCAGAGGGGCCGGGGAGGGATTGGGGGGCGGGGACAGCGACGGCAGGATGCGATGTAGGAAGGGACTAAGTTTCAGAGGAGTTAGGAGGGGGGGGGTCTGGGACGTGGGCTGTGTGAAGGGCGCTGGAAAGGGTCTAAGGGATGAAGAGGAGTGGGGAAGGGGCCTGGGGAGGGTTTAGGGGGAGTGAGATACGGGATCAGGAAGGGGATTGGAGAAGGGTGTGGGGACAGGAGAAGTGTAGGTGGGGTCTGGGGGTCCTCTGGTCCAGAGTAGGGTGGGGATGCGGCAAGGAGCTTCTGAGGGGATCTGTGGGGCCCGCGGGAGCACCCCTGAGTTGCCTCCTTAGTTTTGGCATCATCCTCTGTTTCAAGGAAGAGGAGGGAGCGTCAGCACAGAGGTGGCTGTGGGTGCCAGGGTGCACTGCTGTGTCAAATCCTTGGAAGGATTCTCTGTACGTGTCCCCAAATGTCAAGCCAGCAATGGATCCTGTAGCTCTGGCCCCAAAACTCACGGCCTCAAGTCATTTTGTTGCCGGCTAAAAGCCACCTGGAGGGACCTAAGGGCTGTTTTGCTGCTGTTCAAATGTAGATCTGTCGAGGAGCTCAGACAGCGGCTGCAGCTACATCACGTATCAAGAAGTTTTCCATCTACAGATGGGATCCTGATAAGCCTGGGGACAAGCCCCGCATGCAGACGTATGAAGTGGATTTGAATAAGTGAGTGTACCCGATTACGGAGCGCTGCTTGGCTTCCCTGGCATGCAGATGTGTCGGGGCTGCATGTGCACACAGGTTATCTGACACGCAGTAATTCAGGGTAGCTGAGAGGTGTCTGAGTCAACAACCGAGGGTGCCAGCAGTCTCATTCAGCTTCAGGCATTGTTAAAACCTTGTTACGGTAGCCAAAGAGGCAGTGCCTCAGGTGTGCTATGCAGCAGGACAATACAGGGGTGTTATTTCCTGATAAAGCAAATCTGACTGAGACCATGTGGGATTGCTTCCCTTCCCTCACCTGCTGATGCCAAGTATGCCAAGTAAAATTGTACTGTGAATGCCACTGTCTCGGTAGTTGTCAGCAATAAAATGGTAACAGCTATATTTATATGGTAAATTTTGGGGCATATTCCAGAAGGAAGCAATTTTACTCATAGCTCATAGTCCCAGACCTTGGAGATAAGGTGAAGGTTTTACTGTCTCTTCTTACAGTTCTCTTAACATGTAATATTGCCAGCACACTAGAAGTAATTAGACTTCTAGTAGCTGCTTGTACGCCCTAGTGCAGTTATCACCAAGAAAGCTCTCATTTCTCAGTGATCCTGTGGAAGGGTACAGTCTTCACTGTGGTGTAGAAACTTTTTCATGGGCACACGTGCCTCCACTTCCTTGAGTTTCTGTTACTATAGTCTTGCCAGAGGAATTCACCTCAAGCCCTTCCTGAAAGCTTCAGGTACAAAGCCACACAGCTCTGCTTGGAAAGCACGTGACAGAAGTCAGACTTTGCTGCTTTGATTTGCCCCAGTTAATAATTTCTAGGTGTTGTCTTGTCTGCTATATATAAAATTACTTAAGTTGTCCAAGACTTTGCTTTTGCAAGCAGCACTGCCTCCTGTGACTAATGAGGATAGGCAGACTTGTCAAAACCTGACTTAAGAGGTGAGAGCTTTCAAGATTGTTTTCAGTTGTGCTGTCTGAACTGTCTCCAGCAAAGCCAAATCTGAGCCTCAACAAAAGACATGGCTCCTGTCCCGCTTTGACCCTGGGGAGAGATGAGGCATGGGAGTTGTGCCATTGAGCAAGTGATCTCTATCTTGTTGCAAAATAAAATATAGTTTTAATTGTAGTTGAGATGAAAGTCCTTTTAGTTGCTTCTTAGTTGGTGCTGGAGATAAAGCCAGGGGAAATTATATATGTTCACTGACTTTGTTTTCTGCTATAGATGTGGCCCTATGGTACTTGATGCTCTGATTAAGATTAAAAATGAGTTGGACTCCACTCTGACCTTCCGCAGGTCATGCAGGGAAGGTAAGAAAGATTTTTCAATCTACTAAGCTGACTGTTGTCCAAATAAATGCTAACGCTGCATGTGTGTAACCAATAGAAAACTTCAGGGCAGGCCATAGCATGCCACTCTTCTTTTCTAGGTATTGAACATGAAATACCTTAGTGAATCAAGCAGTGAAGTTACAGTGGATAATCACCCCACACTGAGTTACAAGCAAGACACATAAACAGTCCCAGTCATTCCTGTTTCCATCCTAATTGTGTTCATCTTGCAGCCCTCCAGTGATGGACTGTGTAGGGGAATTAAGGAAGGAGGCATTACAGCAGCAGAGTTGGGGGGAAAGATGTGTCAAATGGGAGTGAGCTGTAGCCCTTCGACTAAGCAAAGTGAGTGAGGAAAAGGCCATCGCCTGGTTTTATGCTGCAGTTACCAGCTGGTTCTCAGGCAGGTAGTCATCAGTGTCTTTGTCTGACTGCATTCAAACTTTCCAGTCCCAGTGACACTTTTCCCTGGAAAGAAAGACTTAATTCATGAGTACTGTTGGTATGCTGAGATTAAGATTACTGTGGAGGAGAATGTCTTCATGGAACAACTTCTGATTCAATTGGTTGGGTTTGCAAGCGCTAGAAATTTAGGTGTAATTGCCTGATGCCTGAAGACGTCCTGACTCAGATCTAAATGAAAAGCGTGCTTCAACAGAGTTCTTGCAGAATCTGCATAGCAAGTGGAGGAATTTTATCCGATGTGATTGTTCTCCGTGTCTGATATTTAGATAGCAAACGCTGTTCCTAAGCAGCTGGAATTGCACTGAATCATTTTCTTTGAGAATATAAAGACAGATTCCTAAGCTTGCTTGGTTTGATCTTGTCCTTTTCTACTATACAGGGGGAAAAAAAATCTGATTATGTGTTCCTGTTTCTTACACATGGACCTCTGTCTGCAGTCTCTAATTGTCCTGGTCCCTTCTCGGGTTAACTGGAAAATACTTATAACCACTTAGTGAGTGGGAGAAATAGCTTTGTCCAAGTGCCAGCCCTTGTGGGAAGGGTTGACAGCATACCAGGCACTGAGGACTGGCTCACTCAGTGTGAGGAGTAGTGGCATTTCCCTGACTCATATCAACCGATGTGTGTCAAATCCTCTGAAATTAGTTACGCCCTTTCAACACTTGTCATCTTTCCAATATAATGTCTTAAGCATCAATCCAATTTGAATGCCAGAGCTTCTGACCTGAGCAGTATCAGAGACAGCTCTATAGTGTGTTGTTTTTTTTCTGTGAGCCTTGCCCTTTCCTGGGCTACATCTGTTCCTTGTGTTACTGGAGGTCACGAGCAGCGTCGCTTAATCCATTTGTTAAGCTATTTATATGCTATTTGTTCTGTGAGCATGTGTTCTCTCACCACGGGGAGCTAATGAAAGCCGGGGATGGCACAACTTTAGCCTGCTGCAGAAGGCACAGAAAGGAGCGTCTGTCTTGAGAACTTATTTTCACATTCCTGACCTTTAGGGATGCTTCTGACCATAACTGTAGGGCTGGTGGGGGTCCATCTGGCTCCATTTTATAATCCCAGTGTTAGCTGCTTGTGTTTCAAATCTGTCAACAAATCTGAATGCTTTCCCCACCCTGAGATGTAGCATGTGGAGTGTATGATGTGAAGGGATGAAGTGTCTGGAGCTTCATGAAAACAACTCCAGCATTTCTTCTTTGTTTGAATAGCAACGTGCTTGGCCCAGTGACAACTTGTAGCGTTTTCCTCATCACGTACCAAGATTCTTGATGACATCAGAAGGGAAATCAAGCCGGGGGCAAGTCTGGGGTGAAGAGGTTCTTCCTCAAGTAGGATAAGAGGGTGAACATCCACTGCTTTACTCTGCTCTCTCTCTCAGGCATCTGTGGCTCCTGTGCGATGAATATTGCTGGTGGAAACACTCTGGCTTGTACTAAAAAAATTGACCCCGATCTCAGCAAGATCACTAAAATCTACCCTCTCCCCCACATGTATGTGGTGAAGGATCTTGTTCCAGTAAGTATCTGCCTTCTTCATCTTGTGACCAATGCTGACGCCATTCCAGACAGTTTGGGGGTTCAGGTTGGATTAGAAGGGATAATGTTGGGAGATGGCAACAAGATCACGACCCACAATTCACGTCTGAACTCCTTTTGATGCTCTCTGGCTTGGGTGGGTCTGCTTACCAGTGGTGACTAAATGTAGCCTCGTTAGGAGGAATGTGGCAGGCTGACGTACAAAATACCTCCTTCTCTATGAATGACAACAGATGTTCAGTCTCTCAGGCATCAATTCAATTTAAGTGTGATCTTTTTGCCGTTTGTCTCCTAGGACTTGAGTAACTTCTATGCACAGTACAAATCTATTGAGCCTTACCTGAAGAAGAAGGATGAGTCGAAACAGGGCAAGGAGCAATACCTGCAATCCATAGAAGACCGTCAGAAACTGGTTACCTTTTGTTAAAATTATTTTTACCATTAAAGTCCCTTCCAGATAAGACCAGGGTTAAACATTAATGTGCAGTAGCGTCCAGTTCCTTTAATGACAAAACTGTCTGTTACAAAGCCTGACGTGGGTGGAAAGCACTCCCTGAAACGCAGTGTTGTGGCACGTCTGCATTGCTAGGGGTAACATTTGCTAATGAAATGCAGAACACAGTTGTGCTGGGGACTCTGACCTTATTTCCACTGTCTGTGCTGCAAAACTCTGTCTTTGTAAAAACACTGTGAAGGGCAGAGGCTTGTAATATTCATGTAGAGATCAGGTAATGCTGTTTATGCTGGGGTGGTTTGCCTAACGCAGCACTGTTTGCGTATCTGACTGCTGCATGCTAAGCAGTGCTGTCCTGTTGCTGCATGCTGGGTTTTACAGCCCTAAAACTAATGGCAAAAGCTGAGCCTGTACAGGTGGAAGCTTTTTGAAGAGTTTATAGAGTAGGTAAGTTAGTATCTGGATTTTTTTGGCTCCTACAATAAGTGTTGATAAATCGACTGTTTCTCTTATGCCTCTGACCTGTCTTTATGGATTATTTGTTCGACAGTTTGAAACTTGGCCTGTCAGTGCTGTGATTGTTGCTGCAGTATTGTTACTGAGTAGGCTCATAGTGGGCAAGCAGCCTAGATTTTGGCAAGTGGCAAAAGGGATGAGCATGAGCAACACAGAGGAAGGCTGATTAAAGAGGATATAATGAAAACACATGAGCTGCAGCCTAATTGTCTGCAGCGATCTTTGAAAGTTGCCCATTATCTGTGTTTGCTGTGAAGCTAACATCTGATGAGCAGATGTGTCATGTGCCTAAGATGTCAGCAGCACCATGCAACTAGCTGTGTGCTATCCTAACAATCACAGGATTTTACAGTTTGAAAGACTTTCTTTCCAAGGCAACAGTTAATTTTCCTACGCCACTTCATAATGTTATCTGATGGCACATGTAAGGACTTAAAGGGATTCTCTCAATGATTTCTTAATGCAGCATCTTTGAAGTCACTTTCTCATTAAAGTAAAAAAACAAACCTAAAAGTAGCTGTGAGAGCCACGTGAATCTTCCTCATGATTAGTAAAGTTGCTTTTTATTTCCTTACCAAAGCTTCTCTTGCTCTGGGAAAAGCCTGTGTGCTTGGATACACTGGCATCTGAAAAATTCTTACCTTTTCCTCATTGGGACAGGCCAAAAGCAAAGAATGCATAAAAATCCAGCAATTTCCACACTTGTCTCTTCAATTTCTGCACTTCTGTGGTTGACTGTGGTCTCTCATCTGTTTGCAGGATGGACTGTACGAGTGCATCCTGTGTGCCTGCTGCAGCACCAGCTGTCCCAGTTACTGGTGGAACGGGGACAAGTACTTGGGTCCTGCTGTACTCATGCAGGTAAGGACAGATCCTGGGTGTCATGGGGAACTGCTGAGGGACTCCGCATTTAAAAGCAGTGCAGATACCTGTGAGCACAGCATGACATCAGTATCCCTGGAGGTGTTGAAGAAACATATCGATGTGGTACTGAGGGACAGGGTTCGATGGGGATAGGGTGGTCGTTGGACTAGGTGATCTTAATGGTCTTTTCCAACCTTAATGATTCTTTGACGTCATAGTGGACCAGAATTCCTGAGTTAGGTGTTGCCCCTGAAATACACACTGATTACTTCACCTTGGGAAATCATTTGGTGTGTCAATGACACTGACTTTCAGGCCTATCGCTGGATGATTGACTCCAGAGATGACTACACAGAGGAACGCCTGGCACAACTTCAAGACCCATTTTCTCTCTACCGTTGTCACACTATCATGAACTGCACAAGGACTTGCCCAAAGGTAGGTGTTGTTCCTGCATGTGTCCCTTCTGCAATTGTTTCCAAACTGGTAGGGAAATGCCAGTGGTAGGTTTTGTTTTCTTCAAGCTCTGGTTGACTTTTTTTCTTTTTGAAATGGTGAGTTATCAGCAGTAATGTTTGCAGTAGTGACTGTGCAAGAGAATATGACAGAGTTTACACTACATTACACATCACAGAAACGTCTCTTCCTCATGATTTTGAGAACCTGACTGTTTCCAGGACTTAGGTATATGTCTGTAACATGCTGTTTGTGTGAGGGACACTACCAGAAATCCAATAGGGAAGACAGTCGGATCAGTGATGTGATCAGCACAGTGCTCTCTCACACCCCACAGTAGCAGCTGTCCTGAAGTATTGTGCAACTTGCATAATAGAGAAGATGACGGCAAGTTTTCAGTGCCGAGGGGAGCGTGTTTTATGCTGACATCCTGCCAGAAAGGCATTTCCTAGGTCTGCTGGCTGTGGTATTTCTGCTGAGAACTGAGCAAATTTTCTCAAAGGAGAGCGTGCCTCTTCCTCTTCTTGCTATAACCATGGCCTGTTGCTGGGTAGATAATTAAGTTTCATTTTCCTGCCAGCTGTATTGCGTGCACCTGACAGTAGAGTAAAATTCTTTTTGGGCTGTGAGGTAATAAGAAGGCAAACTTTCGAGTGGATCACGGATGTGAGAAAATGAGGTGCTTGAGATCTGGACTGACTGGTGTTTGTCAGGAGCACCGCCTGCTGGCTTTGTTTAACGTGATTCACTGACTACAGATAAATCCCCCCTTTTCTACAGAGCAGATTATCATGCTCACACGTCAGCTGTAGTTCAGCTAAAGGTGAAGGTTCTGTTTGAAGATCTGACTGTACACAGCAGAGGGAAGTAACACAAGAGGGCTTGGTCTGTTGATTTTGAGATGCATCTATGGTTGATAATACATTTCCCTTAAAATCAGCTTAAATCACGTCTCTTATCTCAATCAGCTCTGAAAAAAAGACTGCTTAGTGAGCTGTGCTCTGGGGTCATTTCCTGCTCATGCTGTGTCTCATGCTGCCACCACAATGCTATAGAAGGACTCTGGTGATCTTCCCACTCTCGTTTTGGGATTAAGCATGATTGGCTTGCCAGCAGTACCAGTACTGCAGGATTGAGGGCCTCTGTGATGCGATGTATTTGAATTGTAGGAAAACCTTGCTTTGAAAAGCTTGGTTGTAGCATCTTCAGCTTGTGACTTAGTGGTCTTGCTGCAGTGCCCTCAGGGTCTCTGGCAGCATTTGATGGATGGGCAACACTAGGCTTGGCTCCAACTTTAAAAACTGGTTGCTGAGCCTCTCCTCTGCCAGTTGTTCTTATGAAAAGCAGGATATCTGTCAGTTTAACACTACTCTGATTGTGGGAAAACAGGAAGGATACTCAAGCATGCTGATTTCTAGAGAAACTAGCTGGAACTTTCTCTTTCTAGGGTTTGAACCCTGGCAAAGCAATTGCTGAGATCAAGAAGATGATGGCAACTTACAAAGAGAAGGCAGCCACTGCATAAAGCTGTTCCCTGACTGGAAATGTAACACACAAATGTGCTTTACCTGGAAGTAACTTGCACTTGATTACACCTGGTTCCAGCAGGAATGGTGGTGTTTTTTTCCATATGCTTGTGCGTACAATAAATACTGTAAAGAACAAGTAAGAGTTGGTAACTCATTAACAATACGTAACTGATTCCTCTGCCTCTTCAGTGCACGGCCTTGTTGTGGAACCCAGAGACCTCATTTGCAGTTCTGAGTGTAGCCAGTTGCATGCTGGAAAGACACAGAGCTCTTTTGGGAGCGGAGCCATTTTTGCACTGTCCGTATCTCCCAGTATTGGGCCGTGCCCGGTCCCACGGGAGCTCAGCAGTTGCAGCCTGTGTCCCCATGGCTGCAGTTGGCAGTGAGCAGGGGCTGCAGCCTGTGTCCTTGCAATTGCATCGTGCCTAGCACCCATCGGCTGCGTGCTGCGCTTCCACTCTTTCCCTTCTGTTTCCTCTGCCCTTCGGAACGCAGTGGCGGCACACAGCGGTGAGAGCAGAGAGACGCTGCTTCTGCTGCCCAGCGGACCGACGGCCGTAAATCTTGGAGGAATAGCAGAGCACGCGGCTGCCGCCCTGGGGGGTGCCGTTAACCCCGGGTGACCGGTGGTTCCCGCCACGCCGCGCTCCTCGTTGCCGTGCAGAGCAAATCGCGACAAAGGCCGCACGCAGCACCGCCCGGAAGGCCGCGGCCCGCCTGGGGCGGCGCTCCGCCCGGAAGTCAGCCTCGTCCTCGTCTGCGCGAGGGCGGTGCCGCGCCGGCCGCTTCCCGTCTCACCGGAAGGACGTAATCGCCCCGCGACCGCAGGAGGGGCCGCAGCCGCCGCCATGGTGCAGCTCGGTGAGTGAGCGCGGGCGCGGCCTGCCGGGCCGGGAGCGGCCCGTGACCGCCTGCCGTCCTCCCCGCAGGTGGCGGCCTTCTGAAGAGCTATCGCGGCGGACACGTCGTGATCCGCTTCGCCCTCGGCGGCTGCGCCAACCGGCCCTTCTACCGCATCGTAGCGGCGCACAGCAAACGCGCCCGGGACGGGAAGTACCTGGAGCAGCTCGGCTGCCTCGACCCGCTGCCCAACGCCCACGGCGAGAAGGTGGCGGGGCTGAACCTGGAGCGCCTGCGGCACTGGCTGGGCTGCGGCGCGCAGCTGTCGCGGCCTGCCGAGAAGCTCCTGGGTAGGTGCGGGGCGGCGGAGGGGCGGCGGAGTTGGCTCGCGTCGCTCAGCGATCCTCCTTGCAGGCCTGGCGGGGTTTTTACCGCTTCACCCCATGACGATAACCAACGCCGAGAGGCTCCGGCGGCGGCGGCGACGAGCGCAGGAGTCCGTCGCGCCCCCTGCTGAGGGCGGCTCGCAGGAGCCCGGCGCCGCGGCCTGAGAGGCGCCGCGCAGCACCGTGTGCGGTGAGTGCCTCCCTCCGTGCGTAAGCCAACATTAAAGCGTGATTTGTGCACTTCTTCCTGTGCGTGTGCTGCTCTCTCCCGCCTCGGCTCTGACACGTTAACAGCCCATTTGACATGCGGCAGCTATGGCGGGACCTGCCCAGCCATCGTGGAGCACAGACCCACAGCAGGAGGCACAGAGCTTTCCCTGAAGGCACAGCAGCAGCTTTCATTTGCTTGCAGCTCTTCCCACGTTTGACTCCTCGGCTCTGTTGCAGCGCTTAGCGCTGTTTGGTGATCCATGAGCACAGGCAGACAAATGAACTGCATCTGCATTTCGGTTTTAGTTTCCCCAGAGCAGTTCTGAACCCATTTGTTCTCTTAGAAGCACAGGAGGTTTGTCGCTGAAGACAGCTTAAGAGGAAGTTGTACCAGGACAGATGTGCACCTCACTGCATTAACACACCGCTGCCACTATCCACAGGAGGTGCTGAGAGGCTGATAACAGTAAAATTCATGCTTGAAGAAAGCTATACATTTAAACATGAACCTCTAGCATAGTTACTCATAGCAGTTTTTGATACAAATGCTGTCAAACTCCCCATTCTTGTAAGCTTGGTAAACATTACTCACATAAGAACACAAATTTTCACTCTCAGGCTGTGATTTCCTGTTGGCTGCTCCATTTGTTATCTTTTGTTCAAGGACACCACTGGATTCCTAGGAAAAAAGATAAAGTTACTTACAGCTTATATACATGGCAAATACTGCATCATCGCCATAGCTGACTTCTCAGCCTGCTGCCTTAGCATACTCAAGTGCTTTGCATATCAACTAGGCTAAGACTGCACACTCTCTTCCTGCCCCTGGAGTACGCGCACGTTGTATCAAAGAGGCAGACTGACAAAGATGTCACCTTCGTATTTTCTGTCAGTTATTAGCACTATTTGGGTTTGGGATAATGATGCCTTTCAGATCTTCTCTAACACTCCCTGCTGGGCACCCAGCAGCAATCTGCAAGCACAGAAATTCTCACTGTGCCACAGAGTTACCATGTCTGCACAGTGCATTTCTGAAAGGAACACAAAAATAGAGTAAATGGGGCTTTTAACATGAAGAACTGCTTATATAATGTTTATCTGCAAGTCCAGTAGCTTATGCTGTGTCTTGTGCCCTGAAATCTCACTCTAAACGCAAGCCCACAAGCAGTAGCACCTTCCCATCTGTTAAAGTCTGCTGCAGAAGCAGCAGCTTGGGGCAGAGAAAGAGTCACAACTGTTTTCTTTGAGAACATCAATGAAAACCTTCCTGGCTGAAAAGGCAGGTTAACTGAAGCACTGTCTTGCAACCAGAAGTACAGACATTTTCAATTTAGATAACTGGGTGCACAAGGTCTCCCCTGACATTTCTACTCCAGAATCATACAATCCTCAAGATACTTATTGTAACCTGTGCAACCCATGATGTTGCAATGTTACAGCAACAGCTCTGCAAAAGTCTTTCTAAGGCCATCTTCCAGTCTGAAGAAGGGAAGAGAGAATTTAAGAAAGCCACCTAAAACCTGAGGACTATTTCTTCTTTTTTCTTTCCCAATTAAGTGCATCTCCAATTTAGTACATGATGATTACTTACGTGTTAGTAGAAAACAGCATTTAAAGTAACTCTTCAAGCAGATCCCAAAAGAGGCTTTCGGTGTTTGGGTTTTTGGTGTCATTCTGGGTGCTGAAGGAGTGTTGGTGGTTCTTACAGTTCCCCTATTTTTTTTTCCACTGCTAAATACCTTTTTCTTCATTTAGAGATTCAACAGAAGTTTCAGTTATTTGGTTCTCTCTTTTGAGGCGTGGCAGAAGTTGAATGAACTGCAGATAAACTGAAATGGTTACATGTAGCTTAATCACAAACACGAGACAATTCATTAGGTACTTCTTCCTCCCTCCCCATTTTCCCTACATGCCGTATAAATACAGATATGAGCACCCACAAATCACTTCCATTAAGCAACCTTTGATTTTTATTGTCATTATCATTAAACTTAAAGTCTAAACTATGGCACAGCATGATATCGCTTTCTTTCCTCAACTCTTCCCTCTTACTTCTAACCAGCAGCCCACAGATTTAGACAATTTGAAGAGTGCATTCCAGAAAGTAAACATCATAGTGCAGCTCAGTTCAGTGGTGACCACACAGTAATTTCTGTAAAACACAACATGTATGACAGAAGAGGAGAATAAGGAAATCAGTAATTCTTGGGGTTTTTTTTTTTGTTATTCTGTTTTTATGGATTTAGTGCAACTTCCAAGGAATTCTGCATCATGGTGACATACTGGACACCAACAATATCACTACAAACCCAAATTAAGACACACTGATATTGAGTTTAAAATAGAAAATGTTACATATATTCGGTTGTGCAATGCACTTCAGCATAGCAATAATTTTATAACTATATATAAATGTATTTCCTGCTCTTATTTACAGAGGGAAGGAGTGACAAATGTGACCATCAAATCTAACACAATATCCCAAGTTGGAAGAAACCCGTAAGGATCCTTCAGTCCAACCCCTGGCTCTGCACAGCACCACCTGAAATTCAAACATTATATCTGAGAGCATTGTCCAAATGCTTCTTCAACTCCTCCAGTTGGGCTGTGACCACTGCTCCGAGGAGCCTGTTCCAGTGCTGGGAAATACAATGATATATACATATTGACATACAGCTTGATAAATACATGGATTTTTTTTTCCTTCTTCTGTTTTTCTCTCTTTAAACATCCTTGTTTGCAACAAAATCATCTGAAATCCTAGCTATGTAGAAAAGGAAAGCGTTCACAATCCACTCAGTGCAACAATACTGTCTACAAAACTTAGGAGGAGAAAACATTTTGAGAACTAAGCACCCCTTCAATAGGAACAAAACGATCATTTTTGAGTTTATAAGTTTGTTAAGACATAGAATTAAAGGTTACACAGCAGATGAAAAAACTTTCCACAGTCATCTCTTTAGATTGTTGGAAATCAGGCACTCAGAAGTGCCAAACGTGCTGCTCGTACACCAGGTCCAGTTTCATCCCAAACGTTCTTGGAGGTAAGATGTCCCACAGTGAAAGCTGCACGACACAGGTATTCCTGCAGGTGTGACAGTGAGCCATGCTTTCTAAGCCAGAACAGCTGGGATCAAGATGAACAGTCATCAATCTGACACTCCTTTGTCTCTGAATGCTCGGCTTCATAACTTCAGCAGCATTCCTCCCGGGAAGTAAACACCAAATAGCACAGAACTTATCACAGAAAAAAAAAGTGGGGAACTGATAATAAAAATGAAAGGTTCTTACACACTGTACATTGTTTTAAGCACTATAGTGCACAACAGCTAAAGATTATGCAAGTTATTTCATCTTCATATTGCACATCACGCATAAAAATAAGCTTAGGTGAACAGTCAAGAAAACTCATTGAAAAAGGAATGGACTTCCAGAAGAACCGCTGCTTCTGTCCCTACTGGGTAAGAAAGAACAAAAAGAGCCTCTAAAGGGATGCCTGCACAGTACTCCTAAGCACTAGAATGCCCTTCAGCCATGGGAAACCTTTGCGCCCCCCTTGAATATGAACACAGGCTGATGAGAATCCCATAAATGGTTCTAGCTTACATGTTTTCATTTTTGTTCTTCAATTTAAAGACTCTAGAAGTTACCTGCAAATTGTGTAAGATCTCAGATATTTACTACCTTCCATAGCCAGAGTTTCCGCAGGTAACAAAACACCACCAGTCCAAGTAATAAGTCTTAGTAGTCTCACAGAGGTACACAGGTGTCGTTCTAGCTGACAAATCACTACTTCCTAAGCAGATTTTAAGACATCAGAAGGTACAACTGTACAAAACATAAGGATGATGTGCCAGTGGCTTCTGGCTTTCACATAAACGATTTCTCTTATATTCTTAACCTAAATGTGAGAATAAACTTCTGCCCAAGGAAACTTGGCTCACAAAACCACCTCCTACCTCAACATAAGCCATTATAGCATCAGTTAAAAGCCTAATGTAGGAGTATGCACAGATCAGGAACCATCACCGTGGACCACAGTCAGAACTTACAGAGTAGGGTTTGGAGGCAGTTCCATCCCACAGCTTCTTGGAGCAGTTCTGCTGGCTGGAGCTCGGTGCACATGGGAGCCCAGCCATGGGCCTTCACACACAGAGTACTTGCATTATGCTCTGAAGTTCTGAAAAGCCAGGCCAGGGCCAGGTCTAAGATGCGGAACGTGAGACCCATGTGTTGCCCTCAGTGCTCCCTGAGGTCCTGCAGTTGTATCCCTCAACAACCAGGGGTCAGGCAACTTCTGCTCACAAAGCTGGTGGCACACCATGGCCCTGGTCCTCCCACAGCAACAAAGACCCACTGCTCACCGCCACCCAAGACATTGGGATCCACCTGCCTGAGCACAGGTCTTCGGAGTCCCCCACCTCAGGCCAAGAAACATTGTCCCCCCTGAGGAAAAATGGCACTGTATGGCAGTTGGAGAGAAGGTCCCACACTGCCACCAATGGTTCCCACTGCTGTGACCACAAGTCCTGGAAACATAGATCAGCCTTTACCAACTTGGGAAAGAGGCACAGTGCCAGGTACTGCCCTCCTGCAGGCAGGGGAAAGTCCAGTGAAACTGGCACACATCTTTTCTGGGGTTTCCCATGCCCACTGCCAGCACAGTCACCCACAGCCCACCTCCAGTCGCTGCCATCCTAAGGGCACATGAGCCCACCTTACCATGATGGTTGAGGACAAGAATGGTGCAAGTGAGGTAGCCAAGGATGCAGCAGCTTCTCCCATTTATTGGTCCTGCACACAGGGAAGGAGCGGGCTCTGCTCCTCGTTGGGTGGCAGCTCCTCAGCAGACAGGGTTGGCTCATAGATGACGCAGAGAGAGGAGAAGAGGCAGCCCAGGAAGGACACCAGGCTGGCAAAGTACATGGTGCCACTGGCACTGCCCACAGCTGTCGTCAGTGGTCCCATGGCCAGGGCCACCAGGATCTGCGCCAAGAAGTACTGGCAGCTGAGTAGGGAGATATCAACACCCATCCCACGCCGTGTACCCTCCATGTGCGAGCCTGCAAACTTCAGGAAACGCAGTATGAGGAGGTGTCACCAGGAGCCCCATTCCCCATCCTGCCTGGGGCTCACCTCACAGCTCTGGTAGTAGTCGCAGAGCAGAGAGTAGGGCAGCGTGCAGAGTGTGGCAAAGAGAATGCCATAGGTCGTGCACAGTGACAGTACTACATAGATATTTCTGGAGAGCGTGGCCAGCCCTGTGCCCAGCCCAAAGGCCAAATATGCAATGAAGTACAGCGTCCGTGTGCTGAACCGCTCCTCCAGCTTCTCCAGTGCAGCTGCAAGACAGCAGTGTAGAAGTTTGCAATGAACCATGACTGTCCCCTGCAGTTAGCATGACTGCACCTTCGAATCCCACAGCCCAGACACTGGGGCAGCCACAGCTCAGCAGTAACCATCACAGCTTTGTGTAATGGCAGCTTGCCATGCAAGCACAAAGGCAGACACACAGTGCTGGCGGTGCATTATACCACGATGCTCCATCAGAGGCACAGGGGCACTGAATGCCACTGCACCCAAACTATGTCTATGCTGGCTGCATGTATTTCTGGATTCAACATACATTCGAAATGTCACTCATGAAAGGAACTATGTTATAACAGAAATGTGTTATCACTGGACTGCTGCCCTCCTCTGCTGTCAGAGTAGGCTACACTAAGTAGCACAGATAACACAGTGATAACCCTGCTTCAGCTATCGTGCCACATGGCAGGCTATGTGCAACATAAAAGCCAGAGTCGTTACTGCAGAAATACCGCATCTTTCTGATAGGAGTGTCCAGGATGACTGTACTCAGTACCTGAATAGAAAGCAGCACTGAATGCATAGATGCACATTCCCCAGCAGCCCATGGTGACCCCAGCATTGTACTTCTGATACTCAACTGAGTTGTGAGGGGCTTTTGGATTCCCTTCAAACACTACTTCTCCCATGAAGTCAGTGTAGAAGAGCAACATCCCCTCAAATGAGAGCCATCCTGAAAGAAGCCAGAAGTAATCCATTAGGACTACAGATTATCATTCTCCTCTTGTAAGCCATGAATGCTACAATACAAATCACAATTGGAAACAGTTCATGCAACATATTACATAATGTTTCGCCACATTTATCTGAGACTGCTGTTCCCTGTGCGTTATGCTGTTTGTCAAAGATGCTCATGATTTTAACTACGAAGATTTATCCTTCGAATTCATATATGGAATCCTATAGGCTTATTGCTGGCCATGGGCCACTGGTTTAGCAAGAAAGAAAAAGCAATCATAATCTGAAACTAAGCCAGGCAGTTCACACAGTTGCTCGTTAGATATTAGTTCCAGATGCTGCTGTCATCCTGCATTTGATTACAGGCATTCCTGTAGCATTGCACTCTATGCAGTCTCACAGCCTGTTCTGCTGCCCCTATACACATGGTGTCAAAGGAAGAAAACTGATTGCTCATCTCAAATGTAAGCAGGGAAACACAAATAATCTTGTAGAATTCTGGTCAGCAACTTCAGATTCAAAGCATCAAAAAAACCATGTTGTTGCAATTTAAAGTTCTTAGTTCAGTGTTGTTTCTCATTCTAGCACAAATGCTCCATTTAACAGATGCACTGATCTAAACCAAAGTTATTCCTTTTCTAAGCATGTAAGTTTTTCAGTTCTAGGGTTTTTTTTTTTCATTTATTTTTTTTCCCCCCAACATTCTAAGAAAATAAATAACAAAGTATCTTACTGATGAGTGTATATGGAACAAATTATGTTCTCTTTAGTTTGCAGCCACTGCAGCAATAAAATACTTACAAAGAATCACACGAGATGAACTACCTCATGGTAAAAACTAGGATGAACTTTCTAATCACCTAGGAAGTGGTTGATGCAGAGGTTACGAAGAGCCCTGGGCATGTGGCAGATGGTTGAGCAAAGAAGTTTCATGGAGAGCGGTTGCTCGGAGGTCTCGCCTGATCCATTCAACTCACTCTCATATTTAACACCATCCAGCAGGATATTAGCAACCTGCAACATAAGAAGTTCCAGGTCAACAGACATTAAGAATAATCCAAATGACCTTTGAGCAAACCTATGCAATATTGTGCAACTATCTAGTGATCTGAAGGTTAAACTCTGCTGCTCAGTCGTTCATCAGGGGATTAAGAACAGTGTATTCAGCTAAGAATGTCTGCAATTTCAGCCTTAGAACAAGTGTTAAATGGCAGCACTGTGCTACAGCTTTCAGTGTACTTGAAACAGTACTCTGCACTGTTCCAGAGTATTTGGCAACCATGTTCAGACGCTAGCATAGGGAAAGCACAAATTTCACTTCTGTTAATATAAGCTGTACCCAGTCAGGTGAATTTGGTCCCTGAAGTTTTAGAGACGGTGAAGTAAAAGTGGACAGTTTTAACTGAAACACACTGTCACTGCTCACTGCCTTCAGTGGCCGATTTCTACAGGCACAGCACAAATCCTGACCCTAACGAAGTCTGCTCTCTCAAACTGAGAAGTTCAGCAACAAACAAATCAACCAAGCAAAACAAAAAATAAACAAACAAACGAAACCAAACAAAACCTCTCCCCTCTCCCTCCCCAAAGGAAAAGAAAAAAAAGAAAAAAACTAAACAGAGGACAGTTTACCTCATCCTGGATCATAAAAAAATGGGTCAGCATACAGAGGTCTCAGACATTCCAAGTAATCACCAACAGTGGGAGGTGAGGTCAGAGTCTTATCCCTGGATAAAGAAAACCTCACCTCCCTGATGAAACCAGATGCAATGACTGCCATAACGAGAAGCTCATGGGAGATTCCTATCCCTGGCCCTATCTTGCAGGTATTTCTGTGGAAAGGGAAGATACAGGCTCAGTAAAAATGTGCCCTTTTCTGCTCTCACATGGTAGCTTCCTAAGTGGTGAAGGAGAGCTAAAAATGCCAACCTGACTTTCACACATGGCCTGAAAAGGAGGGGAACGCTTCCATATCTGCTCTCTTAAACAGGCAGATGACAGACTGCTAACAAATTGTATTTCATACCCTGTCCACTGTTTTTCCAAAAAATCATTGCAGGTATTCTGTTCCCCCAATGACTTTTATAAGCAAACTGTCATGAGCAGTCTTCAGCAATGAATTTGTGCACTAAACATTTAAAAATCATAGAAAGAGATTAAATGAACGCTTGGGTTTACATGGTCATATAATTGATTTTCTGCCCTTACCTGTTGGCTGAAAGTTACGTTTCTTCTTCTGCTACTTTCTGGACAATGTCCTGTTACAATATCTGGAATGGCCAAGCTCTGAGGTCTTTTCAGGATGCCTGATGACCGTGGCTTTATTGCATCCAAGGAGCCCACCCTCAGTGCCTCTCCATCAGGACCTGGAGTTATGCTCCTCTCCCCTTGCTCCAGAATTCCATTTTCTTGTTGGTAACAACCATCTGGCACCCGAGGAAAGCTGACACTGACAGGCTGTCTGGGCAAGCTAGCTGGAAGTGCTAGGTAACTACTGTGCCCACCTGTAAAACAGTCTATAAGCACACTGTCAATATTTGAAGTCCCAAATGATGATGCAAATTCGTTAATTCCTGTCAAGGAATTGTCTCTGCTGACAAAACTGCCATACTTAGGTGTGAGTGGGCTGAGGGGAGAAACAGGGCTCGTAAAACTTGCATATAAGTGAGCTGAGTTATGAGAAGCAAAGTTTTCACTTACACCCTCTTCAAAGAGAGGTGGAGAAGGAGGGAGAGGAAGACTTGGACTCTTCATCACCTTTTTCTTCCTGCTAAAGGAGCCTAGGGGTCTTTCTGGAATGCTAATTAGAGTCAGCACAGTAGTGACAGTCAGTATTATTGATGTGAAGACATAGATGACACGCAGTTGCCCTCCCACAGCTTTTCCAAAACTGGTTTTATCCCAATGTATTCCTCCAATAACATAACCAAAGCCACCTCCAAGACCTGGTGGAAAAACAAAGCTGAGATTATCTTCCCTAGCCAATCCATGAAGTCAGTAACAGCACAGTACCACTTGTTTAATGATTTATGAGAAAATCCAACACGCTACCTGTTTTATCACTTAATCCCTTTTCAACTCAAATGCAGTAACAAACACACTTATCTGACCACATGAACAGTCTTTCTGTACAGACAATGTACAGAAAGAGGAATAAGGATAGTAATACAAAAGCAATGATATAAATAATTTTAAATGCAAGTTCTTCCTTTGCTGAGGAAGAATCATTTTATCTTCAGGAATTTCAGTCCATAAAATAGAAGTGCTCACTAACCTCATGGCAATGCCTTGCAGTCAGTGAGCCAGGACTGTTTTTCTGAAATCTGTTTTCTTGATTCACTTAGAACACAGATCTACCTGTGTCCAAAACAGATCTAATTACTTCAGAAGAGTAGTGAGCTCATTACTCAGCAGTGTGTCAAGCGTACAAAGTGCCACTGCTTTACTACAGATAAACAGGAAAATTCTGATGCACCAGCTACCACTCTCACTCTTCATATGGTGAAAGCATCAATACTGCCTTCTTTCTTAAGAACATGTTAAAGAACAGAACAGTCTCCTGACAGACAGGAAAACTGGACTAGGACACTACAGCAATAAGAGAGCAGAGTGCATGCTATAAACATTTTGCTCTCCAATACAGCAACCAAAAATAACCCCATTTCCCACACTTGTGATAAGCTGAACCTCCTGCCTGAGGGGTCATTTTTGTAGGGTTATAAAAGACACAAGGAATCTTAAGACACAATACAGGACTGTCTTGTTTGACTTTTGTCAGCCAAAAAGTCTTTTGCTTTCAAAGTTAATTCTTGCTTTCTCTACAGGTATTCAGCTTATGCTTATACAGGAAAAGACCAATAATTTACACTCTGCTTTCTCACAACAGGGCTTTTTGGACTCATGTCATCCAGGAAGCATCAAGAAAGCATACCTGCTAACAAAGCATGGATGTTGAGGCCCCTGTCTTGATCCACTGGGCTGCATACATCCATCATGTAGGCATGGCTGGGATTGTCTGCTGAATCTGCACTGAAGTCCATGAGGACAACACCACAGACTGTAAGAATGATTCCCCATTTGTGGTCATTCACAGTGTCAGACAAGGCACTCCCAATATCTCTGCCATTCAGCATAAGCGAGAGTCCAAACAACGCACCTGGGAATAAGAACAAGTTAAATTAGAATCAACCATCTACTTCTAAACAAGAGAAACTGCATCTTTCCAACTTCTCTAAAAGCATTTTACTACTCACACAGCCCTGCAGTGAGCACTGTTGATCCTGTTCATGCCATCACAGACCTGGGAATGTGTGTGGATATACAAAATCTTTTCACACTGTTAAACCTTACAAGTGCCTGGAGTTGTGGCCAGTCAAAGGAGAACACTCCTGACCTTCAAAACATCACCCCTTCCAACTGTGACCAGACAGGGGATCTCCAGCTGACAAAACATCAATACCTCAGTCACACTCACCGTCTTCTTCAGACTCACAGTAGTCAACTTGAGAGGCCCACAGCTACATATCACAGCAGAGAGATGCATAATCTTCTACCTTACGATCATTTCTACAATACGCACCTACTGCTAAGACCAGAATGAAAGGTCTTCTCCTCCCAAATCTTGATGTGCATCTGTCACTCCAGGCCCCCAGCAAAGGCTGCAGCAGGAACCCTAAAAAAGGAAATGACCATTAGATCAAATTCTTCTACAAGCCTGTTTCACAGGGGGTTTTAAATTGCTAAGTCTGAAGACAGTTAAAGGCAGGACACCATGGCACAGTGATATCTCCAGTCAGTATCAGTCACTCTGACGCACAGAGTTTAGTGCCTGGCATTTCTCACACTGGGGACTGGAGAGTGTAGTGCACCACTGCTCATCCAGGACTGCTATGACAATGCAATTCACTCTGTGTCACCAGCTGAAAAGAGTACAGCAGTGTTAAGCTCCTTACCAGCTATTTTCCTTACGCCCCTTACATTGGAGATCCTTTACTAAATTAGCTTGGAAGACAGCAAGAATAAACATGCAAGTTGAAGAGGTACCTGTCTGTGAGTAGGGGCCTATCTACTCTCTTCTTCTGAAGCACATCCTAGAAGGACAGGCAGAAAAAAAAACTCCAAACAGCCACAGCCATCCTATGGTTCTTCCTGTAGTAACAGATACACTCCCACCTCAGCTCTGCTAAGTAATCCAATGACAGTAACAGTAGTGATTAACAGCCTTTCATCACTGGAATACCGCTTTGCTCTGGAAAATTCAACTAGAAGGCAAAATCACTACTTTTTAAACACATCCTGTGGGTGTGTCTCTGTATATTTCTTTCCACAGGGATGTAAATGTATCCACCGATCCTTTCTGCCTTTTTTTTTTTTATTTCTTTTAAGCACATGAACTCAGTAACAAAAGCTTGCTTACTCTTGCACAGTACGTGATACACTGAGAAGCTGCTAAAAGAACAGCCCTTCTGATCATACCAGGCCATTTCTGGTAAGACACAGCAGTAATTATTTTCCATCCAGTTGTCTAAAGCTATGGCTAATACTTCTTAAACGTGACATCACAAGGAATATAATTCTGAATAGCTGAGGCAGAGAAAACCGTATGTACCCCCCGTGGGGCAGAACAAAACAAGAGGAAAGGAACAGCGTACCCAAAAGTTACCTAGTATGGGGCTGATGAACCACACCATTCCGTACAGCTGGTCTGGCAGCCCCATCTGAAGCAACACAGGTGTAACATAGGCTGTTTCCATGGCATAGCTAAACTCGAGCCCAAAGAGAATACACCCATTAAACAGGAGTTCCAGGAAAGATCTCCGAGGCTGGAGATCCCCAAAGCCAATCAAGTCAATAGGACATGGAGTATTTGGTGGTGGCGGTGGCGAAGGGCGGATGAATTTTCTCCTTTTTGGATGCCTCTTGAAGTTATTAGCCCGGTGACTTATGTGCTGTGTGACTGACCCAGGATAGCCTGGAACCTGTGACCTCCACACTTCCTGAGAAGCCACACTTGGCAAAAGGGCAGCATCGCTGACAGGAGGTGTTGCAGATGGTGGAATCATCATGGCTGAGAGCCTGGAAGAAAAAGAGCTCAGAATAAAACGGTTGAAATAAGAAAAACTTTGTGGAATTTCCTTTGCTGAAGTTCAGGCCATTTCTGAGTTATTTCACATAGTGAGTACATGGTGAGTAGAATCCTGACGGGTTGAACTCCAGGCCAATAGCGCCATGAGATACACACTGCTCTCACCTCCAGCTTAGTGCTGCATTCTCATCTCTGTCCTGGCAGGACACAGCACTTCACAGCCACAGCACAGTGCTTTGCTGGGACACAGCAAAGCCTTAGGCTATTCCCAATGTACACCATTACCATCAGAGAAATACTGGTTGCTCCTTTCACACCATTTTTTAAAAGTGGAGGGCTGACAGGTTCAACCCACTGCCTCCTGCTGAAGGCCAGGTCACACGCTATTAAACAGTGCTCCTTTCCTTTTTATTTTAAACAGCAATGAGTTCAAAGACATGACAGAAGGAAAAAAACAAGAGCGCAAGTTCTTCTGCCTCACACACGCAGGATAGCAAACTCAAAGGAAACACAGCAAGGAGCCCCTCTGGCCTGACCTTGGCTGTCTCCAGGGATGGGGCATCCACCACCTCTCTGGGCAACCTACACCAGCAATTCAGCACCTTTGTTTTAAAAACTTCTTCCTTACACCCAAACTACATCTCTCCTTCAGTTTGGAATCATTTCCCCTTGCTCTGTCACAGCAGACCCTGCTAAAGGCACTGCTCCCTTCTTTCCAACAGCCCCTTTACACACAGACTCCCCGCAGCCTTCTCTTCTCCAGCTGCACAGCCCAGCTCTCAGCCTGCCTTCACACGGAGCTGCTCCATCCCTCAGAACATTTCTGTGGCCCTGCTGTGGATGTGTTCCAAGAGGTCCACGAATGACATCTGTCACAACAGCAGCCACACACCTTAACCATCGGGGCCCGGGGACACGCGGCTCTGACACCTACCTGCACAGCTATGGTGCGTCACCAGCAGCGACACAGACCCGTTTGGCTGCTGGTGGGACTCAAACCCTCGCAGAACTGGAGCTGACTGCTATCGGCCCCGCAGCGCTGCGCAGCCCCCCAGGCTCCCCAGCACCAAACCAACCAGCCCAGCCCTGAGAGATGTCGATCGCGGCTTACAGGGAGGCCACGCCCTCACGTACCGTCGCCAAGCACCCCGGGGCTGTGCCGGGAACCCACCCAGCAGAAGCCAGAGGGGCCTCCCCGAAAGCGCAGCCGTGGCACGGCGGCCCTCACAGCCGCTCCGGCCCCGCTACCCGGCGGCAGTTCAGAAAGCCGCGGTTACACGGCTCCTCGCGGCACGCAGCCGGGAGCCGGAGCACAGGCTCACAAACCGCAGGCACCCAGCACGGGACGCTCGGCCGCCCCGCGAGCCGCTGCCCCGGTGCCGCCCGGAGGAACCGCGGGTCGTAAAGCGGCCTCCCGGCCGAGCGCCGCGCCG
>JAPSGF010000049.1:4598739-4680170 GCA_035772895.1 Perdix hodgsoniae | reverse complement strand
CACCTCGGGCCGCACCGCACCGCGCCGCGCCGCCGCCGCCGCCGCTCCCCGTCCCTCCCCCGGCGGCGGAAGCGGCCGCGGCGCCGGCGCCGCCCCCCGAGGGGAGTTTGGGCCGCAGAGCGGGCGGTCCGCAGCCGAAGGGGCCGCGAGGGAGCGGGTGGGCTGCGGGGGGTCTGCGGCGACAGCACGCGGGGAGAGGAGTCACGGCGGAGGACGAGAAGGCCGGGACTAGAAGTAAGGAGAAGTTCCCCGCACTGCGGCACGAGATGCCCGGAGCGGCTGTGGAGGCTCCTAGGGAGGCATCCTAGACACGGCCACACGCCGACCTGTGTGACCGACTGTGGGACGCCTGCCTCGGCAGGGGTTGCACTCGATGACTCTGAGGTGCTTCCCAACCCCTGATTCAGCCTGCGCTTTGTCGGGCATCAGAAGCCACTCAACGCTGAGCTCTGAGCTGAGGTGCTTTGATAGGGCTGTAGAGCAGGGCAGGTTGGCACTGTGGGACCCAGCAGCCTTGTGGATGGATCGCAGCGGCTTTGTCTGCGCATGTACTCCACCAACTGTTCTCCTACAGGACAGCACAGCAGGAACCTGCTTCTATAGAAGCAAAGACGTCAGGAAAAACCATGCCACTGTGATCATATCCCCTTCTGCTCCTTCAAAAGGAATACATCACCAAGCCTGCCTCAAACCAGTCTGCACAACATCCGAGTCAGTAGGGCTGTTCACACAGTGAACAGCTTTCCTTCACGTAGCATGGAAAAGCACTGAGCTTCTCATGCTCAGAAGGAAACACCGCACATTTCTTACATGGCCTGGCTTCATCTATCACTTCTAACCATCCCAACCTGGCAGTAATCCAAAGAAAACTACATCCTTCACTTACTACTCCGCATTGAAGCGACAAGTTAATTACTGTTCATTCACTAAAGTATCTCAAAAAGTAAAACACAAAGTGTCTCTCTCACTTCAGAGAATGAGATTTGTGATGGAAGGTTCAAGTGGGAAAAACCGCTCCTTATTTGTTAATAAGCAGAAAAGTCAGCTTTAATGCACTCGGGTTTTGAAGAAATGCAGAGTATTTGACTGAGTCAGCTCTGCTGCACAGAGCCTTAGTGCCATAGCCAGTTTGGGGAACTATTAGCAATTATATTCTTCAGCGAGAGGGTGGCCATAGCCACAAACCTGTTAGCATTCAAGAAGCATTTGGACAATGCTCTTCGATACCTGGCTTTGTTCTTAGGTTGTCCTGTGTGGAGTCGGGAGTTGGACCCGATGATCCTCATGGGTCCTTTCCAGCCCAGGATGCTCTATGATTTTATGAGATTCAGTCCAGATACATGAATGCCTTCGTTTCACTGCCAAATCCAAACGAAGTCTCCTTTCCATATGTACTACACTGAAGAAATAAGTTTATATTATTGTAAACGCGCAGTCAAGTCAGCAAGGTCTGTGGCTCACACTGTATTTGCACTGTGTTCAACAAAGTATGACAGAAAAAAAGCAAAACAAGTTTAAACAAGCATTTCAATTATATGTTCATAATGCTTATATGGTCAGAGTTTACCATGCAAATTACACCACCCTGGCTTCCCTTACATGTCAACTGAGTGGGTTCAAGGAAGTCAGTGGGAGGCAAATACAACAATGTGAGAACATAAAGAAGCTACACATGCCAGTTTACACACCACCTGCATGTCTGGCCATAGCATACTGTCATATGACTTTTATCTGAGCTATTAATCAGTTCCTGAGTGTGGATTCCACCAGACTCCTAGACTGCCTACATTAATTAATGCAATTATATGTTTAAAGATGTTTTAAAAAGCAGAAATATCCCCACTGCTGACAAATACACAAAGCAGGGCATAGTAAAAGCTGGCGGACATTACTTATACATTTATTTCAATAAGCCAGCTTTTTAACACAGCACCAATTTGGTTTGTGAAAAACTGGCACATGGCTATGGAACAAACATCAGTAACCTGTCAGTCTAGGCTAGAGCTGCTATACGAAACTGAAACAAGAGATTACTGTCTTCCCTGTCATGTTACCTGAACAGCTTAATTCCTTGCTTCTTGTATGAATCCTGTGAGCTACAGCTTCCTGCTATCGCATCCTGTCATTACCAAGGTCAAAGCTTTCTTGGCTACCAGGAGCGTTATTTGTGCAATTCAGACTTCTAATCTTCTACTGGAGGAGGAAAACAGAGTTCACATCGTTAGCGAGTCCCAGAAACCCTCCAATCACTTTTCTGAAGGCCAAGCACAGGGCGGCACAAGGAAGGATGGGGCCACCGCTGTACTGCGGGATGGGAGGAGCGACGGCCAGGTGAAGCAGCACACAGAGAACAGATCTAAAACACCTGGTTCCATACACGCACGGCTAATATTGATCCATCTACTGATCCATGCAGGCCCGTCACACCAGCGCTGCCCTTGGTGGGACAGGCATGGCACTGCATGGAAGTGGCACCACGGAGGTGCTGCAGCAGGCTGCGTTCTCTGGCAGCTGGGCCAGCAGAGGCTCTGGACTGGCTCAGTATACAGACACATGCAGGGGATTCCACGTTCATGCAAGAAAGTCAATGTGGCTCTGATATCAAGGGCACTGCAGGAAGATGGGAAGTGTGCCTGCCTTTTACTATGCATTTATTAAGACTTTGTTTTATAAATTGGCTGTGTACCTTGTTTAAATTGACTTTGGGAGCCTATGGAAAGTACTACCCCATTTCCCTGTGTTTACCACAAAGGAAATGAGAAACTCACCAGGTCCCTAAGGCCAATTACTTTCTTCAAAACCCAACACTGCTCTGTGTTCCTGACTCAGTACAGTGTTCAATTCTGTGCTGAGATGGTATCTATATTGCATTACAGGATGAGCTGCAATAGCAATTGATGTTAATTGCAACGCACAGACTGCTCCCTTCTGTCCTTTATACCAGCTATCAAGAAAAACCAGAAAGTCTACTTTTACCGTTTTTAATTTAGCCTCTTCCATCCATACTGACTGCCTATCAGACAAGAGAGGCAGAGGGTGTCATCCATACCTACCTCTGCACAGCTTTTCAAGCCTAAGGAGAAATATCGCTACCAAATCTAGTCCATGAACCTGAACCAGTACCTTCTGTTTTGTCAATAAAAGGGAAGAAAACAACACACTCTTTCAGTTTAAAGTCACATCATTCTACCAAGCCAAAAGATGTTTTGTCACTCTCTTTCCACTCTGTTCCAGCATTTACAGAGAATTCCCACTATGAGAACAGATCAATTCAACAGTGGCATTTTCTCTGTTATGCTCTGCTCTAATCTCACTACACAAAGTTTGTCTTGCTGAGCACACTGTACCCTCTTCCACACTTCAATACAGGGTTCTGGGGTACCCCTGTGTTATCTAACACATTGTCTTGTGTTATACTGACAGCACTGCTGTGGATTCTACCATTAGTGATTGCCACAAAAACAACTGTTGTATGTGCACTCACAGTTGATGATCAGAAGCCTGCTGTCATCTTTCTCCATGGCCAGCTGACTGATGTCATGATATCCATATGTGTAACACAGATGGCAGAGCAGCTGTTTACTTCTGTTTTGCACAGCATGTACCTATGGAGCAACACACTGATTACATAATAGTAAGTCATAAACTGTAATGAGTCAGACTGCTAAGTCCATGCACTGCGAAGATGAGATTTTTACTCCCATCACCTGATAATATAATTGCTTAATTAGCTCCTACTGAATGCCATGGCTATGGTAGAGGAATGTTCCCATGCAGGACATGGTAAATCTGAATACAAGAAGCAAGTGAACAGTGGAAAGGTAAATGATTCCTCCACAGCAAAACAGGTATATCTTCCAGTTGTATTTCCTATGCTGATCTGTTCCTTGCTCTCATGTTTTAGGGACAGAATAGAAACAAGACAAAACCATAAGAGTCTGCTCACAAAAACACTGCTGGGGGAAGCCTCTCCAATAACATTTCTTCCCAGACATTTGTTTTTCTGAAATTCTACTACACGCTTATGGAAGTAAAGGGGTAATCCCTATGCTGGCAGGGTTTTTGAAACACCTCCTGCATCACCGAGCATTATGCTACTGCTTTCCCCTTCAGGCAAGCGGAAAAGATGCGTTAAAGTGGTGCTTATCGCACCAAGCACAGGGAGACTCCACAGCCCCTCTGGGCAGCCTATGCCAGTACTCCATCGCCTGCACAGTAAAGAAGTGGTTCTTGATGTTTGGACAGAACCTTCTGTGTTCCAGTTTATGCCCAATGCCTCTTGTTCTGGCAGTGGGCACCACAGAAAACAGTAAGGCTCTTCTGCACTCTTCCTTTGATACTGATAAGGTCTCCCTTCTCCCAAGCCTCACCCAGGCTGAACAGTCCCAGCTCTCATCCCCATCTCACAGGAGAGGTGCTCCAGTCCCTCGACCATCTTGGTAGTCCTTTTGGATGTTCCAGTATGTCTAGGCCTCCCTTGCACTCGGGGGTCTAGATCTGGACACAGAACTCCAGGTGTGGCTGCACCACTGCAGGTTGGTAGAAAGCCTCACAGGTCTGTCTGAGATCTACTAGTATTCTTTCACACTGCAAGCTCATTAGATTTTAAGAACATTTCCAAGCTCATAAAGCAGCTGAGCTGACCTAACACAAATGAATGCATAGGAAGCCACAGGAAACCAAAGCACAACCAATTACCTGGAGGTGAATACCATTTTTCACAAAGACGATGCAAAATGCTGATGAAATGCAGATATTCACTTTTGGGACTATTTGCTGGCTGATGAGTTAGAAGCTTTCACTTCAGGCCGCAACCATCTGCCAGCTGACCGACTGCTAGCTAAGAGTGATTCAAGGAATAACTGTGCTGACACCGCTGCTTTCCCAGTTCTACTGCTTGTGATTCATGCTTGCACTCCCCCTCTCCTGGGCGAGCACCCAGGGGCCTCTCATAGGAGCTCTGATGCATGCTGCTCCACAGTAGGTCTCCTTTCATCCAAAGCATCACCATGCTCAGAGGGCCTTGGGATGTCTCCATTTCAGCAATAACAAAGAAGAGTTAATGAAGAGTGAGGAAGTGTCAGAAAAAAAATAATACATTTTGCTTTGACTCCAGGGGAGAGGAAGCTGGCATCTTTTTGAGAGACAATTTTCTGCGTGATGCTATGGGCGATACAGGAAAAGCTGTCATGTTATGTCAGGGATCCAACATCCACTGCTTCCACAGCACCAAATGCTCCTCTCCCTCCTGGCTAAAATGTACATTAAATATGATGAGCCTGCAACTCTAACGGAAGTTAAACCACAATCAGACCATTTTGCTTGGCTAAAAGCTTAAATACAGACACAAAAAACCTGATAGTATTGTGAATACCAAGGGTCCTCCTTGCTCCCTTTCAATTTCCTTAAGAAACATTCATATACTAAAAATGTGTGGATATCTTGAGACTTCCTGGGGTCAGAGGCATGCAAATTCCCAGGAGCAGAATATCCCAGTGCCATAAGCAGCCACAAAAAAGGTCCAGGTTTTACAATTCCCAGCAAAATTACTTGTCAACTGCTAGACAAGTGCTTCATGAGTCTTCCAGCATCATCTACACTTCACCTCATACCTTCAACTACATGCATCCTCACCTCATGTCTCATAATTTGCCCATAAAGATCACGGCCTAGATTAGCTGCTGATCAGGATCCAGAGGGATCAAAAAAAAAATGGAAGGGGCCACAAGATAGGACAGACAGAAGGTCACTGAAAAGCATGAAAGACATCAACAGCACAAGGAGCCTGCAAAGAACAGGGATCCTGATTGCTGAACACATACTGAACTGTGAGTCAAGGAAAAACCCCTGTGTAGGAATTACCAAAAAGTTCTCTCAGCACACGTTCCTGAGCAGAGTCCCACAGCAGTATATCTGCACCACTGTCAGCACCTGTGTCAACAGTTTTCTTAGACTGCCAAACAAGAAGACAGCTTCAGGGAATCTTTTCTGAATATTCGTTATGCAGGAACAGACCAGACCTTGGTGTCTCTGTTAAATTCTTGAGTCACCTCCATGGGTTACCAGCCAGAAAACCCAACAAGAAATGTGGTCTGGTGTTCTGTTAATAATATACTCTGTGTTTGTTCATGATCTTTAATCACATGGCTTTGCGCTCTGTGGAACATCCTGTCTCTCTCGCCTAAACCAGTTCAGAGGTAAAGATGCCTTGGACTCAATCCAGACTACATATGTATGTTTCTGTCTTGCTCTGGAAGCTGTACGTCAGTTTCAAACAAGTTGGCAAAGTTTCTATTATCGTATTTTCCTGGAGGAAAAAAATGAATCTGCCTATGAGTTGAACAAACAGGTAACCCTGCACACACACCCCTGCTTGCCCCTAAGAGCCCCCTTATCTATACAAGGACAGAGGAAAACTGGAGGGTAAAGGTTAGCACACAATATATTTGTTAGGAAATTGCTTTATAAGAAACAATCTATTTCTACTTCTGCATGCATGGGATTCCCTTCCAAGCTGGAAAGCAACCTGTAGACTCTTCTCAAGTTGTGAATGTGCATCCAACTCCCCGCCTCATAAAGCAGCTAAAAATAAAAAATTGAAAACAAAAACAAACAAAAAACCCAACTACCACTGACCAAAGACCACATCAGGGTTTGGCATCTGGCTGAAAAAAACATGGACTTCTTGAGGTTTTAATTTCAGTGAATTACTCCACTGTACAAAATGGGAAAGTGAGATGCAAAAAGGCTGTTACTGTACTGCATTTGTAATTTCATTATGTAAAAAGATACTGACCCTATATCCAGGAATTATGCAAATGGACTCAGATTAACATCGTGCGCAAAGCATCACTTAAGATCATATAACATTAAGATATCTCTTTCAAACTGACTCAAAAAAGACCAGGCACAAATACACACACAAAATCTGTCTGCCAGATTTCTCAGCATACTGGACAACTGCTGTTACATGTGACTGACATGTTGTCCAGCCTCTGGGCCAGCACAGTGGGGTTTCTTTTAGAACTTACCACTCTATTCTGTTCTAAAAATCAGAAGGCCAGGCCCACTGCTAGCAGGACACTGCTCCCCATCTTTGGAACCTTCCCAGAAGGGAAATTTGAGAATATTCAGCAGCAGGAGCAGAACAGAAGCAGGATCAAATATATTTTTCAGACAACCTGATGAAGCCCCCCTTCTGCACAGTACAGTTTCGTGGTGCAGAGCGCATTAGATCAAAGAGCACAGGGAGGACACTTCTACCCCTCTGTAACATTCCATGTAGCTGTGATCCAAAGGCCAATTATTAGTCCTACCAGTATTGCATGCAGATTGCAATAAATAACAGCTTTGTACACTTAAATCACATCTATAGGCTCCTTGAAAAATCTTACATCTCCTAAAAGGGAACATGAATATCTAACACAGAACTAGCCTCTCATTTTGAGTTTTATCAAGATAAATTTCATCAGGAGTTCACTAATTTTTAATCCATTTCAACTTCATCCAAGCACAACTTGATAAATTTAAGACAAAAGGAGATGACAATACATGTAATCTACCAGCAGGGACCATACCTCCATGGAACAATTAAGAGTCAATTCTGAAAAACCCCACAGAACCTTTGGAGTTTGACAGATGGGATACAGAACTACAAATTCACAGCCAATTTCCTTCAGTTTGCTCTGATTTCCCTATTTCCTCATTTACTGCTGAGCTTCAGAGTTCATCCACAACTATCACAGCTCTTTTACCTTAATTCCTCTTCAGGCTGTTATAGATTTTATTGATAACAGGGTCCCGTATTCGAACCGTGCCCTACTGAAGTCTTCCCTTCATGCTTTATGCTATTTCTACTCTATGTTCTTACTCAGGTCCCAGCACTCCTACACATGTTCATGCAACTGCCCTTCTCCTTTGATTACGATGCGTTAATATCCTAACAGAGAAAGGTGTTCACGTCTGGCTACACTTCTTGGCACAAAGAATCAAGAATGTCTGTTTTCAGAAGTCTACAGTTACAACTATGTACATATTAAAGATTAGCAACGCCTCTGAGATGCAACTTCATCCCTTCATTGGCATGGCTGTAGCTGAAGGCAAACAACTGAAAACAAGCAGCGTGACTTGGAGCAGAAGCCACGACATACAAAACACCAACCATCTCATCAGTCGGTTCCCCAGCCATAAAGCAGACTCTAGGAAAGCGGTCTCAGGATTCGCAGTGCGTGTGCAACCCGCCGCCCAGAGCACTGGGTACAAATACACAAGCATGAAGGCCTGCTGAAGACAGTTCTGACACTCTGACACCACTGTGCGGTGCTAGAGACCGAGGCTGGCAATGCACTCACTTCACTGGGAAGTTCAAAGCTACTTCTTGCCAGCGTCGCCTTGAATTTTTAAGCATTATTTACCACTGCATTTTAAGTTGAATGTAAGAAATGAAGAGGGGAAATTCCAGACTAAAGTTGGTCTACCCCTCAGGCACTTCCTGCACCAGTGACAAAAGCAGAACACAAATTGTCAAAAAAAAGCAACTTCAACTTCAGCTACTGCCCTTTTCTTGATTTTAAGCAAGAATTATTTGCCTTCACAATCTGACCAGAAGTAACGCTGCCCACCTTTGTGTTCCGAGACTCAGAGCTGCTGCTCGCATACCTCCAGAGGACCACGCTCAGAAATAGGCTCTGCTTTGCTTCATTCTCAGTTTCTCTCTCAACTTCTCCTGCTGCTCTTCCAGCAGAGTGGGCACGTAATTGCCACTTGGCCTTCTGGGCCACCCTTTGCCAAAAGGAAATTACAGGCCTTCTCTCTGCTTACCTTGTAACCACTCAGCTAATGGAAGAACGAAGTCCAGCAATCCCCTTACAGAGAAGGCAGATAATTCAAGCATTATCAAGCTGAAAGTGAATACTGCAGATAATTGAATAAGCCACAAAGTGCTCCCTGTACAGCTATACCATACCCTATGATCACAACGAGGGTTAACAGTGAATTCTCTCCTCCCATACAGACACTCAGACACAACTAAAGCAGGGACAAAGAAAACAAAACTTTCAGATTATTTTTTCCTACAACTGTTAATCCCTCTCTTCTTCTATTATTTTAATTTCCTTCTTGTCCTGACTACAGTAGCCTGAAGGGCCTCGCTTTAAACAGACGGATGTAGCATCTGATGTCCTTTGAGCATCATATCTGTATATCTACACAGATCAAATACGTGCTGAACATAGAGGACATTACTGTTTGTTTGGCAGAGACCTTAGTGGAGACTTCAAGATGTTGGTTTTTTGTTTCCCTGCAATGCAAGGAAACACTGATACACTCAAGCCCTTCAGCAATAAACTATTAATTCCTCTGAGTCACAACAGAAAGCAGACATCTTTTTAAGAACATTTTCTAGAAGGTCTCAGTAGAGTAAGACAGAGCACAGCAGGGGGATTTTCTTTGTGCTGAGCAATTCCAGGTGCAAAAGACAGATAATAGAACTGAATCAGCAGTGCCTCTGGCTCTAGTTCTGAAATAACTTCTGTCCACATCAGGAGAAACACCCTGAGCCTAAGAACAGGCAGAGAACATCGCTTTCTAAACCTTCCAAAGGTGAACAAGCTGCAAGTTCACTGTTCACTACACATCAAATACCAGCACGGGTCTCTGGGGCAAAAAACAAAAAAAAAAGGATGGGCCTTCTAACATGTCCCAGGTACTGCATTTTCTTCACAGCATCTCAGTAGCATCTATTACAACCAATCTCTAATTTGCATTAAAATAATCTGATTTTAAATTCCTTCTGAATGCAGTTGATCTTGCCTGATCTTTCTCTAGCACAGGTGACGCACAGACATACCCCAGATGATGGGTCCTGTCTCCACTATTTTCAAAAAGGCCTAATTTCACCAGCATTATTGGACCAGATGATGGATTCATCATTACTATGCTGTTACCTTACAACTGTAGGGAGAAATCACAGGGTAATCTCAGCAGCACCACACTGTCACCATCAAAGTCCATCACTCTTGACCAAAAAGACCAAGGCAGTTCATTTTGTTCCAGCTGATAAACCCAAATAAAACAAATAAACAAATAAAAGAAACTGCTTCCCGTACACAGAATCACATACAATGAGATTTTGGAGAAAAAATTGCTTGGGTTTGGGTTTTTTTTTTGTTTTGTTTTTTTTTTTCAAACCACAAAAAAAACCCCCCCCCCCCCCCCCCCAACACACACACCCTTTATTTCTGTTTAAGGCTCACAGCCTGCCTGCAGGTACTGCTGCCCTCTCTCTGCCTCTAGGAAAGAATTAAAAAGTAATTAAAACATGGAGCAAACTGTACTGTTAGTTGAACAATGCAGGCATACCCTGATACCTCACGTATCACTGGCTTACTTGCCAAGCAAACTGACCCGGTGAGTCAGCTATTACAAGAAAATGATGTCACATATAAAAATTCTGAACTAGTAACCTCCAATATTCTTTGAACACTTGGGAATAATTCCTGCATTAGTCAGGGAGAATGAGTGTAAGCTGCCACTGCCTCAGTGAGTCACGAACAAAAGACTTGGCACCTCTTAGAGCTTTGTGCAACTCTGCTTGTATTCTTCCACTACAGGCCAGTATTTCCCAAACTGAGCGCAGTGTACGCACGGCTGTGACCCTACTATGTCTCTACTAGGCAATGACTCATCCACATACACTCCAATCAGAGTTCTATCATCTGTGCTTCTCCATGTTTAGACATATATTCACTAAATCAGAAGCATTTCTACATTAGATCTTTATGCAGAAAGCTTCTACCTCAAGACAAACAGTGTCTTACAGGAAGCATAACACCAGGCTTAAGTGTTTTGCATCAAAACAATTCATTTCCCTCATTAAATCTACTAAATTACAAACACTCGTATCAGTTATGCAGCCTTTATTGGCTTTGTCACTCATCCTGTCACAAATGAAACTTCAAAGCTTGCTATCTAGGTAGGTGTTCTTGAAAGCCTCTCCATCAAGCAGGAGATGCAGCACCGTAGATTAACACCAAGCTGCTCCGTAGATTAACACCAAGCTGCTCCGTAGATTAACACCAAGCTGCTCAAAGCACCTGGGTACTTTTGTCAAGGGAATGAGTGTCTCTCAAGTCTGAGGCGGAAACAAAAAAGCTTTAACGTGCAGTTAAAAAAAGCATCCACTATTATCTGCATAGTTTGGAATTTGCCTGTATTTGGACAGCAGATCTGAGCTGATCCTCTACTGTACAGCTCTTAAGATTAAACGAACAAATAACGAGCATTGATGGATATAAGTCTTGGATCTCCAGCAAGCAGTTTGCTATACTACTGAATAAAGTAGTCTTGCTTCATAGCCCTTTGCAGTGGCATCTGGCTGGTGTATAGGTGGTTCCCAACGACCTCTGAGTCAGACAGATGAAGCTGTAGTTTCTGTACAGCACTTATGTCTGGTGTTTGGTAGAGGGCAATGGGAGAAGAACAGCAAAGGAGAATAGTAAGTAGCTGAGCAATGAATTCTTCTCTGTTCAGTATACACTGAGTGCACCACCTCCCACAAATAAGAGATAGAGAATATAGAGTTCTCAGAGGCTCTATCTCAGGAGACTGATTACCTCCAATTGCTACTTTGTTTTTACACACACACATATATATATATTTCTCTTCCTTAACAGAAGCTTTTATTTTGCTTTTATACTTAGGGATGCTATTACTTGAGCTCAGTGTTTCCACTTGATGAAAATCTGCTCAGATCCTCTGTGCTGCTCATCCTTGATGGCCACAAGTGTTTCAGAGTTCTGACAAAGCAATAGATGATACCTTAGCTTCACCAGCTCTTCCTTCTTAAGACGCTCTGGTCAATCAGAAACAGAAATGGTTTGTTCACAGAACCAGTGGTAGGAAAGTAGGAATTCCAGTTTCCTCTCAGCATTCCATACAGAGGAATCAGTTGCAATGTGCTTTTCATTTTCTTCTGATTAACAAAGGAAGTTTACACATACTTTTTTGGTATCGACTTTTAAGAAACAACTGAGTTAGTCAAGTGGGGGCTGGAGCTGTGGAAAGTGCCTTATTACTTCATAGAATCACAAAATATCCCAAGCTGAATGGAATCTATAATGATCATCTTCTCCAACCCTGGGTCCATGCGGGATCACCCAAAATTCAAAGCATGTTTCAGAAAGCATTGTCCAAAAGCTCCCTCAGGTCCAGCAGCTCGGGGCTGTGCCCTCTGCCCTGGCAGCCTGTGCCATGCCCACCTGCTTTGGGGCAGAACCTCTTCTTAACCCTCCCCTGACACAGCTCCATGTTCAAAGTGTCAGACATTGAATGAGCACTGAAAGAGGTAATCTTTCCATCACTGGTGGCAATAAGTAGATACTCTGGATCAGAAGAAAAGGATCCATCTAACTCTGTCTTCTCTAAGTGAGTTGTCGGTACCAGCTTCCCTAAAGCAATCATATAAGTTAAATATTAATCCTACATGCAAATAGGAACTTTTCTTACAGAGAAAGAGCTGATCTGGATATCAAGTTTCCCCGTGTGCAATTCCCCATCACTTTGAGGCCAATGACACCCACTGCACTTTAAGCAATCACCCTGGCTCCAGTGCCTCTCTCTGCTATGGAAAAATCATTACCATCAGACTTACAGCAGAGCCTCTATAAGGTCCAGCTCTTACATCTTCATAAACCTGGAAAGTGTCTGAGCTGTTAGTTTTATATCTGAGGAAAACAAATCTTTTGGTAAGAACAACTAGCAGGTGACCAAGAGGGGACAGCTGGGGAGACAAGATCAGTAGGTAGAAATGCCAACACTTCAGAAATTCTCTAACATGGGTTTTAGGTAATAGCCTATCTCATCTGCAGATAAGATGCAAGTGGGGTTGAATACGGCTCAGTAAATTGACTTGTCTCCCTTGTCCTATCCATAAGGACTTGCTTGTTCTGAAGGAAATTTCCTTATAAAATCTGCTAAGTAGATATAGTGATGAGAGGAGCACTGCTAAACTAAAGTAGAAACTGCAAGTCACGATCACAGGCTGGAGTCATCCTCGAGGAAGGGCTGCAGTCAAGCAGCTCTCAGCACTGCCATCATCACAAAGGACTTGTAGACCCTCTTCTCCAATACAAATGGCAGCTCCACTTGTACGAAAGGCGCCAGTAAGCATCCTCAGAAAGTTGGTAGGGCCATAGTACCCACCTCTGCCAAGGCCACAGCAGCCTCAAAAAACGAATGGCTTCATTTCCTCACTCAGTTATATACAGATGAAGCACAATTGCATTGTCCCCATTTCTACAGAAAAGCATCACTAAAGGTGACACAGCCTCAGTTCTTCTCTCATTGGTTTTCCAGTTCAGTTTCTTCTGAGCAGCCAGATCTAACACACTGAAGGGGAAGGCTAGCCTCTCCTAAATCCTATCCAACCTGAAATACTGGCTTTGCTGGCAAGAGGCCCAGGGAAGGCTGTAACTGTGACACTGTGTGCAGCACCTACACTTAACCTTTTCCCTCCCAGGTTACCAGAACCAGCATCTTAGCAACAAAGAACGCTTCACACACAGCTTTTCATTTCTCTTGCCAGTTGAGCACTCCTAATGCAATGCTAAGCAGCAGCTGCCATCAGTGCAATGCCTGCCAAACTGTGAGTCAGCTGCTGGGCTGCGCCTGGCGAGCACGTGGCCTCCCCACCACCCCAGGGCCAGAGCCTTCTGTGCCAGGTGCCTCCAGCACTTCTCAGGTAGGCCTTCAGCAACACCCTCACCTTTGGCCAACTGGCTGCCTTGTCCCACTCCTCCTGCCTCAACTCAAGCAACAGTCAAGTCAACAGTGCCCTTTTTTCTTTCTCCTCCTTTGTTTTGCCTAGATAAAAGTTCCCCGTTGCATGTAATCCTAGTTCGTTGCACAGGCATACTTTTGGGCCATCCTGCAACTGCATCATAGTTTTATATTCTAGCCACAGCTAGCTCTGTATACAAAAAGTACACTATTTTTCCAACAAATTAATGGGATGTTATCAGCTGCTGGGACAGGCAGTTGGAAAATTCCTTGTCTTTAGTAGCAGTCACCTTCTGTTCTGAGGTTCTTATTGAGAAATATGACTTCTGAAATTTGAAGATGGCTTTGTGCAAGATTTAAAACAAAAAATCCTGACACCAATACATTTAGTTCCTCGGTTTATCATTCATTTATGGAAGGGAAGTTTTCAAAAGTTAATTGCTATGGCCATTTTAAGAATTGTTGAAGTAAACAATGCACAGGGTCATGCAGATAAATTAAATTCAAGCAAGCTAGACAAAGACTCACTTAAAGCTTTCTGTTTTCCTGCTTTTTTATGAATTGGATCATATGACAAATTAGAGTGGTGGGGGCCCCCCGGAGGTCCCTCGCCCGACCTCTTTCTCCAGGTGATCATCAGATCAGACCAGCTACCTCAGGGCTATGACCTAAGAATGCCTGTACATTCCTGCAAAAAAAGATCCCATGCCACCTTTTCTGCTTGAATTTCTTCAAGGTCCAAGATTTAACTTTCACATTCTGCATCCAAAAGCAGCACTGGAATCTCATCCTTCCTTTCTTCTGCAGCATTCTACAGAACGTCACAGAAGGATGTCCTGAGCTGGCAAATAGTTTGCTTCCAGATCCTGCCCTGGAGACTACCTGACAGAGCAGCGCAGATGAAGGCACAGCTTCCAGTGTGAGGCAACACTCACAGCTCCTGTGGCACGCGCCAGTTTCCAAAGAACTTCGGGCAAACGCGGGATGCAGTCCTGCTGTTCAAGTCTTCCCTGAAGGAACTCCAAGTGAATTTATAGTAACTGATGGCAAACACTGACAGACTGCTTCCACACCCCCACCCAAGGGGAGAAAAGAATTCAACCTTACAAGCAAAGATATTACAGACTGGGATATCCCAGCTGCCTTAAGCCCAAATGCAGCGATTGGATCGTACATCAGATGACTTTGAGTCACTCAGCTATCAGCACAAATCATCGAGCCAATCCTTTCACTTTGACACCAAAAAGTAATGACTCTCACGACATCACTTCCCATCCACTTGTTTGTCAGGTAACACTGTTGATACCTTCTCTACAAAACAAACACCAGCTACCATAACCTGGTGTAAAAACAAGCTGCTCCAGCTTCTCTCAAGTATGGAAAGCAATGGGACAGTATAGGTAATTTACCAGAAACTCTAAATTCAAGTGATTAAATATATTTAATGTACCTTCTATGGCATTTAATAGTCTCAGGTTCCTCAATTTCTAAAAAAGCAAAGCGTGTTCTGAAGATTCCATATAGCAGAAAGCCTCTGGATAATCACAGGCACTGGGAAGTTGTCATGTAAGGTACAAAGCCCAGCTGCCAGGCACTGAAATGAACTGCAGATCAATCGGTCACATAGATACAGGTGGCAACTTTGACTAGTCACACTTGCCAGAGGAAAAGGTAAAGCTTAAAGCAATTTCTTTTCTCTAGGCTGAGTTTAGTTTATCTTACTGCCCTCAGCAATTGCAAAGCATGTGTTGAAGGGCACTAAGAACAATTCCTCAGTAAACAAACTGGTAGGGAAGAACTACGCTGAGGCATGTGCCAATATCCTGGTACCTGACTGTCTTGTGGTGGGGCTGTTTGCACAAGGAGCATCTTATCCTGACCTGGCAACGTGTTCTGATGTATTACTGTACATTTTGTTTTACATCAAACACAATTTGTTTAACATATGTTTTACTCAACTTCAGCCCTGTGTACTGCCTCTAATGCAAGCCACTAGCAAATACAAAGAAAGCACTCAGCAGAAATGCAGCAGAGCAAACCTCTACCTTCTGTCCATTGCCTGCTATGGATTTAGCAGTCAGCTCTACTGACATGTCACAAATAATGACTGATGGCCACTACCTGCTTCAGGTACTCCTCCTCCATCATTCGTTGCTGAGGCACAGGAAGATTCAGAACCAACCTTTCAGAGTACTATGAGCTCATCCTGCCCTGAAGCAGCACTTTTAATGGTTAATTTACTAGGACATGGACTATTTAAAGCCACCCTTTCCTTAAGCCTTATCTGTTTGTTTTAAGATACACGAATTTGTACTTTCACTACATGTACTTCTGGATTAGGTTTTCCGTTGAAATACGGGCTGTCACTTGGGAGAGAGCCAGCTGGCATCAGGAGACAGCACAGCTCAACTGCTGTCAGTTACTGCATTGGAATACAATACCACTGTGATGGACAAGGAAGAAATGTGTTTACCGGAGGTCATCAGTGGTGTTCGGTGCACGCTGGGGACAAGCATATGAGCAGACCACCATTCTCATAGGCAGTGAGCAGCATGGGGGAACGTGCAACAGCGTGCTGGCAGAGTGCTGAGCACACAGGTCTCTGTATGTGTTTGTGTATGTAAAGCTTATTTTCAAAGCCATAAGAAGAGAGTTTAAGAGAAATCATTAACCTAACACTAGAAAAAATTGTCCTCTGCAAAATCCCACCATTCCCCATTGATATACAGATCTTTCCTTGCTAGCGTGAGAGAATAAGGAAAACAGGAGGTAAAAATCTGCAGTGCCAGAAATCATATCACAGACCCTTCACAAAAGCCCAATTTTAAGACTTTCAGGAAGCTTATATTTAATCTTCCAGAAAACTAACAAATCACACCAGCATTAGAGAGCGCCTGTGTGTCAAATCTGAGTCACATGGCTTTGCTTCATCAAAAAAGTATTTTGATGGCAGATTTTGTTCAGCTTATTTACAGGCTGGCAGGTCATTTTTTTAACTTGTCAAAACATGTGCCAGGCATGTGTGCAGCAGCCAGATAAACTATCGTGTAGGTAGTTTCTGAAAACAGCATACAGAAACACACATTTAATACAGATGATTATCATTTATACTTTGATTCTGGCTTCATTCTACTATCTTTACATCACTGTAATTACACTCCACATTTCCTTCATGATTCATCATTGCATAACAAACTAGATAGGTGCTTTATGGGTGTGTTGCAGGTTTGCACAATTAACTCAGCCTATTGGACTGGAAATGACGATTTGTATTAACTGAAAAGATCATGTGGCTGTGTAGTTTGTGGGTGTTGGTTGATTAGAATGGAAAGTGCCAATTAGAGAAGGAGAAAACGACAAACTCATTATGTTTAAGGAGAAGTACTTATGTCTTCCTGGAAATTTTCAAGTTTACCTGGAGTAGGATTCACAGCTGCTAAGCTTCAAAGAAAAATGATTCTTCCTGTGTCTGTGAGCACACTGGGATAGCAAACGGGGAGATGGAGGGATAACACACACATACGATCCAGGAACAGGACGAGAGAACAGACCAAGAACCTCCTAGAGTCATTTTCTCACTCCTGAATGCAGATGGCTATTCTTACAACAACGCCAGCACCAATAAACTCTGGTCAATCTTTTGTTTGTTTGTTTTTGTTGGTTTTTTTCTTTTTTGCCAGACTTCATAGGAGATTCAATACACTGAAAATATAAATAATGTACCACGCATAAGCGATCTCTTAAAAACATAATAAAACAGCAGGAATTCTGGCAATGAGACACTTGAGTTTAATGTAATCAAGCACATTCTGCCACTCAGCGTATCCCCAGCCTTGCTTTTTCTGTTAACTTGCATTGATGACAGCCGCAACTTCCAGCAATTGCTACAAGGTTCAAAAGTACGAACTGTGCACCAGAGTTTACTCTGCAGTATTTCTCAACAGCCCGAAATACGGTCTGTGTGGGCGCTGGATGCAAGAGGAAGCTCAGCTCCTGTCCAAATGAATTCAACCAATCAAGTTTGAAAAGAAAAAAAAGCAAACAAACAGAAACCCACACAACCTTCAGCACAAGTTGGGAGAAGGAAGAGTTGGCAAAGTGTTGTACCAAAAGGTTTTTCTGAGATCTGCTGCGATCACAGCAGCTTTTCTGCCCTTGTCACCTGCTTGCAGCCAGCACTGCTGTGCGCATTTAGAGCTGAGATCTGTCCTATACAGATGTGTGCACATTCCTATGACAATATCTATGAGTGACATCCATGCTTTAGATGTTCATTTTGAAATGTTTTAAGGTAACCTGATCTTTAAGCGCTCAGCTCTCCAGAAAATCACACGAACTCATACCTCATCCAAGTAAATTTTAGGCCCTGAAATTGTAACTCATTCATGAAGAGACATTAAAATCATGTCTGATTTCTGACATGACAACAAAGCGCAACCAAATCCAACAGCACAGTCTCATGGGGATGGCCATAATAAGGAACCAGTAGCGCAAATACAAACATCCGTCCCAGAGTAAAAGCAGTCAGCAGACTATTGTGTTCCCTTCCTCATGAGCTGCTGAGACAGAATATGAAATACGAATAAAAGGAGCTTTATAGTGTCTAATTACCAAATTACTGAACGATACATTTCTACAGCAATGCACTCAGCACTGCTTCTAACCATCGCTTCTTGCTCTGTAGCTTTTTCATCTGAAATCGCTGCGCACAGAGCAGCACAGCTGGCACCTCCCACTGCTGCCAGCCTGACACCCCACACGGCCCTTACATCCTTGGATACCCAAAAGACATCTGTGTAGTGAGCTCACTGTGATGAAAAAAAGCACATTGGAAAAGAAACAGAGTAGTAAACGGAGGTAACAGACTAGGATAAATTCTTGGGAAGGATGAAAACAAACTTCAGCTGTGCTGCAGATCCCCTAACATTGCAAGTGAGTACATTCCAGGAACTCCCCCAAGGTAAAACACAGCACTCCCATAGAAACACTGCACCTAAAGGCCAAGCAGACATGCTGAGCCCATCAGCTGGCACACAGCCCTGTGGCTCTGGGAAGAGAAATATTGACCAGGATTTGAGTCAACCCCTCCGTTTCAAATGGTCCTCCCAATGAACTGCAGTTGGAAGTTTCTCAGCACTGCCCTGAAAGAATCCAATTAACACCAAAGCAGCACAAGCTGTGGGTATTCCAGCACAGCAGAGCAAGGCTTTCTGGCGACCCGTTTGTGTGCCTGAAAGCAACAAGGAACTCGATTTGGAAGAGCTGTATAACAACGCGCCTACGTCAGCAGTATTTATGTAACATTTCTTTGAGACATTCCGATGTACTGGACGGAGAGTGAAAAACAGATGGGACTGTGGCCATTTCTGGGAAACACAAGTGTGAACAACCACCTATTTTTAATTTATCAAGTTCCATTCCAGTCTAAGCTGCTACAGAATCTGCGTCAATCTTTGTGTCCTTTTTTGATCTCTTCCCTCACTTAGCTTATGCTTATGTACTGAAAAAGCCTAAGCACATGATTACCCCATCCAGGCAACATGCCTTTGAAATGGCTTTTTAATCTACACTCTCCACTCCCTGACAGACTGACTTTTGCAGTATGTCTGTATTTGCTGTCTAGACACTTGCATATGCTAACCTCTAATTTAGCCCTCCCTTACTGACCCATGAGTTTCCTCCCTTCTGTGGGTCTTCTGGCTAAACTGGAAATGCAGCACACTCATTCTACCCTATACCTGCCTGCTGTAATTGCATTTGTACAAATCTGACCAGTGAAATAAGCATATGTTCATCATTTACAACAATGAATCCTTACAAGCTTTGCAGTGCTCTCCTAATCCCGTGCCCTTCCTTACTGGCTCCAAACTTAAAAAATGAGTGGTCCTTTCCAAAAGGATTCAGAGTATCTGTGTAGACAGGAATCTGAGCTGAATCTTATGCTGCGTGCCCAGTTACACAGGCAGAAAATGATGGGAGCATCTGGTCTAAACGTGACAAGGAAAGGAAAATACATACATGCCCTAAGAATAGCCAAATCTGATGTCAGTCTAAGGCAATATGGCCCCCAGCATGGAGGGAAAAAAAAAAAAGAAAACGTCCTCTCTCAGCAATCTGACACAAGGCACTTCCTCTGCAACCTTAATGAGTGTTTTCCTTCAGTCTCTGTGTGCCCAGTTTTTCAGCCCATGTTAATGCTTCCGGTGTTTGCAGTGCTCAGAGATGTAATGAGGGTGTACAGATGAGAGCTCACCAAAGCCATTCTGTACTTCCACTTTAAATACTATCTTTGCACCACAAACCACTTCCATGTGCCTGAAGCATAAAAGATTTGCTATCTGTGTCAGCTTGTGCAGATGACTTAAGAGGCAATTTAGCATTATCCAATTGCTTTAAAGTCGAGTTCATCCAGGGCTCATTATTCAGGCTGTGTACGAGGCTGGATTTCAGCATCAGGACCACACAGTCCCATATTGGTGCCACTGCAATCTGAGAGCCTGCACTACTAATCTAGATACACCTTACTCAAACTCACTGTCCCTGCCCCTTCCTTGCACACCCACACATCTTTTTCTACCCCAAACTACATACCACAGAATGCTGCATAACACTCCAGCAATATCAAATTTATCTGCTTCCAATTTGGATGAGATAATTTGTTGACTTGCGCAGCATGAATTTACTACTGCTGTGTGACAGACTTTGATTTGCTATCAGTGCAGTGAAACTATCGCAGTCTTGTTGCACCTTGTACATATTATGATTTCCTTCATATTAACACATGCTCCAGTTCATTTCCCTCACTCCAAGCTGACCAGTGTCAGTTTTTCCACGATGGAAAGGTTTCTTCACAGACCATCTCCCGTGCTGCTTCTTGCTAGGTTTTCCTTTCCCAAACAAACCCTTACTGATAAAAGCTACATTTAAAGTAACTGAAGAGACACTGTCTCAGCTCTGCAGGAGCACCTCTGGAGGTGCTGTAGAAGCATATCTAAGCTACTTCCATTCACATCACTAGTCACACAGAAATGACCTCTGCTGCATCTAACTTACACCTTGTTTGCCTCTCTTCAGAAAGGATTTTTCCTCTCTGATTACTTACCTCAATTTACCTCTTCTAGTCATCAACAAGGCAGGAAAGAAGACTATCTTAGTTACTTATTCCCTTTCAGGTAACCAAATTGGAGGCGTGCACAACAAACACTGAAAGGAAAAAAAAATCCATACAAGCTTCCTGCTATATACAAACATTTAATATAGAATGTCAGGTATGTTACTTCTCAAGCTAGTATCTTAACATGAAATGTAACTTCCACCATTTTATAGCTTCCCAAGAAGATGCTGCACGTTTCATTGCTCTAGCTGCTGATATTTTTAACCTTCTCCTCTCAAACAGAAATAACAACTGAAAAAGTTAAGTGGTAAAAGTGAGAACTTACCAAAGGAACAAGATCATTAAGAAGGTACACACCCTCACCTCCACCACCAACTCTTAAATGAGAGCTGGGAAGGATCCTGGCTCCATCCCTTCCATCACTCAGTACATTACATGCACTTGAGCTCCCCTGGGCTGGCCCTGCCTTCCCAACCAGGTGGTCTATCACTGCTTCAGGCCGTGACTTAACATTTCGCTATAAAATTAAACAACTAGAATGACTAAGATTACTTAGGAGTTAGTCTTTAAGTCAATTATCAAATTGCAGGGAGTAGTTCACACTTGCCAGCAGAACTGCGGGGTGGCTGAAAAGTTCTGAAATACTGTAGATCACAACGAAAAAGTAGAAACTACAATGTAACTGCCAGTACAGAAATCAATTTCCACTGCACACAAGTTAACACACAATCTATTATAAGGAGATTATGATGTTTCACTTCTTCAGTACATTTCAACAGCAAGTGACATCACTGATAAATGTTTTTATCCAGTAAGCAATAATTAAATGAAAAAGGACTTCAGAGAACAAAAACTAAGAGTAGTAAGAGAAAAATTCAATTGCATTACTTGCACTTGACCCAAATGCTAAACTACCTGACAAAGTAACACCAATAGAAGCACAGAAGCTATGAGGTATCATTTCCAGGCAGAGCTTGAACGTCCTCTCCATGAGCCAAAGTCTCCCAGGTACAAACAAGTTGAAAACCTGAGCACCCGTTACTCCTCAGTTTGCACCAGAAGAGGCCACTGCAGCAGTTCATCCTACTGAAGCCACCTCAATGCTCTGAAGGCTATCTTACGAAAGGCTCATCTCCTGCATTCAGTCACAACAGCATTTAGTGTTATTCACACCATCAGTAAATACACACATGAACACCCCAGAACCAAAACCAAAACCAGGCCACCTTACTGCTCGGCACGCTTATGCAAACAGGACAACTTAAATGTAACAGAACTTTAAGTTGCACGTGCAGGAGGAAACACAAATCGCAGCTGTGACCTGACGTCACACACTCTGCAACAAGAGGGAATGCATTTTCTTGGCAGTTTTCTCGTCGTTGGGAATTTCAGAGCCCTCCGCACACCAAAGCAAAAAGGACACAACACAGACTTAAGGAGAATTTTTCAAACTAGTAAATAACGGTACGTGAGAATTAACACAATGCCCCGGAAAGAGGAGGCTCGCAAGAGCAATTCCTGCAACAGCGCCGGTCTTTTGATTTGCTTTGAGGCGGAGTGTCCTTGGTTACTGCTGTCTTTTAGCGCTGATGAAGCATTCGAGCCTCAAACACCTGAAAGCGAGCACCTCCCGCCGTCCCTCACACGCATTCCTCATAGAACGCCTCATTTCCACACAGAACGCCTCAGACACCGACAGGGAGCCGAGCACAGACACGACAGCCGCAGCGCTTCTCACCGGCAGCGCGGGAGCTCGGCGTTACGTCCCGGGGCGGGGCGGAGCCAAACCGCTTCCCGCGCTGCCACCGCCCACGGGGGGCGTGGAGCTCCCTCACCCCGACTGCAGCAGACCGGAAACGCATACCGGAAGTGTCGGCGGAAGTCCAAGTTGGCTCAGCCCACTTCCGCCTCACCCCAGCTGGAAGCCCGCCTACTGAGCGCCACTTCCGCTCCGCCGGAGCCGGCGGGTCCTCCGTCGTGAAGGTGGGGGGTGGCGCACCGGGGCCGGTTCTCGCGCTGCCGGCGCTTCCCGGCCGTACCCCACAGCGCCGCTCGGGAGCCGCGGCCGCTTCAGGCACGCGTGCGGCCGTCGCCGCTTTAAAGGCTTTTTCTGACGCGCGCGCAGCGCGGGCAGAGGGGGCGCGGCGCGCTGGGCGGCGCTCCGTACGGCCCCTCCTCCCGCTATAAGGGCTGCGGGCGGCGCGCGGCGCGGCACTGCTGGCGCTGCTGCGGTTCGGCGCATGCGCGTCGCGTCGGCGGCCGCGCGGGGACATGCGGAGCTGCGCGGCATCGGGGTAAGCGGCGGCACCGCCGGGACGCGGCCTGCAGCCGCTCCGCCGGTGGAGGGGGGCGCGGGCGCTCGTCGGGAGGCGGCGAGGAGCGGTTGGGCCGCGGCGGCAGAGCGCCGGTTCAGAGCCGCTGTCCCGGCGGTGCGGCCCACCCCGGGGTGCGGGGGGGGGGGGCGGGCGGCGCGTTGCGTTCTTCTTCCTCCGCTCCGGCCGCGCTCGCCTCTCCTTTTCGGAGCCGCCGCTGCGCCCTTTCGCAGCCATCCGCGGTCCCGGTTTGTTTTCTCCCCGCGGTCATTAACCCGCACTGGCGGTCATTCGCTCTCTGCACGAAGGCCTGCTTGTCGAGGGGGCTTCTTGACAAAGCCGTCGCTCAGCAGTGCAGGTGTTCTTCCAGAGGAGAGCAGCTCCCCTGCTCAGCTCGTTAAAACGCACCGCAGTGCGGCTGATGCTGCACTTACGGCCGGGAATTGTTCCCTGAACGTAAGCTGGCCGTTTTCACCTTAGTATTTTTAGGAGGGTGAAGAACCGTCCCTTAAACATGCATCTCAAACTTGACAAGCAGAGGCAAGGCTGTTGTCTTGCTGTTTAATTACTAGCTTTCTGCCGGTGCCTTGCAAGATCCTCCCGGTTTGCTGTATGGGATCGTGAAATGGCAGCCAGGGCTTTACCTGAACCCAGCTCCCTGATGAGCTGCTTCAGTGTAACCCTGCAGAGATGACTGTTAGAATCCTGATCCGTTCCCTGCTCGGGTGATTTGCCTTTCTGTCCATCACCTTCTGTGTCAGGGTTGTGGAATATGTTCTGTTTGCAGCTTGGTGTGATCTGAGCAGCGGTTTTCTGCCTGCACTAAGTGGGCATCATCTGAGATGTTCTACAGCAGAAAGGTCCGTTTCTGGTTGGCAGTAGATGTAAAGCAACCTTCTCTTGAGACTGTTGTTGCTCAGTGGCAGTTATCTGGTTGCAGAAAAGAGCTTAAGAGATGATGTGACCATGATAGAACAAAGTTTATTGAGGGGATTTGGGGGGGTTGGGGATTTTGTTTGTTTTGGTTTGTTTTTTGGTCAAAGTATTGCGGTAAATGTAATAAGATAATTTAGATTAAGTCCTATTGGAAGTCCAAAACACTTGAATATCAGAAGGAGTGGTTCTATCTCAGGTATTTGTGCTAAATAGAAAGTCAGAGGATGGGGGAAAGGAAATTACATCACATCTTCAAATAAGGAACAGCTAGCTGGAGTGGATGACTTGTAGTGCAAAAATGTGCCCCTCCTCCTGTGAATTGCTTTTGAGATTCATTACAGATACGTGGTGGCAAGGTGAGCAAAAATAAGTTGTCAATTTAAGGTAGCCACATCTTTTTCTCCCCTCCCAGAAGTGTTAAGGAGATCTCACTCCTACGCTTTCTTGTGTCTTACAAGCCATGCATGAGCTGTTTGCTAACGTTGCATTTACAAAGTTTGTCCAAGATTGGTGTAGGAATTTGGGAAAACCTTCCCAGCAGCCACATCTACAACGTGAAATGTTTGTAGATGTTGTACAAACCAGAAGCCAGTTTCCCTTATTATGAAACTAGTTTGCCTCAAATAGGTTGTAGCAATGGGAACGGGGTGTGAACAGGGAACAGAGTAACAAGGTTTTGTTATCAGTGATTGTCCTGAGCTAAGGTATGTGAGAATGCTTCTTCCTTCCTAAGTGGAAGAATGCTCATAGTTTGGCTGCTGTAATTAGTGATCCATACAGCATGAGGACTGTATATCGGATGGTGATGGTTGTTTCCCAGTGCACTCAAACGCTGGAATGGCCACGGTTTATATCTACGCTGTAGTGTTAGTAGCTGTAGTTTTAGTTTGGACTAACCACGTTCCTGCACTGAAAAGGTACCAGCTTCAGAAGCGCTCAGAGCGCTGCGCTCGAAGTGCCAGAATGCGTGTGGAAGTAGGACAGATGAGCAGAGCAACCGGAAACCCATTCTGAGTAACACACGTTGTGCAAATGAGGAGTAACCAGGCACGAGGGATACAGAATGCTGCGTAACTGCATGGCGTCCACTTCTTTAAGCTAACGCCTGATATTTATGGTAAATATAGATCCTTAAATCTTTGAAGATGCGGTATCAGGCCAGCAGTTGGAATGGGAACTCCTCCATTAGATACCCTTCTGGCCTTTCAGGTAGTTTGTTCAAATCTGCACGTGTTTTAAAATTGTACTTCAACTGTCTGAGCTCAGGACTGAGGAAAGCAGCACGCAGTTACGTGGGTCGCTTACCTCTCGCGATACTCTTGGCTGGAAGCATGGAGAACAGTTTCATAACTCTGTCCATTCTCAGCTCCTCATTGAAGTGTTGTGACGAGTCACCTGTGCATTCGCAGAGAGGTTGTTAGGTGCAGGTGGTAAAATGTTTTATTTTCAAAAATAACAGCATGTATTGTAAAAAAGAAAAAAACAAAAAACCTTTTCCTAGAGTATGTACATATTTAAATTCATCTCCAAAATTGCACTTGACATTCCAGAAGGATTTCAGAGAGGCAATTGTGCAACTATCAGTCTTGAGAGCTGAGATTTAGACAGCGTTCACAAAGCTGACGCAGTAATTATTAGCAGTAGTTTTGGCGTGGGATCTGATGGAGGTTGGGCCTCTTAACAGGCCCTGCAAGGGCTGTGTGTTATCATAGCAAACACATTACATGTGCTCTCAAATGACAGCAGTGCCACCCCCCCCTTCCTGTCTCATTTTTTTTGTATCCTAATCAATGTCTCATGCTCTTGTCAGATCTTGTGTGCTCACTGAGGTAGAACACTATCATTTGATGACTGTTCAGTGTTCTTTACCAGTGATTTCCATGTGTGATTTATATTGGACTTAAAAAATACTGGAATAGAAGGGCAAAATCCTTCATAGTCATTCATCTGCATTACTGTCAGCCTGGGATCTGCAAGATATGAAAAAATCTGCATAGTGTAAGCTACTGGGATTGGTGGCTTTTTTGTGAGTCGTATTAATGATAGACAAATGTAGTTTTAGAGTTGGTACAGTTTGTACTGTGCTTCACAAGTCTTCAACAGGGACAGATTTTTCCAGCCTCCCCCTTTCCTGCAAATGGTTTTGCTTGCACTTGCAGAACAGTAGGGAAGAAGCTGCTGTTACAGAACTGCTGGGGATTTTTGAACTAATTTTGCTAAGCATAGCTATATCATTATTTTCTGAAACAGCCTGTTTATTTTTACTTAGAAAATGTGCAAATCCCATTACTAGGAAAGGTCTGACTTCACTGCATTACACAAAAGTTACCTGGCTTACGTTAGGCTTCAAGGAGGTTGCTTAGAAGGGAAAAACAGGCTCTTCACTAAAATCAATGCAACCATGGCCTTAACACTATGCTGCCCTAGAATGCTGGCTGGGGCCTTGTTCACTTCCACTAAAGCCAGTCTCCTCCTGTCTAGGATCCTGAAGTTGCTGGTTAAAACTCTCCAGTGGCAGCTAGGAAATAAAAACCACTTCTGTTGACAGAAGCACGATCACTGGCAGTCATGATTAAGAAAACCTTCTAAAGAGAGAATATACGCAGTGAGAAACTATACTTCAGATATTATTTGCTTGGAAGATCAATACTGGGCTCAGTTCAGCATTTGGAAAAGGATGACAAACTTCTTTGTCAAACAGTTGTTTCTGAAAGGCAAATGTTGGCATTAGATTACAAATTAATCCCGCTTAAAGGTTGGCCACCCATCACAGGTAGGCATAATGAATCTTTCCTCTTAAAGGAAAAAGATGACACGTCTGCAGAGAAGAGCTGGTTTATTTTTGAACAGATACACCATCACTGTAAGCTTCTACCTATTTCTGCACTGTTTTCTTGCACTGCCATACTGTGAAGGAGTTTTCATGGTGTGTGTAGTGCATTGATGTAGTTGGCCCTCACTTGTTTGACTTCTGAAATAAACTGCCCTGTTGTATTTCAATTTAAATGGAGGTGATTTCAAGACACTAAGTTACTGGTTGTAAATAAATAGCTAAAGAACTGTGGCTGTTTTAAAGCACTGTGATGCTTAAGTTTGTTTATAATCATCACTGCTTTATATAAAAGTAGTTTTGGAATTCTGACTGAAATAGTAAATTGAGTTAGCTGATGAGTGGTTAGCATGTATCAATGGGCTGGTAGCTGAAAATCTTGACAAAGTAACACGTTTTGTAAAGTTTTCCTACTGGCAGGCACAGAGACAGCCTTTTAACGGAGAGATTTAGTTCCTTGAGGCCCTGAAAGTTCAGATCACAGTCAACTCATACTTGCATTTCTGATATTTATATCCCTTTCTTTATTTGGCAGGGAATGCAAACTGCAAGAAGCCTGTCATCCCCTGTGAGTTTCTAGAATTGGAAGACATCACAGCAGTACACAATGTCAACTGCAGGAGTTGCTGCTCAGGAAATGAGAGTCCCACTGAAAACTGGGTTTCTTCATGCTAGTCAAGGCATGGGGGGTCTGAAAACCTGCTGGGGTAGCCACAGTGGATTTGAGAAGTGAGTGTAATACTTGATCTATTGAACTGTCATGTATATGAAAAGAAGTATTAAGAATACTTCTACTGGTACCAGCCTACGGCTTATTTACAGTGAAGACTTCTGATTCCTTTTTCAGTACTTTCTTTAACATGGATCCCATAGCAGTGGCATATAACTTGAATCCGTCAGCAGAGCAACGTTTACCATCCATTGGTAAGTATAAAGACTGACACTTATCTTTAGGTGGTGTCATGGATGTGTCTTGGGTAAGATGCTGAATGCTTTCTGAATTTGGATGTAAGGCTGCCCTCTGGTGACAGAATGCAGACATTTCAAGGAAATACTACTATTAAAACTCATTTAAGAGTGTGATTAAGAAGAACACCACACTTTCCCTTATATTTACAAGCCTCTGAGATTCCATTACAATCCTCATTTAATAATTAAAAAAAAAAATAGTAAAACCCCATTTGCTCTGTCTTTCCAGATCTTTTCAGCTGCAGCTCAATTTTAACACTTGTGCACAAGGTCTCTTAACTACCTCATTTAACTGGAGCAGTGTCCTCAGACATGGTAATCAGCTGATTGCCTAACTAAGCACATAACTACCAGACTAAGAGAGACCTGTACTAACTGATGCTCGTTGTTGCATTAGAAGGATTTAAACAGTTAAATATGCGGTGGTAAAGTGTCACTTAGAAAAGTTTCTAAGACTTTCTCACCTTTTTAGGGCACTCCTCCAACTACGTTTCCACAAATGACCACAGCTTTGCTGAAAGTTGCATCCAGGTCCCATCTCAGAAATCTAGTCCAGCTCCTGTAAGTCCCAAAAATGAGCAGCCAATTTCAAGATATGAAGACCAGCTCATTCCTGGCTTTAGTAAACTGTCATTAACCACGGGTTGTGTTTCTGAAGAAACACCTCCTCATATGCCAATAAGGAATGGGCCAATTCAATTTCTGTCTGCATCCTCCCATGATCGTAGCTCCAGGCCACTGCCCCCTCTGCCTGTCCCTGAGGATATTACTCCAGACGAGGTTGACAGAGAAGTGGAATTCCTGACTAGCTCAGATACAGACTTCTTGTTAGAAGATTATGGACTTCCTCCTTTTAAATCCAGTGGTTCGAGTCGGCGGAGCTTTAGAGGTTGTGGACAAATCAACTATGCATATTTTGATGCTCCAACAGGACCAAAACCAGAAGATGCCAACCCTACACAAAGCCTAAATGGATGCATATCCAGTATCTACCCTCCTCCACAGCAGCTGCATCGACGTTTGCGAAGGTCCCATTCAGGACCGGCTGGCTCTCTTAATAAACCAGTAGCGAGACTATCTGGACACTTAAACGGGTCTTCTCCAAACTCCGATGAAGATAAACCAGAGATCCCCCCAAGGGTTCCCATCCCTCCAAGGGCTCTCAAACCAGATTACAGAAGGTGGTCGGCAGAAGTTGCTTCTAGCGCATACAGTGATGAAGACAGGCCTCCTAAAGTACCCCCTAGAGAACCTTTGTCTCGTAGTAATTCCCGTACTCCAAGTCCTAAAAGCCTGCCATCATACCTCAATGGGGTTATGCCCCCCACCCAAAGTTTTGCACCTGATCCTAAGTATGTCAGCAACAAAGCTCTACAAAGACAAAATAGTGAAGGATCTTCCAACAGGGTCCCTTGCATTCTTCCAATTATTGAAAATGGTAAGAAGGCCAGTTCAACACACTACTATCTGCTGCCTGAAAGGCCTCCTTATCTGGACAAGTATGAGAAATTCTTCAGAGAGGCAGAAGAAACTAGTTCTAATACAGAGGTTCAGTCCTGGTCTGGTGACTGCATAGCCACTTCAGTCCCAACAAGACTAGACTCAAAAGCTAGAATGGACATAGCTGGTCATCTGAAACGGAAACATCTGTCTTACGTGGTTTCTCCATAGTCTCTGGGAGCACAGCTCATCTGGGTTGTTGAGGATGGATGGAGCCAAATTTTACCATGTTAAAAAAAATCTTAAGGTTCTCTAATAAAGTAGGACAGGTGTGTCCTTTGAGAACTAGGTAGTGGATGGTAAAGTACTCTTAGGCTGCATCTCTCTGGTATGTTTCTTAAGACTGTTTTTTGTCTTGGTACGTATGCCTGAAAACTGACAAAGATTGCACAGAAACATACAGAGATGGTAGTTGCAGTTGGCCAGTTATATGCTACCTTAGATAAGCGTATTTGGTAGTCACGTTATCAAAATAAGTCTAAAAATCTAATCTTACTTATGAGTTCCTTACAAACCTGACAACAGAGCAGATAATGCAGTACAGTTTTCGTTTCAGGCATTTCTGAAGTTTCTTTTGCACTCTGCCAAGAAAAGATTCTGTTCTCTTTCACTATGATGTGCCAACCTGGTAAGAAGGTGACTGCAATATTACATAGATAACTGATAACTTTTAAGCCTGTTGAGCATACTGAAAATATTTTTAGAATATTGAATCCATTTTACAACTTAATTGGTAATCAGTAGACTTACTTTCAAAGTGAAGCAGCATGGAACTGAGATAGGCTTCGTTGATTCTTTTAGTTCCTGGACACTTGGCTCAATTTTGCAGTTCTTCCTATGAGAGACAGATATGGACCAGATATTGCTAAGCTTCTGCTGCTGCTGCTCTTTTCCTGCTGGATCCTAAAAAGGTATGAAAGTGTCATAAAAGTGGCAGAGGATATGAGCAAATATATGATGCTATAAGTAGGCCACAACAACTACATGCTCATCTTGCATCTGAAATTAGGTGTATTAAACATAACACAAGCTGGTCTTGTGTTCTGGTTTCTATTCAGTATTTTAGGAGAGGAGGAGAGTATGGGGAAAATGATTCCACTTATGAACAGTGTCACTCCTATCTGTCTCTGCTTCTGACACTGTTTCTCGCTGTTTAATTTCTCCTCGTTCTGCTTCTGTGTTCCAGTAAAGTTCATTGAGTTGCCACGTTTGTGCATTAGCAGTTTCTCATGATTACATTTATCCTCTGGCAGATAAGCACAGAAGAAAGGGTGCTCTTTAACGGAGGTACAAAAGATGAATGTGTTCCTCCTAACAGAAACAGACAAGCTGTTTACAATTTGAACTGCTGAAAGAGATGTTTGAGCTATTTTAAAGCTTACTTTTTGTTTTAGTACAAACTAAATGAAGGTGAAATACATGCTATAGAAATGCACTGATATTTCTGCATCATGTACAGTATTGAATAAAGAAGATTCACTTTGTATTTTGAATATTGTCATGTCTTGAGTTTAATAAAGTTATAATATACTTATTTATGATACATTTTGGTTTTTTGCTTCATTGAATTCTTTATGCAATTTTGCACTTGAGCTTCGCATTTACTAGGAAAATCAAAACAAATTAATTCTGATTCCTCCTTGCTAACAAATAGCTTAGAGTGTATAATCTTTGCCTGGCAACAAAGCATTACATGGCCTATCACAATTAAAAACCCTTGCCATTTCCAAAGTCACCCATAGCACACTAGGTGCTGTCTCACAGAAAAAAGGGAAGTAGATTTCCTGACTTGAATTTCTCAGCAGTTCTTGTTTAACTAAGTTGTACATGTAAGGGTGGCTAAAGAGGAGTTAATCATTTTAAGGATGAAAAGAACTTCGCTAATCATAGTTTTTACATATATTGCTTAAAAGGAAAAAGCAGTTGCTAATCTTCATCACAAAATACACATTTAACCGTAATAACTTTACCCACAGCTCAGATACTCATTTCTGGTCTCTCACATGTGCATGGGGGTAAATACTTGCCTTGAACTGGCAGCCCAGAGTCTGTACTTTCTGTAAATGAGGTTATTTCAGAAAACAAGCAGGTTATTACCATCCTTGGAATTATACTTGATGAAAAGTAGTATAGGAAATGGTTGTTCCACCAGAGGGTGGTGGGCATGAAATGGACTCCCCAGGCAGGGGTCGTAGCACCACATTCAAATACAGAGTTTGAATTTTGGGTGCTTGCATGCAGAACCAAGAGCTGTGAGCTTATTCCTCCTTACCTTGAGACACTTAAAAGGCCTCGATCACAGTTCTGCCCTGCACAGTATTTACTCTCAAGTTAGCAGCTAAGCCACCCCTGCGCAGGACAAAGCATCCCCATCCAGATACCACAGTAAAAAGGAGGGAAAAAAAAAGACTTGTGTGCTCCTTTTCTGCAAGTGTTGGTATTGCCTACCAAACTGTATTAAAAAGAAATTCCCTGTAGTGGTGCCGTCTTTCCAGATGAGTATCAGCAGAGTGTCTTGTCTTATTTAAATAGTCAAATTTTGAAGTTACGTTTACTAGAACTGAGGTAAACCAGACTGAACTTGAGCTGAAAACAGTGAGTAGAACTGCTGTGCAGCAAACGAGTCCTTCGGTCAGATCGTAGAGCTCCGGTGTCCCTTCAGTATGAGAAGACAGATTTTCAGGCAACAGTCTTACACCACTTAAGTAACTTGTCTGTATTACCCTTAAAAGTCCAAAGTAATGAGGTTTGTTCCATCGTTCAGTCATTTTCTGAATGTCACCTTGCCTGTGTATTCCCAGACAGGGCAGATTCCTGTGCTTTGGGGAACAAAATCTGTACCATCCAAGAGGTATATTCTGTTTTCCAGGTGAGTCATTGGGCTCCAGAGCTGTGGGGGCAACTTTGCAAGTTCTGGCCAGAAGGCATTTCTCTGCTCATCCCCTGACACAAGATAAGACCTGTCAGGACACAACGTGGTTTGGCAACGTTCTGATCGCGTTTGAGCTTGGGTTCACCTGGGCAGGGCCTGACAGATGCCTCTTAGGAGGAAGCTCCTCGCCAGAGAGATCTGACTGAAACAACCACATTTCAAAGCACTGATGGCTTGATACACGAGTCTGAAGAGTCAAGGTATTTGTGTAAAAACAAGAAAGAAGTGCATTTATGAAAAATGCTTCCGCAACTTCCTGAGCTGAAAGGGGGCCGCGCGCCACCTGGAGGTCTGTTGCCTCAGCAGCACTGCTGTGACCACAGAGGCACATCATCAAGGCCCCACGGTGAATCCACGATCATCAGACAGACTTTAATGAGAAGAAACTGGCAGCAAAGTCAATGAGAAGGGACATACAGGGACACACCTCTCTCCCCAGGCTCAGAACTGTCAATACCACAAGAAAAAGCTCCCTCAGTAATCAGTTGAAGCGAGTATCCACCATATCTATACTGCAAAAGGGTTAATGGGGCTAGAAAATCAGCCAGGAGTTACACCTAGCTGGTAACTAAAGGGCAAGCCGTTTCCCTCAAATGCCTTTTCCTGAATGGAAGAGGTTGTGTTTGTACCCAGTGACTTAAAAAGGATGCCATTAACTGAATTTTCCACCAGGATAACTTGCTCTTAAGCAGCTAATGTCAGGGAGTTCAGCACAGCTTTTACGGGAGGTCATTTAAAAAGGTGTCCAGACTGATAGTCCTATCTGAAATTCAGGATTAGGACAATGACTGGACATGGTGCAATTCCTGCCCAGCAAAATCATGACTACAGACTCAGAGCCCTACAAACACTTGTAAAAGACACTCTCAAGTTTCCTTCCTGAAAGTAAAAAAATGCAGCAGCCTGTCCACAGGGCCTTTGCAGTCAGGCATTCCTGAAGGAAAGAAAAAAAAGCCCCCACTTCCATCCCCTCACCTTCAATATTTTGTTTGCTCCACAGCTTGTTTCCCCAAATAGCTTATATTCATTTAAAACATGGTAAATTTTCTGTTTCTCATAGTTCTTTGGCACTAAATCTAGCACACAAATTTTAATTATACTTATTAATATTTGCTAAATACCATTGCAGAGATTTCTGGCTGCTGAGCTTGTGATTAGCATTTGTATAAACTGAGCGAGGTGTTTCCACCACCCATCCTGCATTGTAATTCAGGCTTTGCATAATAACTGCCTAAATGCCTATTTTCATCCACACAGCTCATTACTCCTTCTGAATCATACATGGAAGCCACACCTGTGATTGCTCATAGACTGTTGCTCTATTATTTATATATTGGCATGCACCTTGATCCTAGTTGTGGTTAATTTTGAGAAAGGTGTTAGGTATTCCATATTTTAAGTGGTGTGCCACTGAAACATGGTAATCGTTACTGCTATTCATTTTCTTACAAAGTGATTCAGAAGAAGAGATGCTTCCCTTTTTAAAACTTGCAGCTTCTTTCTGAAGATCACTCAGCATTATGGCTGTCACACACAGAGTGTCAGCATCTTAAAGCCACAAAGGAAAGAGTGCAAATATACAGCTGTGAAACATCAGAGAAAAAAAAAAAAGATGCCAGATGATCCCCCTGTTGTCACCCTAAATCCATTCACAGATATAAAAGAGCCACGAGGATAAAACACTGACGCAATCGATGTACAAAACCTCCATGATGCTTACAATCATCAGGTCTGAACCCCTCCCCCCCTAAAAAAAATATATATATATATATAGTGTATATATATATACACACATATATATATATACACACACACACCTAATTTATTTTACCATATTAACGCATTTCTTATTCTCACAGCAACCTGAAGGGAAGGACCAGCACTACTGAGTACCCTTCAGAAAAGGAAAAGAACATACACCCAAATCTATGTACTGAGCAGTCTTTATGCCTTAAGACCAGGGAAATACCCAGTTCCAGAGAAGGGCATTCCAGTTTGTGCCACGTTGAGTCCAACTACTGCTTAGCGACGTGCGAGTGAGACACTAGTGATAAGCAGGTTACTTGCTGCAGTCCCTGCACGTCATTTACTGGACGTTGAGCAAGCTCCAGAGGAAACCCAGGACTCCAACCATATTAGATTGCACATGGTGACTTCATTTGTCATCTGTCACATCGATGAGTTATTCAAGAAAAGTTTCCCCGCCTTCTGCTTGAGCACCTGGCTTTAGAGTTTAAGCAATTTGAATGGGCATCGTGCTGTTACAATGCAGAATCTGTATCACTTCAGTGCACCAACAGGCAGGTGGCACCAAAGAAGCCTCCAGCAACTCTGAGCAGAGACAGGCATACACCCCGACAGATACTGTTGCTCATTAGGTTAAAATTGCTCAGGTTAGGGTGGGCTCTCATCATGTTTAAAAAGAGAACAAGTAAACAAACAAAACAAATAACACCCATTGAATGGCAGTGCTCATTGCATTAAAAGCCACGGGGACATGCTTGTCCAAGAGATACTCTTTTAAAAATGGGTGACAGTGAAGCAAGTAGGTGAATCCTGGCTTTATACAGGAGCTGATGGGACCAGCATGAGGCTGCAAAGCTGAAGGCAAAGCCTGAAGGAAGAATGAGCTGTTTAGCTCTTAGCTTCAATTTAAATGACGGAATGCTACAGTTATGTTAAAGAACAGCCTAAGTACATTTTCAGGGGTGAGGAGGAGACAATTTTCTGCTACAGGTTTCATTCATCACCTGACACTACGCTGGATGTGCAATCCACAGAAACACTGAGCACTGTGCCATCCTTCAGAATAACCATGAACCCGTCAACCCTTTGACTGGAAGACCATACTGATGTCTGCAGCCCAGTCCTAGCATTAGATAAGAGAAGGCACACAGAAGTCAGCTCAAGATTGCTCAGCCTCAGGCCGCTAATAGACCAGCCTGCTCCAGATACAGTGCATCCCTCAGGCCATACCAGTCATCAACGCTTCATCAGACCAAGTTAATCAAGAGCAATCCCTCTGTAAGCAGGCTGCTGCTGCACGCTCTAGAACAGCACAGTGAGGAAAGAAAGCTGCTATTTCTTCAAAAGCCCACTGCCAGGGACACAGCAGAGGAAGGCAGGGACACGCAGGCTCCACATGAGGATGAGCTCATACTGCCCTGGGCTTCCTCAATCACAGCACTGACACCAAGCTGCTTGGCAGTACCCTCCACTGCCCCCACTTGTCTGTAGATGACTTCCTACTCCCTCCTCTCCACGATCAAAAGAAAAGATCTTTTGTAAAGCACAGCAGAAGAGCAAATGAGTAACGAACTAGAAGTGACAAGAGAAGCCAGCACAAGTAACATCCTCTGTCGCCAATTTTCTTACAGGCAGCAGTTCCCCATCTAACAGACTTCCTGTTGAAAATGCAAATGATGGTGCTGTGCTCACCAGAGTCCACATTCATTATGTTTGAGGCAGTTTGCTTCCTGCCTGTCGCTCACTATCTCACCTAATTGGCGACATTACTGCAAGAGGACTTTCTCCAATTAACGTTAAAAGAAAGAGACAACACAGAAGAAAGTGGGAGTCTGAACTGCACGTACGTGGAAGTAAGCAATGACTTCTCAGCAGAGCTCATAATAACTCAGTTATAATGGTTCTGGAACAATCTTCCCCAAAATAACTCACTGAAATATAACAGTACAGGGAAACCAACTAGTCTAAGAACCTCAAAAAACATGCCTCTTCTGGACACAGTCATTCAGAGACTCCCAAGTTCTAGAAGCTGTGAGCAGTCTCTTCAGAAATTAAGGCACTTCCAGCCAAGCTACATAGCAGCAAACGTCCTTACGGCCAAGCACAGAGCCAGCAAATATTTCATAGGTCTGGGAGAGGAGAAAAACGCACAAAGAAACAACAGACAATCAAGGTTGGTTTGTTTTTATTTAATCAGCAACATTTGTCCATGCGATTCTGAAATGCCAAGAACTAAGATTATCTAGTCATGCTAATGATGATAAAGTTTTTTGCTAACAGGATTTTCTTCCAGGAATAAAAACTGGTAAGATATTCTAGTTCAGGTGAGTACAGCTGCTAATTTCATCCACAACTACATTGTGCATCTTTCAGTTATTCTAAAGGACAGGACTCAGGTGGAACCTGGAATTGTTCTACTCCATGTCCCACAACAGCACTTCAGTCTTTCAATATTAGGGGTGCCTTCACTTGTTCAGCCACTTCCTTCCCCATCAGTGCTTCAACAATGGCCAACCCAAACTCAAAGCTGGTACCAGGGCCACGGCTGGTGAGGATGTTCCCATCTTTCTCCACACGGCTCTCGGAGTAGCTGTAGTGAGCTTAGGGGTGACAACAATAAGAGGGTCAGTCTCCAGTACAGTGCCACAGAGCACACACCTACCTGCTCACAGGCTATGGCATCTGAGGAGCAGCAGGCTCCGACACCAGCATAACAATCTAGAGTACACACTCCATCACTGGGCTCTGTATCCCTGTCCCTGCAGAACCAAGCAACTCATCACTGCCTACAGTCCTCAGAGAGCTCCGCCAGCTTGTTCACATGGCACCTACGTGGCACACATACAAGTGTACCTATCTACAAGCTTATCAAGAAGTCATCTGTTCACATCTTTCTCTTCTCTAAATGCAGAGGAAACCAGAGGAATCCTGCCTTCTCCTTCCCCCCCCCAACAGACTTGTTAATGTCCATAGATCTGAACAGTGCTTCACCAGTACCTTACTTTGGTACGAGAAAGACAGCTGGGCCTGCTGGCTGCTCACAGCACCAAAGCACTGGGAAAGCAGAAAAGGTACTGCTGGGGTTTGCTGTTTGGACCAATGAAACAAAGAACCAAAATGACAGAAGGTGACAAGGCAAAATAAATGCTTCCAGCAGCAGCATTGTTTCCCTGAAGATGAGAATGTGAACGTAGCCTTGTATTTCCAAGTTAAATCGACTTGGAGATAGTACATTCAGTTGAATTTTGATTACATATATGAAAGCACTAAGGAAACTCAGAGACACAGAATGAGACACAAATGCTATTTGCTTTTCTTTAAATTAAAAGTTGGGATAAAATACTTTTTCATCAGAGTTTAGAAATAAATTTATAAAGTTAATTACATACCTCCATTCATCATTTTATCTTTAGCCAAAGGATGTGTTGTGACTTTGCTTCCAAATCCTATCCCATGCGCCAGAAGGGCAGTAGGACCTGTAAGGACACACAGTTACATCTGTGAGAAACTCTTCTGCCTTGTTAAGCATGAAGAGATAAAGTTTCATTTGAAAGGGTCTTTATGTGTTGGAATCACGCCCCAAGCAGCATTTTAGACAGATGATGGGTTAACAGTTAACTTTTCAGTTTTAACATTCTTTCTCTTTCTCTTTTCATCACTTCCTCCTTTGCCTGAGTTGAGGAAGGGCTTGTGTAAAAGTTGTCTTAGGTCACCCGATAAAAAGATCCTTACGGGAATTCCAGAAGAAACTGAACGCGGGATTTGCCTGATTCAAGTGTCATTTCTGCATATCTGATTCATTTCAGAAAATGAAGGAATAAGGAACTAACTTTCTTTGTGTTCAGCTGGAGAAGCTAAGGTAAACGAAGCGTCCTGAATACAAGCAAAGGATTTCACTGGGCAACTGAGAACAAGTCGTTCTGCAACAGATATGGGTAGAGAAAGAAAAGACTACCCATACCACATCCAGAACTGTTCACAGATTTGTATGCATACTGCTCAAATGAAGAATGAAAACAAAATAAAAAGTAGCTATGAACCAGGCAAAATACGAACACGTGCTACAGATACACACCACTAGAGCATCTCTTACACAGTCATCATCACTCCTCAGTCTCCCTTACACACACCTCCATCGCTCTCTCTGCGCAGTTCAGTTTTTCATCTTGGCTTTCTTATATACAATTCACATGAAGAAATGAACTAGGTATCTAGCTGTGTAGATTATGCAAGCAAACAAGCCTCTCTACAGAGTTAACTCCGTATTTTAGTACCGCTCCGTTGAAGGTGAGCCTGTAACACTATATTTACAGCTGCTCTGCTAAAGGGCAGAAGAGTCATGAGATAAATTTATAGTAACGATGTTCTGCCAGCACTGCATCCCCAGATAGAAAATAAGCAGATGTTAAAAAAAACAACTCTAAACTAAAAACCTAAAGTAACACAATGGAAAGGTCAGCAAAAAGCTACTTACCCTCAGAAAGCCTCAGCTACACAGGGAATCCAGAGAAACGCTCTCGCTTTCACTGCCAACCCTTAAATGAGGGCTGGGAAGGGGAAGATCCTGGCTCCACCACTCAGGTTCATCGCATGCACCTGAGCTCCCCTGGGCTGCCCCTGCCTTCCCACCAGGTGCTCCATCACTGCTTCAGCCTGTGACAGCATTTCCACTACACCCAGCACACTGGTTTTCATTTTGTAAGACACTACCCCAACTGACTGAAAAATTCAAATGCTGATGGGTTTGTCAGTAGCACAGATTCCTTTAACTAAGTTACAGGAATATAAATTTCTAAGCCAGGATAACTGCTTGCCTGCCCTTTCAGAATACCCAAGTATTTATCAAAGGAAGATGTGTTACTAACCCACCTGCACAGATAGCAGCAATCAGGCCTTTTCTGCTTTCCTGATCTTTCAAGATGTCTTTAACAGCAGCAGACTGAACAAAGATTAAAAAAAAAAAATCATTTCTTTGAGTTGATTATTTGGGTTGAACATATAAAGCACAGTTGAACCATTTTCTACTGCATATTCATGAACAAGATTTACGAAGAAAAACAGCCTGACAACATTCCATCCTGTCTCAGGACAGGGAGAGCAATGTGGCTTTAACCTGCTCCAACATTCATGAAATTAAATCTTCATTTGCGACCATTTCATCTTCATATGATGATGAAGAAAGACCTTCACACGATATTGAGCAGCCTTCCATTTTTACACAGCTTAACCAGGTAGTCAGGTACAAGAATCTACATCCCTCCTCTACATTTCCAAGACAGCTTAATACTATTAACAATTACTTACCTCTTAATGATTCACTCAGAATAGAGTTATCAGTTGTTCAACTGAACTCGCATTATTACTACGAGAGTGCAAAACATCTACTACACACGAGAATGCTTCTGAATCCTTATGATACCAGGACTTTACCTCTGACAAGTTCTGAGCTCCAAGGTTACCTCCAGGCAGGACAACGACATCGTAAGGTCCCTAAACAAACAGATAAAGCTTTGTTGAACAGAGGGCAGCTTATCTGTCACATTGTTCTAAGGAAAGTACAGATAAGTGAATTGAGAAGCAAAGGGATCCTTCTCTGAGAAGCCTTTTCTTCCACTGAATGACACTTGAAAAGCAAATAATCGGAAATAATTATGTAAAAAATATTTCCAGGAACAGCCTATAAAGTCTGGATCAGAACAAACTTCTGAGTCCAGTGACTTTAAGAGCTTCCACAAGCAAATGGTAGTTCTTGCATTGTGAAGACAATTTTTTTTTCTGTACCTACTACAGCTTTCCATCGGAAGCTTTTTTTGCTGTGTCCAATCACAGTATTTTGGTGGGCTGACCAACACGTGAAATAAAGCTCCATGTCTGACACTGTGCAAAACTTAATCTGATCATGGCCTGCTGTGAAGTAGGACAAGACTGAAGGGACGGATGTGCAATTCTTCGAGTCACTATGGCACATAACAGAGTGAATATAACATGCAACACGTTCCTAAAAGCTTTAAGAATTCAGTTTTGAAAATTGCAGGAAGGCCATACTGATCACTGTATCAATTCAAGATGATGACAAACCTCTTTTCTGGCATCTTCTAGACTGGCATCAGGACAAATGAGGACATCTCGACTACACTGTACCGGTTCTTTCCCAGTTAGGCCTGCAACAGTCACCTTGATCTAACAGAAAAATACATCTATCATTACAGTTCAAGAGTTAAAGACATTTGACAAGCTTGTACTGCCTACAGCACCCAAAAAAGGAGGACATTAACAAAATCACAAGAGCACTGGGGAAAGGCAATTTTTATTTTAGTCATTTCCCTCAGCGTTCAGTTATTGTATTTATTTAAAATTTCATTTTCATACTTAATCAGACAATAACACTGTGTACAACTACTAATGCAAAAGTAACAAAGAGCACGAGGAATCCCACCAGGCAGGGGCCAAGTTACTAACAGAATTTTATAAGCTCAAGGAGAGCTATGTACCATCATAAGGTTGAAGAGAACAAAGCAGTTCAGAACCCTACACAACAAATAAAATGCCTTACCGCTCAGCAGGGCAGCAGACAAGTTTGGTAGGGTAAGACTTACTTGAAACTTCTGCTCCAGTTTACTTTAGGCTCACATTTTAAACGCTTCCTAAGGACAAATGTCATTCACCCTCATTTGGTGCGTAACACAAGGACCAGCTAACCAGTAAGAAGGCTCAGGCGAACGTCGACATCATGCACCAGAGTGCACTCTGAACTTGAATTTGAGGCCCACGTTTTGATGTTACCAAGCAATCATGAAAAAAACAGACTCTTCATTGCCTACGTACTCACCCCAGCTCTTCTCATAACATCGGTGGGGATGACAGTTTCCATTTCCTCTGCCCCTTTTGCCAGAATCACCAGCGCTCTTTTCGAAGCCATGTCTGAAGGGACCGCAACTGCAAGAGAAGTTTGTGAGCAGGGTGACACCAGAAGGCAGATCCCCTTGTACAAAGTCTTCCTAACAGTAAGGTTTAAAAGTAACATGCACTTCTTATCTTTCATTTAAGCCATCTCAACAGTAGTTCACTAGCTTAAGTGACATTCACAGCAATCCTACTTAAGAGCTTTTTTACAAAGCATACATACGCCGTGACACGACTGACACATCTGTGCACACTGGCAACAGAACGTGAAACACCTCGGCCCTATCACGACTTGACGTGACTTCAGTCTGCCAGAGAAGGGCTCAGGGTGGGTGGCTGGGCTGCTCGCAGTTTGCCCTCACTCATACCCAGACTACCAACTCCTACCCAGGTCAGCATTTGTAAAAAGGGCTTCTTTGAGCTTTGACCTCACATCTGGTATTTAGTTTCCGCGCGGCGCACTTGGTTAAGTTTCCTGTGACTTAATAATGACTCGGTCGGTGCCCCTGCAAACCCTCAGCTGTAGATTTTCTGAGTACTTCATAACTGAGGAGCGGAGCAACGCGTGCACACGTGTGACGGGGAGCCGACCGCAGAATCTAGAAAATGGAACAAACTGAGCAAACTGGGCTCAAGAATTATTTTTTTAGCTACAAAGTTCACAGTGAGGCGAACAACCAAGTTTCCATTTGAAGGTTAAGCAACAACATCACGTAAACATCCACATTAACTTATGCTGGTCTGACAGAAGTCTTTGAATGCATCCACGATGTGAGAGGAGGCGTTTCGCAGGTCTCGCTCTGAGGCACATCTCCCATGCACAGAGAGCACCCAGGAGCTCCCCCTAAGACGAGACCCACGCCCCGCTGCCTCCACCAAAGAAAACCATCCCCTCCCTCTGCCTCAGCTGCTGTGTCTCCAGTTGGCGTCTTTTAGAAAGCCGCTATCTCCAGGCTGCCTCCAGCAGGCCGCCCTGCGGCGCGCAGACCTGAGCGCGGGGCCGTCGGTCACGGCGCGCCGCTGTGCAGCGCAGCGCAGCGCAGCGCAGCTCAGCTCAGCTCAGCTCAGCCCGCCGGCGCTCCGAGCGGCTCCTCTGCACGGCGCGCGCTCATCCCGCCCGCCTTTCCTTACGGCGCACAGCAGCCGCCGCGCAGCTGCTACACTCGTTCGGCGGCACGCAGCGCTCCCGCAGGGCCGGCGGCTCGGCCCGCCTCGATGGAAGGTCACGTCTTCATGCGCTTATCCGCGGACGCGGCGCCGCTTCCGTCGGGGCGGGCGGTCTTTAAGGCCCCCTCCAACCGCGGCCGCTCTACGGGCGGACGCGGCGAAACAGCGGACGAACGGGCCGGGCCACAGCGCGGCGGGCAGCCGAGAGCGGGCGGCGCCGGGCCGGGCCGGGCCTTCCTGCCGCGCCGGCGGCTGAGAGCAGCCGAGCCAGCGGCCTCCAGCGCTGCCGGCACCGCCGGGCCGTGACTCCCCCGGCAGCGTCTCGCGCCCCGCGCGGCCCCCGCCTCACCTCGCCTCGCCTCGCCTCACCTCACGTCGCCGCAGCCCCGCGCCCGCCTGGCCCCGGCCCCGACCCCGCCCCCGCCGGGTGGCTCCGCCAGGAGGCGGCGGCGGTGCGGGCTGCGCGCTGCCGGCGTTCAGGCGGCGGGCCGACACCCGTCCGCCGCTCGCGTAACTTTCACGCGCGTTCTGGGGAAACGCTCCCACTCGTCTCTGTGGCACCGCGGCCAAACGGCGCCGCGCTTCGTGACGGACGGCCTCGGCGCCAGCGGTGCCGCCCCGCCCCCACCGCTGGGGATTCAGCCGCCCGACCCGCGGCCGCACGCACCGCTCGCGGCCTCGCTGACGGACGGCACGTGACGCTGACGCAGCCGGGGATTGGCTGCGGGGAGCCGCGGAGGGCGGGGCGTCGCCTCCGCTGAGCGCCCAGAGCGCTCCGACAGGTCACGTGCCTGTAGCGACGCCTCGCGCGCGCCGCACTTCGCCCCGCGCTGCCGCCCACGGCGCCGTTTGTTTCCACGCACCGCGGGGAGGAGGGGGGAGGGCGGCTCTGCGATGTCTCCCCTCCGCCCTCGGCGGCCGCTCACCCCGCGCCGCACGGGACGGCGCCGGGCCGGACTCCCGCACCCACCGCGGGGATTCCTCGACGCTCGGCGGGAAGCCCCGGCGGGGAGCGGCGCGCTCTGCCCGGCAGCGCTGAGCTGGCGGTCCGCGCGGGCGCTGCCCGGCAGGACGGGGGTCTCGCCGCAGCCCGGAAAGCCCCGCCGGGCCGGGGTTTCCCCGCCGCCCCCGGGTGACGCAGCCGTGCCGCTGGGGGCGGCTCTAAGGGCCGCTGCCCGCCGCCACGCGCGCACTCGGGAGCGCCGCGCCGCCGCGCACCGACCAACTCATGGCAGCGGCCGCCCCGCTGTTGCGCGCCGCGCTGCTGCTGGCGCTGAGCCCGGCGCACGCGGCCGCCGCTCCGTGCGCCGCCGTCTGCCCCGCGGGTGAGCGCAGGGCCGGGCCGCGCCGCGCTGCGGGCGTCGGCGGCGCTTCTCTGCAGCCCGCGTGTTTCTCCTGCAGGTACCTTCGTGGCCGGCGCGGGCTGCGGGCGGGGAGCGAACTGCCGGCAGTGCCCGTCCGACACCTTCTCCAGCGTGGTGGGAGCCAGCAGCTGCAACCTGTGCCGCAAGTGCGAAGGTACCGGGCATTGAGAGCTGCGGTTCGGCTCGTTGCCGCTCGTGGGGCGCTGCTGGACGGCGGGTGGGCTGAGCCGCCGGTGCCGTGCGCTGCACCCGCAGCGGCGCGGCCAGCGGAGGAGGAGGGTCCGCGCCTCTGCTCTGCGCTGCCGAGCCTCGTCCGCAGCGCTGTGCCGGATGAGCGGCTCGCAGTACAGGACAGACGCAGACCTGCAGGGCGGCAGAAATGCTCCGAGGGATGGAACAGCTCCTCCCTGCGTGGACAGACTGAGAGCTGGGCTGGAGAAGAGAAGGCTGCGGGGAGAGCTGAGAGCGGCCCATCTGTATCTAAAGGGGCTGTAGGAAGGAAGGGGACGGTGCTTTTACCGGGGTCTGCTGTGACAGGGCGAAGGGAAATACACCCAAACTAAAAGAGATCGGGCGTAAAGAAGAAGTTATTTAAAGTAAGGGTGGTGAAGCACAGGTTGGGCACAGGTGGTGGTGCTCCATCCCTGGCTGGAGGAGCTCTCAGCCCCTAGTGGAGCTGTGGGTGTCTCTGTGCGTCGCAGTGGGTTGGACCAGGTGACCTTTAAGGGTCCCTTATAACTCGAACTTCTAGGTCCTCTCACTGAACTGAGCAGCTTAATTTCTGTAAGGGCAAAGAACCTGGACCTTTGCTGCACCAGGTTTTGTGTGCTTGAGGCATGTGTAACATCACGCTTGTTTCCTCCTTTCAGGAAGATTCAAATACTTAAAGGTGTGTTCACCAATAAGTGACGCTGAGTGCACGTGCAAGGAGGGATATCACTGCAGTGACGATGGCTGCTCCCGCTGTGACAGAAGCTGTGGGCTGGGCAAGGAGAGAACTGGGAGCGGTATGACCTCCCTTCACCACCTCTTGTGCAGCGCAGAAAGAATTGCAGGAAGGACCTCCTGAGCTCCTGAAACTGTGCTTCAGTCGGTTCCCTTTGCATGACAGCTCTTTTGTCAGCGCTGTGTAGGAAACTGTACCCAAGTATCGTGCTGGTACAGAGCTCACGTACTGCACAGGGAAACACGTGCCTTGTACTCCAGTATTTGATGGAACTTATGAGCAGGAGGGAGACCAACATTTTGTGTGGTCCAGTAATGAGAGGACCGGGGGGAACAATTCTATACTGAACGAGAGGAGATTTAGATTAGATATTAGGAGGAAATTCTTTACTTAGAGGTTGGTGAGACCCTGGCACTGCTACCCAGAGAAGTGTGGGTGCCCCATCCCTGGAGGTGCCCAATGAGAGGTGGGATGGGGCCCTGGGCAGCCTGAGCTGGTGAGGGGCAGCCAGCCCACAGCTGGGGATGGAGGGGCTGTAAGGAATCTTTCAACTCAACCATTCTGTGATTCTCTGACTGCGTACTCACAGCAACTTATAACAGTTCTATGACATGTAGATAATACTGTACAAACAGTTATGAATAACATTTCATGTGTTCTTTTAAATACCTTGTACTGTCATATCTCTCCTTGTCCATTGCAGGTTGCCAGGCTTGCCCCTATGGAACTTTTAATGATCAGCCTGATGGCTCCTGTAAAAACTGGACAATGTAAGTAACAAAACTAAATGCTTTAACTTGACTGATTTTTTTTTTTTTTCCATTACTTTTCCTTTTCTTTCTTTAAATGTCTTTCAGATGTTCTGAAAACCAGGTTCTGCAGCCTGGAACTGCAGCAAAGGATGCGGTTTGCAAACACAGTTCAGATAATCCCACTTCAGCCACCACTTTACCTACCGCTTCTCCTGCAGTTCCATTTCCTGTCGCTGTGCCAGGTGAGTCATTGTACAATGCTGCTTTTAGAGCTGAAGAATCAGGACTCACTTTGAAACGTGTTATTGCTCATTCACTTGCCACTTGAGGGAGGATTCCTTTCTCATGCCCATTTCCAGTACTGCAGACTAATCTGGAAGACCTATTGAGATGGGGACGAGAAAGCTGGCTAATCTGTGTGCAGTAGAATTTTGTTCTGTGGCCCTTCTTGAAGAATGTTGTTTGCTTCTTCCTAGGGAAGGACCTCCAGATGGACGTTATCAGAATTTCTCTCGCTGTAGCAGGGCTGCTGTGCGTAGCATTTCTCCTGCCTTTGTGTGTATGCCTCAGCATCTGGCAGAAAAAGAAGCTACATGCTGTCTTCAAGAAAAGTAAGATAGATACACTCCGATTCCATTTTTGTCTTTTCAATCTAAGCAGAAATCAGGAATTCATTTTAAAGTATCTTTTTAAAGCGTCTTTAAAAAAAAAAACAAAACAGTTCTAGATGATCACGATTATTTTTTTTTAACTTCCTCTGGAAGTCAGAAATAGTCATCTGGTTCAACCAGCCCTGCTCATGCAGGGGGACACCCAGAGCAAGCAGGGAGATTCTGCAACCTCTCTGGGTAACCTGTGGCAGTGCTCCATCATCTCACAGTGAAGAAGTACTTCCTGATGTATAGACAGAGCCTTCTGTGTTTCAGTTAATGCCCATTGCCTCTTCTGGCACTGGGCACCACTGAAGAGAACACGCCTCTTTGCACCCAAAGCTGGAGTCACAACTGCACTGCAGAGTTGCAGAGCCAGCTTGAAACCAGCACTGCCCTCCCAGAGGCACAAGATTTCTGCACAAAGCTGCGGTGAATTGCATCTAACTTATTTTATCAGCTCTGGTATGGCTCTACCTGCAGATACTTTTGTGTTTACACTGAACTCTGCAGTACCCCTATTACCTAAGTTTTCCTCTTATTTGAAGAACACTAATCTGTGTTACCCCGGATAATGACTGTACTCGTAGGTTAAGGTGCAAGAAGAAAACATACTGCGTTTCCTGAGCTCCAAAGTAAGACTTTCTTCCCAAACCTTTGCAGCCAGTGTTGGTTAGTACAGACAAAAGATTTAATAAACACATCTTAAATGAACTAAGGAAATCGTAAAGGAGGCTCTACTGCCTCCAGGAAATAGCACTCTGAGAGCTGCTGCTGAAGCTGAGCATACGTATAAATTACTGTTGTAATGATGCAGCTGAATGTTTTTTGTGTCCTCTGTATAGCTCCAATGTGTGAAGTGCTGAGCCTTCATTGCCTCCTCTCAGCTCACTTACAGTGTTTCTGTCACCACTTCGGACAAGTAACACGATTTCTGTACTTGGCAGTAGGTTCCTTATAAAATCACGATCAGATAAGTATGTTTTTCATCTTGAACTCAAAGAAATGCACCAGAAGTTTAGACATAACGTGCTTGGCTATCTAAGCTGAGGCTTAAGTAAGTATTAATTGGCTTTGGGTAATTTTTCATTTACTTTCAGTAAGTACTCCTCATCTTGGATAATGTTTTAATACAAACCCAGAATTCTAACAGGATGTAAAGAGCTCCTTAGATCTTTTTCCCAGAAGGAGGGTATACAGTGCTCACAGCTGCTGAAAGTCTGTCTTTGATGAAGTTTGGCACAGTTCAGTGCTTTTTAGCCTCATGAGAAAATATTCTGTTCGGATGGCATTTAGACCTTCCCTGCAGCCTAGAACCGACAGTTAGAGCAAGGAAAATAAGAAAGCTCAGCCTCTTCTTGATTTCACCACTTCCCCGCTTTCTCCTGCATCCCGTTTCGTTGGTTGGTTCATACTGTGGCAAACATGGTACCAGTAGCCCCTGCTGGAGTAGCGGAAACAAGCTCTGAGAAACTTTCTTTTGGCAAACCGTGATGCAGAGGAATAATTCCAGAGTAGAGTATTGGATCAACTGGAAGATTTTTTTCTTGCTGTCTTCCTCCAGTTGTAAATGAGGAAGGGTGAATAGGGTGGCTGAATAAAAGCAGTAGGAAGTGAACTCTGCTCTCTTTTTTCAGTGCAGACCACTCCTGACCAGTCAGTCCAGGAAGAGACCTGCAGCTGCCGCTTCCCTGAGGAGGAACAAGGCGAAGATCAGAATTGTGGCAAATCCACAGAATTCAGAGATCTTTTGGAGAACTAAGAATTGGACCGTCCAGGTCACCCGTATTTGTTTCCTCTTAGAATGCAATGTTACAATTTGTGAATTTCAGAGTGCTAAGTAGTCCATCCTCTAAGGAGAAAACACATCTTTTCTAGTTTGACTGTTACCTTGGCCTGGGAATCGTATTTCTAAGCAGAAGTAGTATTGCTGTGCTTAAAGCCAAAAACCAGAAGGGCAGTATGGCATTCTGGCTCCTATTATAAATGGTGCCTGAGCCATAACTTAAATGAAGCTTGAAAGCATTTGTCCCTAAAACGGAGATCTGTAGCATGTAGGAGAGCTATGTGTGCCACTCATGGTCTCTGCATTAGTTGTCAGCTGTCCTCCTGAGGCTGGAGCTGCAGCTCCTCTCAAAGCATAGCTCAACCCCGGCAGTGTTGGGTTTCTTCTGCAAACACAGATCTCATCTCCCATTTCAGGTACCAGCAGCCATGGAAACACATTGGGCCTGACCACCATCCAGCCTCTTATGTCACAGACAGGAAAATGTAAAAAAAAAAAAAATTAAAAAATCTAGAGCTGCCAAGTTTTTTTTTTATAACAGGTTGTATCTGCTGTTGTATTGCAGAGATTGCCTTAAGAGAGGCAGTGGAAAGACTGAGAAAAGCTGTGGTTGACTTGCTCTTAGGAAGGGATGTTACTGCGCACTTAGACTGCAGCACCTCAGTCCTACATCATTCAGCTTTCATCTTTTTGGTGATGTAAACGTGGTGCAGATGTGGTATATGTAGAACATGATGCATTTCTGGTACTATTTCTGTTCCTCTGAGTGTGGAAAGATTTTAACCTCAGACAGTATATCTGTCTTTTTGATCAAGTGCTGTTACTTTGGTCTGAAAGAGAAAATGTTGGCAGTGACAACATTTTTAACCTTTTTCAGAACCAAATATTTTATTTCTTCAGTAAATGTTATTCAAAAATATAATTTAAACCTATCACTGCATCAGGTAAAGGGTGATTTTCTTCCTTATGTAATTTCAGCTTCTAAAGAAAGAATACGACTGTCTGAAGAATGACAGCCTATGTGTCTATTAACACAATGTAAGATTTGTTTAACATAGTAATTTTAATAAACTTGCTGTTGTGTAACTTTTTTGTAACTTCTTCTGTATATTAGACATTAAGTACAGAAAGCTGAATTCCAGAGTTAAATTTATGTAAATAAATAATTTGTTTCGAATCCCTACAGCCCAAGGCTCCTTTCCTTGAGTCTTTTTTCTTATGTAAAGTCATTCACGAACTGAAGGAGAGGGGAAGGAATAGGAAAACTCACCAATATTTATAAATGAAGAGTAATCTTTGCAGCAGTGAATATATCTTAGAACAGGATAGAATAGTTCTACCAGTGATTAGTTCATAATTCACACATTAAGGATGAAAATTAATGTACACACATGTAGCAACTCAACATACCTGATGTTTTCTCCTAGGAAAGAATGACAGCACTTAGGCTTTTGTATTTTGCTACTGCATTTTGCATGTCAATTTGCAAATTTCATTACATCCTCTGAAGGCAGTTTTCTTCTATTAAAGGTCTCAGTGAAGGTAATTATTTATTCGGTAATTAAGAATGACTAGTGAGAAGTGCCTTGGGCTGAACATGACAGTTGATTCTGATTAAAGTCCACCTTTCTGGACCAATACATTAGGTCCATATCTGAAGTAGTAGCATGGAGGCATTTCTGCCTCTTCCATTGCAGGAATAAGTTCAAAAAATTCATGTTTTCTTCTACACAGAAGAGTTCCAGAGCCAAATAGCAACATAAACAAGACAGTCACTGCTTACCCAACAGCCTTAATCTGAAACTTGATTCCCATTTACTCACATCCTATAACTTGTAAGCCTCCTGACTGGGCAAAAACATTACCACTCAAAACTTGGCTCTTGAGAATCACCTCTGCAGAGTTACAGTACTTCTTACCGCTCTAAAAAACTCCAGATTGTACCTCTCTCTTTGATGCTCACGTGCACCTTGGCTGCACATGTAGCCTTTTCTTCAAAATACCTGAATAAACTTATCAGTTCTTGTAGAAAGTACAGACAGTCCTAACACCGAGCTGCAACTTAGAGAGTTGTCTGCTTTGTTGTCTCTGTGACTATTTCCCTTCTCAAGTCTTTTTAATTTATTGTGTAGTGAACAAAAAGGAACTGGGAATTCCATGACGATCCTTGAGCAGCCCCATTTGGCCGAAGATGAGGTAAGGTGCCATGCCAGATGTAAGCATTTCACATTTCCATTTGTTTTTCTTGGAAGTCAGGAAGGGTTCTTCTAGCCAGACTGTGTGTGGAGGCCCTGGTGATGTCAGACCAGAACTCTGAAGGCATGGAAAAAGGAGACAGGTGCTCTTGAAAGATAAGTTTAAGCAGGGAATCCTGCTGCTTTTTTATTGCTTGCAGAATCAGTACCATTTCCTGGCACAGTTCCTGGCATCACTACTTAACACCCTGGTTGTCAGATATCTTGACTTCATAATTCCCTGCAAGAGTTGCGTGGCTAAGGGAAGCAGGTTTGCTGTCCTCATGCCCTGTATTCCACAGACAGGTCAACAACACCAAGACACACCAGTGTGCTTCTATGCCTGCTACATCTGGGGAGAGACTCTGAATTGTCACAGGTGCTCTTAACCACACAAACATAGCGTCACTTCAGAATGCACATTATGAGTTCCCATTTTCAGTCTTTTATCGGGTCTTTTATACCTTGCCCTCGCAACAAGCATCTCTTGCTCACCACAAGGACCACCTCCTTCCACTTCAGTTTACCATTCTTCAATTGCACGTCTACTTCCAATGGGAAAAACAAGACCTATTTAGTGAGTGCAGACATAGAATAAAGTCTCCCAGAAAATCCCTTCATGGCTGACATGGTGTCACGTTCAAGATTCCAAACTGAATCAAAGCTGTTTGAATCGTGCAAGACACAGGATGCTCTCTTGTATAGTTCATTCCCCAAATAAAGTTCTTCACTACTCTGCTAAAAATAAAGTCATCTTTGACTAATTGCATAGCATTCTCCTTAAGAAATGGTCCACTCTGAGATCTAACACACAGAAATGATTATTAAACAATTAACTTGCAGCCCACACCTTGCAGTTTAAGCAGGTCATAAGAAGTGGAGATAATTTTCACTTAAATGCAGTCTTATTCTGTCAATAAGCATTACGTCCTTTTTCCTCTCTCAGAAGCATCCCTGATACAGCTGCCTTCTGCAGAACCTGTCACAGAAGTGCTCTGTCCCTCAGGATATTTGTGTGGACGTTTTTGTTTTGTTACCGGCGTATCACAAACAGATGCCAAAGCATCTTCTGTCCCAGGAACTGGCATAGACAAGGCTGCTGGATGCTCTCACTGTAAATAAGAGCTTCTAAAACGGTCGACAAATAAAATGGAAATTCCTTCTAACCTCAGTGTGGCAAGAGTTAGTTATGATATCACCTACTATGTTTCCATTCACCTTCTATCTCCAGGATGCCTGCCAGCTAAAGCAACAGATCTACTTGCAGTACTGCAGAAAACCATTTTATTGTAGTGAAAAGGAAAACTGGCTCAAAATCCATTGAAACCAAACAAGCATCCCCTGTTTGCATTAAGAAAATAAACCAGTTATTATTTGATGAACCAAGTGCAAAACTACACAAACACACCTACGTCAATTTAAGGATTATTTAGTGTAACTTCAGCCTGTTAAAGCTGCTCTCGGTTTACATAATCTGAACTGAAACAATCCCTTTCAAAACTGCAATGAAATCTCAAGCCACCCATTTAAGTCAGTCTGAAACCAAACCTTAGGTTATGATGCCCACTCTGCTCCTGCATGCATTTCAAGCAGGCTCAGAACAAAGCTACTGCAGAAGGTGAACAGAGGTGAAAGAGACTGCATTTATCTACAACATGTATCTTAAATTCCTTCTAATATTTACAGCACTGAAGCTTTGATTGATCTATTTAGAACTATAAACCGTTTAATCTGAAAGAGAATGCTACAGTGGCCCTGTGTGCAGACAAAAGCAGCACTGCACCACTTTCACTCACTATGCAGATTTTGTAGACATTTTAAAACAACTTTGAAAGAGTGGAACAGAATTCTATATCAGCTACACATCAGAGTCTAAACCAGAACTTAAACATCTAAAGCATAATATTTCTCCTCAAACTAGAATGGAAAAATAGAGAAAGTAATGATTAAGTAATGATGGGAAAAAACTACTTACTCCAAAAGAGCTGCAGCACTGCAGTTCAGCACCACAGATGTCCCATCAAGCTAGAATTGCATCAGAAAGTCAGAGATTGATTTATTTATTGTGATTCACACTGGTACTGTTACAGCCAGTCACAATAATGGATCTTTGCCACCATACACTTCAGTAAATGCATTACCTTGTACCAGTGCAGGTGTGACCACAGAAAATGCTTGAAAGTTCACTCAAAACAGATTTCAGTTTTAATAAGCAGAGAGGAAGCCAATCTCTTCCTCAGCTTAAGGATTTCTAAATCCAAGCAGGCACTGCACTCCAGAAGCCCTCAGACACAGAAGTAACCTCCAGTCATTACAGCTCAGGAACTTCAACCAGTCCTCGTGTGGATGAGGCTGGAACATACAGCACATTAAATATGCCTCAGAAGCAAGGGACAGGTGGGGGATCACTGTGCTGTGGCAGCATGGATTGTACTTACCCGACATAACAGATCACACTTGTGGCAGAATTATTTGAAAAGCTGGAATCCATCTCTGAAACAGCAACGAGAAGCTCCCACGTGGCTGAATGCCAAGGAACAGGCATTCATTTGCACAATAACCTTGAAAGAACTGCTTTAAACCTCAAGTTGCTCAGTAAGACCTGTGCCAACTCTCCCCTTGTTAAATACACATATTTGTCCTGAGATGTGAATCACTGAGTCTGCAGAGATTCCATTTAATTAACAACAAAAAAAAATTAAGGATTGAAGGGATTATGCAATTGGAAAGAAAACTGGGGAGAAAAAAAAAAAAGCAGTTTGTATGAGACATTCATTAACTGCCTACGCTCAGTAGGACAGAGAAATGACAACATTAGGAGACCTTCACCAGCCAGTAGCTCTTAGCCAAGCATTGATTCGCTGCCTGGAATTTGTCCTCTAGTCTCAGTTGCAGGAGAGATAAAAGCTACGGTATTCTGCAAAAAATAAGTGTCATCAGTGAGCTTGATTCTAAACCTGCAATAAAAACATTGCTGTGTGCAGCAAATAACCTGAAAAGAAAAATAAACGCGGGACAGCTCTGATGGAACTGCTGTTGCTCTGTTCCAGCCCCCACCTGCCCGACAGCGGATCAGCACCATCTCCAAAGGTTCCCAAACGTCCATTCCACACCTCACTGCTGTCAGACAGACTCAACCCCGGGGGCTCCAAGCCTCTTCAGCAGGTTTCTCAGCGCCATCTCCTGGGGCAGCGATTTCATTATCACTGCTTTTACATCCAGTAAGGAACAAACCCGAGTTTACTTAGCTCAGTTTAGAAAACCAACCAGGTAAATGCACTCACCTACCCCAGTCCAGTCCCAGCAGTTCTCTCCCCTCACAGTTCTTACACCAGGAAATTACTGGTGCGCTGTACGTAGGATCAGAACCAACCTGAACTACACTGCGTTACTGGAAAGACTCCAAAAACTCAGTTATTACAACACACCCCAAAACACTTCAAGGAAGCCCAACCTGGATACGTTAACGGGTCGCAGCTGCAGCAACGCTGCAGAAGTAAACATACATCTCAAAAGAACACAGCCCTCCGTCTGGCCTGAAAAAAGGAGTATAACTGTGGGCAGTCACTGACTTGCAGCCTTTCGGCAAGACTGCCTGGTCCTGCATTTTGTGCAGCGCTGACCAGGCAGGGAGAAAGGCTGAGAGAGTCCCGTTCTGCAGAAAGGTTCCTTATACTGCCTGTTCTCATCACTTCAGGTTTAAAAATAATCTGTAATTGCACAGTCGGTTCCATTACATCTTTTGTGGAACAAACCTTATTTCAGGCTCTGGTCTCTGTTCCTCTGTTGGGGCTGTATTATCCAGAGTTCAATTCCCACAAGATACTGATGTGCTGTATTTCCAAGCTCCGGTCACGCCAGACTTATTTTCCTTCATGCCAAACATCGCAAAACTTCAGTGTGCGAATTCTGTAGTACTGAGAAGACAAGGGAGTTAAGGACCAGTTTGTCAAGCCTGACTTGGCGAATATACCCAGTCTGTGGTGTGCCAGCCCAGCAGGGGAGGAAAAAAGAAAAAGAAAAAAGGTTTTTTCTTCCCAAAGTGGTGGAAACTATACTAACCAAGAAGTGATGCTTTAGCAGCTGTGATCTCGTACCAGACTAAGTCTCTAGACCACTTGCCGATTCCACAGAGAAACAGACTATCTTCAGAAAGGTCCACAGGCCTCCCACGCTCATTTATTGCAGAGGCACACAGTTACGCGCACACACTCGCTTCTGCAAACCCTTCAGCCCAACACAGAACAAGAAAACGCCCAGGTCAGAACCTCTGAGTTCTTAAATAAAAAAAAAAAACAAGCCAAAAACTTGGAGAGAATTTCAGAAGATGGAAGCACTGCTGTGCACACCAAGCACTGCGCATCGCAGTTTGTGCTGCATCACAGCGTGCACACAGTGGGCAAGAGGAGCGTCTTCAAAAAGGGAAGCTGGCCACGTGTGGCTAAGGTATGGTTATTTTCTTGCCATCCAATAATCACGTAACAGAGCTGAATAATTACCACAACAGGAAATACAAATTTTAAGTGGTTATGAGGACAAAAATCCAGTAAAAATCCCTGGGCAGGCTGATCCGGGGGGCAACCAGCCCACGGCAGGGGTTGGAGCCAGCTGTGCTTTAAGATCCCTTCCAACCCAACCATTCTATGATTTTATGATAAGCTCATCTGCTATTACAATCCCAATATAAAAACATTCTACCGCATGCCTATCTTCAGACACACTAAGCGCGAGCCAGAAAACCACACCAGGAGTTCCATGTCCCAGCAGCAGCTCCTCACACACGTGCTACAGCTCACTCCTCTGAAGTCCCTCCTTCCACACTACTTGATCAGCATAACATAACTCGTGCTGACTTTGCATAAAGCAGCTTAAAACAGGTGAAACATCTCTTGCCTTACTGATCAGATTTCAATCTTAATGCTTACCTCGGAAGGTGACCAGCTGGCAGTTCTTCCCATTTTTTCCGTCCCTTGACTTTATAGGCAGTTTATTTTTCACGAGTCATCATTTTAAATCAAGAATAGTTGTTTCTTCTGAGAATTTGGGACAACTTTTTAAATGCTAGGTCAATCTGCATTTACTATTCTTTATGTCTCCAGTAATGTATTCCCATTCCTGCTGCTCCGTTACAGTAAACCAAGTGAAAGTCAATTAACAAAAACAAGAACTAACAAAAAGTTTGGTTTTTTTTAAACACACAAAATGGCAGCTTTGATAAAATTTAAAAAAAATTCTCTACAGATCAGTCCTTAATTAATTGATTTATTAATGCAATTCCCCTTTCCTTCCTTCACCCATGGATTCAGGGTTTTGTACCTTTATTTGGGATGAGCTGTTTCTTCACTTTGCATCATGACGTGTGCTCTGTCCCCTCAGGAAAATGCCTTTGACATTTTGGTAGGGGAAAGAATGTTTCAGTGACAACTTCAAAGCTGAGTGAAGGCAATAAGCTGTGGGCAAGCTGCCCAACTTCTACATGACGCACTTCATGATTGCTCTAAGAGGCTGAGTCTTCCTTGTGAGAAGACAAAGGACAGAAGCTGCTTGTGAAGAATGCTTCATTAGCTTTCCTTGGAGGATGCTCAGAGCGAATATTGATAATGCCATTGTCATTGATAGTTCACTGAAGGAGAAGCATTTGTACAGAGCATCCAGCACCAACTGTGAGATCACGCATCAGATCAAACCTAATTACTGTCTGAGGTTTTGGAACAAAGAGTTACATGACTCAGATGGGGAGAGAGAATTCCTCTCTGCTTCTCTCGTAGGAAAGCAAAGGGAGAGAGGCACATAAAACATATTAGGGTAATTCTGTAGGGGAATTCTTCTGCCACATCCACTGACTTCAGCAAAGTCCACTAAAGTGGGTTTTACAGCTACAGAACAGAGGTGTATGAAGTCAACACCTCAACTATCTGTACACAAAGGAGAGTAGCAACGTTCAACTAGAAAGGACCACTCTAAAGGTCCTCTTCCACCCCACTGCCTTTGTACTCAAAGCATTAGAACTTATACAGTGATGCTGATTTTAACACAGTTCTAGGAGCAACATAATTTACAATATAAAAATGAATCTTCAAATGGAAACGTTAAGAAAGAAGTAGATGAACTCATTTCTTGTGCAACTTAGAATTACCACAAATAAAAAATAGAAGGAACAACAGTAGCAGCAGTTAGATTTCACAGTATTTTGAAGAGGATTTGAAAGCACAAGTGTTTGATATGAAAAGCAAGGAAGGAAGGAAATTAATGAACTGCTATTATAAGTCTGAACAGATTATTCCCCCCCTCCCCCATTTTAGGAAAATCATCACAAAGGTCCTTTGTAGTTTGGAGTTTCTAGACAGATAGGATGCTTCATAAGGAATGAGGATGAGGGACTGGTGCAGAGTTCTTCCTCTGATATTAAAAAAAAAAAAAAATTCTAAGTAGAGAAGGCAAAATACGCCAGATGGAAGGAAAGAAACCAACCTTATGAGGTTACGTATCGCATGTGGCGCTACTACATTTATTTTAAAGGCAAAACGCAAACTGGAAAAGCAGCTACCTGGTATGCACAGAATAAATAAGTTACTTCCAAGTGAAGGAAACAGAAGATGAAGCAGAATGGAGAAAGGACTCCCACTCTAGGGAGGGTCCCGAGTTTAATACCAACCATGGTAGTGTATACATATCAAGTAAGTTTCCACATAGAAGTTCAACTTTCTTTGCCAAGACGATTCTCCAGGGCTACACTGGATCAAGTCATCTCAAGACAAAAAGCTACAAGAAAGAAACGAGCCCCTTCTACTATCATTCTCTTTGTGAATTAACTAGATGTTTTAACTCCCCTTCTCTTTCGCACCACCTGGCACAAGAGCCCCAAACACAATACATCCATCCATTTCACAAAAGAGAAAAAAAAAAAAAATGAGTATTTCATATCAGATGCTTTGCGTCAAGCCTGCTAAGGCTCATAAATCTTACTGCCCTGGTCATTTCAACCAACGTCTGACCCTTTTGTTAACTCATGATTTATAACTGGAAGTTATTTTCTTTATGCCAGATTTATAAACTTTACTGTGCTTGGTTTGATATAATATCCATTTCGTACATCAAGCTATAAGACAGTAAATTTATTGTCCATGAGGTGTTACCTTGAAAAATTACATCAATGCAAAGTGGTTTCCATTTACAATCAATAGACAATAAATTCATTGGATTTCTCTTTTGGGGGGGGGAGGGAGGGGGTATGACCATATTTATGAGGTCATGAGTGGCTATATAACGAGTGAAACAGGGAGCAGAGGCAACAGTCTGGAGTTCCGAATTACAGGCGTTGACAAGACGAAATATATTCAACAGAGCAACAATGCATAAGCTGGTATTCTGCTGTCTCATTATCATCAGCTTCTCCTGTCCTCTCTTCTCTCTCCCCGTCATCAACGCCAGCGAGATGCCTTATCAACTCCCAGGTAAGTCCTTTGGATTTAGCAGTCATAAGAGCAAATGGAACATGAAAACCAGAGCAGCAGCAGCATGCTTTCAGAAGGGATCTTTATCCGTGCCGATCAGCTGGATAAATAGCAGGAATGACTTCAGAACGCTGGCCACAAGTAATATAACTGGTGGGCAGCAGATCTGTAAGACAGGCAGGTTGGGTGCTTTTACATATTTCCTCCTGCTGCTTTTAAATCGAAGGGGCAATATAATTGAGACCTGCAGTGAACGAGTGCGAGCTGGCAGATGCAGCATCCATCTCTGAAGCAACATTTGTAGACATTAGGTAATTTACAGAAACTTGGCTGAATGGCACTTGCTGCACTTTAAAGCGAACTATGCTTAACTGAATTTGCATTTTAAAGGGGGTAAACCCACCACAAGGATTAATGCATTCCTACTCACATTAAATTCAAGCAAACCTGACTTCAGTACAGAAATAGCATTGTATTGAGCATGATTTTGCACTGAGCATACCTTCTGCCTGCACTAATGCAGACTCCACTCCACACAGTGAAAGAGTAAATCTTTGCTTGAAAAAGCTGTTCTCAAAGTTTGAAGTCATACTGTAAGCCAGAGTAAGACATATCATTAAACTGCATGCAGTGCCTACAGGGTTATCATTATCAGACCTGACCTGTGCTGGAAGCATTCCTGAAATGAGCCCTGAAAGGACAGGCAAATCTAAAACGGAACTCTTTCACAAAGCTAGATACAAAAAAGCTCCTGTAGTATAATTGCTCTGCAGGTGAAACGGCTGCTGTTGGCTTATAGGTATCCATCCATCACCCCTAGTTTGCTGTGTGTAACTTGGACTCACTAAGCCAGCATCTTCTCAAATATTCCATAAAATAATTTGCCATTTACAAGCAGCCTTGACTTAGGATGGACAGCATCTTCTTATCCCAGGATGAACAAGCTAACTAACCGTTTATCTTCAAACAAATGTGCTGGATATACCCATTGGGCTAATTAAATCTTCCTCGTAAATACAAAGAGTAATAAAAGAGGGTCAGATAGGAGTGGAGCTCTGTAAAGACTGTTTGTTTTGTTTGTTCTAAATCTCAAAGCAATATCACCTGTTAACACTGTTCTGAATTGAAAAACAGTATGGGGATATGCATACAGAACTTCTCACTGCACAGAAAAGGGAACATACGATATTCATACACTGCAACCCCCACTGTGCTTCATAACTGCCCTGACGAACTAAGCCTGCATGTCAAAGGTCTGCAAATATCTTCCTAACAGTCCAGTACTGAAATGTCAGGGGATTATTTGCAGTATTTTTTTTTTTTTCTTGTATATAGATCACACAAAGGAGCTACAGTTTCACACATCTGTACAGGTAAAAACAACTAGAACTCCACAGAACAATCCAGAAATGCAACTAAAAATACAACACAAGAGTTTTGCAGTAGTCCTGCCAGCATCCAGTATTTTGAATAGATGCTGTTAATTAGCAGAGCAGTTTACTGTTAACTGAAGTGTAGAATCTTTAAGGGCTCCTGTTTGCAGCCTACCTTGGGGTAATAGGTTAGCTACAGGACTACAAATTCTCTATTCACATCCAAATAATTCCATCAGGTATCACCAACCCGTAGTTTCAGAAAGAGTAACATCAGTACTGGCACACACTTTGACTGAGAGACAAGAGAAACGTACCACTGCACAAGAGAAAAGTACAACTGCAGACATCTCCTTCAAGATCCCCAACATTTATTCCTGTCCTTTTCCCCATTTTATTGCACTTAATAGTTGGCAAATAGAGTAAGTCAATAAGCCTCCAACAGTAAAATTCAGTAAAATTCGTCTTCAGTCACAGAGAAGCTCCAGTGGAGGAACTCATCTGTAAAGGAATTCAGATATAAAACTACCAACAACCAAAATCTAGCTACTCCCTTTAACATCCATTAAATGAGGATGGGTGACTTATGATTTTAAGATCCTTTTCAATAGATGGAGCTAACTTACCTGCTTGGAAATCATCGGAAATGGAACAAAACTGGGATTAAAGGTATAAGGCCCCCACCATGCATCCATCACTCATTTTCCTCTTGCAGATGATGAAGATTCAAGGCTAAATCTGGAGCAGCTGGGCAGCTCAGAAAGTACCTCCCTGCCTCAGTTTCTGCAGGAGCTCCTGGGCACACTGGTTGAAGACAATAAAGCAGGTGAGGCTTTACCAAAGCACCTGATATCAGAGTGCAAATAGTTTACACATTTACCAGTCACAGCAGACGCACATCGGTCCACTATTTATAAACAGCACAACATTTTGCCTCCTCTCTACCAGGTCTTACCTCCAGCAGCTACAATCCAAGGAAAAACATCAAAGAGGTAAGTAAATGACCATTTGCTAAATTAAGACCTCATGTTTTAAACTACATAGGCTTGTTTCAAAGACACCACATAAGATCCACAGATTTAACACAGTATTCTAACATGTGCCACAATATTCTTGAAGCTGGAATCACTGGGCAGTCAGGTTTGCAGGGGAGAAAGAGAATAATAAAAACAAATCTAGGAAAAATTAAAAAAAAAAAAAAAAATCAGAGCATTTCATGCAAACAAATCCAATGTGTCCCCCCCCCCCCTCCCCCCAGTCAACCAACTTTCAAAATGAAGGTCAATACCCCACTGCAGCAGGCCTGCCCTGTACGCCAACCAGCATGAGCCACGCATCCTTTTCCACCCATGGCAGCACAGGCCATGCAATATTATCAGAGCTGCTCTCAGCCGGTAGGTAAATTGAGAATAAGTACATCATCTAAACCTGAGGTGCACCAGCTGGGGGTAGTGAAGAGTATACTTTCTCAGTGGAAACATTAAGCAGCCACCAGTATCCTGCCTGCCTGTGTTTATTTCAGACTTTCTATGGAAATCACCCACGAATTGCTCTGCTGGGCCGCTTGCTGATGAAGGACAGAAAGCAGTACAAGAAACGTGGCAACCTTTCTGAATGCTTCTGGAAATACTGTGTGTGAACAGAACAAACCTCCCCTGACTTCAGCTGCATAATTTATATATATGTCTAAAACCATGTACATAAACTCGCTTGATTTGAAATGAGAATGAAGAAATTTGAAGATAGCTCCTAACTTTAGACTCCATACTACTTGGAAATTAATAAATGGTTGATGTTTTGCAAATATTCTGTGAGCAGAGTAATATTTTCTTAGAGCTCAGCTCAAGATGAAAGTAATGGTGCAAAATGAAAGATATGTAACATGATGAAAACTCAGGCAGGAGAGGCATGATTCTCATGGGGTCCCATGACACATCCCTTTCTTTCCCCCCCCCCCCTCTAAAAGTGGCCTCAACTATGTATAAGTTTGGAAGCAAGAGGACTTTCTCCATTATTTGATCCCTTGATGCAGTTGGAAGTGCTGGGAAGGAAGGGCTCTAATAACGCTAGGGAAGGACGGCGGCACAGCTGGTGCCCAGTCCCTCCTGCCTCTCCTGAGGCACCCCTTATAAAATAAAACACACGGCAGGATCAACTGCCTATTCCTACAACCTCTGGAAATATCACTCAGAAATACAGTTTGACCAAGTCTGCTTCTCAGCAGCACCTTGACCAGCCCCAGCTGCTTAGGACAACACAATTGCCAGTGCATAACAAAAGCTTTACTAATTGTAGCTGAACATTATCCAGTACAGCAGAATGTAAGCAGTAGTGCTGTCAATGACAGGACTTTGAACTCAGAGTGCAAACTGGCAGTGGAGGATGCGAGTGTGATGACTTGACAGCAGAATTCCAATACCCAAGGATTGCAAAGAAAAACTATCAAACAGCTTAACAAGCCCATTACAGATGTTCATAGGGAGAATGATAAACTGGGTCTCTTCTAATCAGAGTGGTGGGCATGAAAGGGGCTCCCCAGGGCAGGTGCCACTGCACCAAGACTCCTGGAGTTCAAGAGTCATTGTGGACGGTGCTCTCAGACACAGGCTGTGAGTTCTGAGCGGCCCTGCGAGGAGCCAGAGGTTGTACCTGATCCCTGAGGGCCCCTTCCTGTGAGACATTCTAAGATTCCTTTGTTTCCTTAGCCCTAATGTACCTTTATCTCAGTCCCAGGTACATCCTAACAGTACCTGCAATGAATAAAGCTAAAGACTCACAAACTGTCTCTAGGCAATATCAGTCTTCATGATACACACCAACAGTTTGAGCTGCAAAGTCCTACTTTGTTCACTTCGTACTTTGCATAAACCTCACACTAATGAAGGCTCACAAAGCTTTAATTAAACTTTGCCTAAGATACATATAACTGAGATCAGTGTAGCATATACCTCATAAATCTCTACCTGTTCTGCTTAAACAAGGCCTACAGGCTCGATATAACTCGTTCACATCTAAGTCATAAGATGGATGAAGCCAGCTGTAACAAAGAAAAATGTCCTTACGAATGCAGAGTAGCTGGATGCACTGCACAGGTACTTCAAGCCTTCTGAACATTTGTCTTCCTCTTACACAGTGCAGAAAGCCAGTGTCTGACTGGAAATTACTCCTTCCCTGCCACCTCATCAGTCAATAAAAACCTGTAGGAAAAGGCTTCAAATTTATCTAAATGAATAACTATTGAAGATTTCTTTCAGAGTCAGGAAAAGGTGTCCAGCTTATGAAGACTTGAAGAAAAACAACTGTTAAAGCCTATTTCAGAATGGCAAACAAACTAAATAACATAATGAAGAACAACTGAAAAACAAGCATCGCAAGTTATGACCAGGGACTGAGTCTCTTCTTATGTCCAGCTCTCGACAGAGAAACAGCAAACTCAGCTTCTCCCCAGTGCTGCTGTAACTACAGCTCTCAGCAGCTTCCATCTCAGGCTTTCCTCCCTGCAGGAATGCAGGAAGAGCACTCAAGTCAAACTGATCACTTTTGATCAGCAAATTGTTTCTCTGCAATTAAGAGCTTTTTTGCTCTAGGAGACACATCTGTGGTAACCCATTAATTGTTTCTGTTTTCCCTAGAACACAATTTTTAACAGGGTGAGGCTCAGTGCTCTCACAATGTTTGTTATTTACACTTCTCCAACAAACTCAGGAAAGACAGGAGCTTTCAGCTGTGCACACCAAGGCTGAGCACTTCACACATCCAGTAATAATCCTTTACATTCCATGGGTCTGCGCCCTGGGACACATTGAGAAACAAAACAGCACACCCTGCAAAACAATGCACAGAAAATAGAACAAAGAACCAACAGCATAAATAATAACAGGGATCATCTGCACTGTACCTACAAAATACTGGATGTTCCAGAAATTACCCAATAACAAAAGCAAACATGCATTAAAAAGTTCTTGGGAGGATGGCTTTTTTTTTTTGTTTTATTTATAAGAACAGATGCCCCTTCAGGCTGTACAGTGAAAAATCACAACTGCAAAATAAACCACAGCTGAATAATACTTCAGTGAAATATTCCTATCAATTAATGCAAATATTAATCCAATTGTGATTTAAAATAGATTCAGTTGGAGGATAAACTCACCAACACATTCATCACACGCTGCAAAAATACATTGGGGTCCCCCTTCTGTTCATACCAATGCCATGATGCATCTGCACAGCAATAAACCTATTTTAAACATAAAACTATTTCTGAACAGGAAAAAAAGCAGCCTGCTTAATCCAAACTGCTGAACCCCCACAGGGGGCAGAACTGTGACACTGCTGTACTTGAATTTATCCCATTTGGTGACTAAAAACTAAAACTTCTAGAGAAGCTTTGATCTGTCTCCAGTATTTTAACTGTATCAAAACAAAGCCACACAAAACAGTGTGCACAACTGGCTGCAGTATTTACTCCATCACTTTCAGATCAAAACTGTATTTCACCAGGACTACTTCAGCAGCCTATGAAGAGTGAAAAACTGATAGAAGCTGAAGCAAAAACCATGACTTTTCATACAAGAGGGATAAGAACACATTCCCAGACCTATGGATTAAAGGGATTATTCAAGTTATTAGGACTATTTTATCATTACCCGAAACTAAGTCTCATTCCTTTATCAAACAGATGTCTTAGCATTAGAAGTAATCTCACTTTCCTTCTAATCAGAAGTTAAACTCCCCTGAAGGACATAAATGCCCTTATTTGCAATGCTCATTTCACTATATGAAACAGATTATTTCACTAAGCCTCAAACAATATTAAAGCAGTGAATTTAAGCACAGCTAACCAGAACTGATTCAATTACATGAATAAGTTAAAGAACCTTCCCTGCTAGGGAAAGAACCAATACAAAAAGCACCTTACCACATATTTTAGAGCAAATGTTTTAGGCAGTGAGTCTATAAAACTGCATTCCATCATTGGAAAGTGCTGAAAGTAAAACCATGGGTAAGGTACCACACTTACTGTGTAAGTCAGGGACTTTTCTACAAGTGTATAACTTTCTATATTGTATGGATCTATTGAGGATTCTTATTTTAAAAAGCATTTAAACTTCAAGCACATGAGATACTGAGAATGTGTTAATCTTTGCTGATTTACCACAGTTAAGAAAGAAAAGCTCAAGATGAAAGACAAAGAAGTGCAGCTTAAGAATAAACAGAAAGCAGTGCATACAAACAAAGTGAGCAGAAATATTGTAAAAAAAAAAAACAAAAAAAAACCAGCACTGCCTGAGTCAAAATAGTCTTGAACACTTAAAATACAGTAAAAATAACATTCCACGAAATAAGCTTTAGTGGCAAAGATTTCCACTGAATTGATTAGAAAAACAGGAAAAGCCTCCAGATAAATTTAAATTTCTTTCAGTTATCTGAAGTCAAAGTATTATTTAACTTACTCAACAAGTAGCTCATGAGTCAATAAAACTGAAAGCCTGCCACCTAACAGATGAATTACACCACACAAAAAGCTGCACAACAACGTTCCAAAAAAACCTGTGAAAAGCACAAGGAATAGCTTCGCTCTTTTTCACCTCAGTTTATTGGACTTTTTTGGTGGACACAAGCTGAGAAAGGCATTTTGATGCCCAATAACTTACCCCGTTTTCAGTCACTCATTAAAAGGCTACGGCATTCTGTAGAACTTAAAGCCTCAAAACATCTTTAGAATCTCTAGTTTAGATCATCGCAGACTGAATAAACAAAATTGCAGGGTGTTCTGATGTAGCTCACATTCACTGGTACTGATGTATCTACCTCAACGACAACAAACAGGACTGTACCAGTGTAAGCTCATAACTTCTGTATCTTTTCCAACTCTTACCTGTTCAGTTAAAAAAAACAACCAAAGAAAAACAAACAAAAAAACAGTACACCACCACCACAAAACAAGAAAATCTTTATATTTTGCTCATCACTGAGCAATCAGAAGTTAGAAACAATCCATTCATAATCATTCATTCCTGTTAAGTTTTCCTTCTTGACTTCACAATCGACCTCCGAGTGAAAGATTGTCTTCAAAATCCTACCAGGAGCAAAGGGAGTAATGGAGAAAGGTTTAGTTTCATGTATGATTGCCCATGGTGGGAGAAGACAGCTGGAGAGATTTGCTGCTAGCATCTTGCAAAGACAAAGGAAAAGGGAATGGGAATTATTCCAACCAGTTTCACTGTCACAGGCAGGGATGTCTTCAGTGTTCCAAGACTGGAAGTGGTTTTCCCTTGTTTTCCATATTGTCATCAGCCATTGCAGCCTCACAAGTTGCTCCCCTGATGTCACATGTAACACATCCCTTTAGAAAAGAACAAGGACAATCATTTAAATTCTCTAGATACTGCAAAGAATCCATCCTGGTAGCATAAATATGCTGCAATCTCTTGAAATTTCTCTTGAATTGAGTGAAATCTCTTTAAAAAAGCAGAGATAATACAAAGATTTTAATTTTCAGAGTACTTGCACTTCCAACATTTAGCTAGTATTCTCAAGGAACAGCTATCAGTGACCCTCATGCTGTAAAAATCACATTAGCTGGAAGCAGCACTACCTCTACCTAGCCAAGACATGAATAAGCAGCTGATTCCTTTCACAGCTCCTTACTTGGGTGTTGATTTGTAGTGGGACAGTCTGTGTCCGGAGCCACGTGTGCACTTCTGCAAGCTCCCTCTTTTGCCTATCTGAAAACCAAGGCTGTTGCTGTCGCATGACTATCAGCTTCTCCATATCCTCTTTTAACACTTCCTCTTTAATTCTGTAAAAGAAAACAAAACAAAAAACCAGACACCTGTTAACGCAGCTGCACTGAATACAATAAGACAAGCATTGCTGATAATGACCGTGGGACACAGCTGTGTGTAAGGCTGAAGTCAGCCAATGAAAAGTAACCGTGTTTTGCTATATCTTATTTTAGTTGGGAAGCTTTTTCAACACCAGTCTGACTTTTAGGTTGGCTTATTTAGTTTCTTAAAATGAGGAATCTCAACACAAATTACATAGAAGCAATTGCAAACAACACATATTTTTACCCTTTAATGCAAAGTGCAGGGCAAAACCCAATCCACTTAGCACTTCAACAAGGAGCTTTCATGTTATCATATCTTAAGTTTTAAAGAAATACAGGCAAAAAGTAGATTAAAAGAAATGCCCAGAGCCTAAAACAGTAAACAAACACAACTTCTGAGTTCTATTGGTCCATACACTGTCTCCAGGGTCTTGTTTTTAACTCTGCATTTCTTCCTTGCACAATTCCAAACTATACGTCAGAAAATGTCGGTGTTTTCTAACCTGTTAGGCATTTGGTATGTCATTAGAACTTGCTCAGGTGTGCGATCCATCGTCACCCAGGCTGACTCATGTTTAGATTTATGAGGTGTCTGTTTTTCTTTTGCTTCTTGATTAGTGTCTGTTTTGGAAGTTTCAGAAGAATCATTACTGGCAAAATACTTGCTGCTTTTCCTACTGCCTGCTGAGAATTAACATGAAAAAAAATCAACTCTGACCAGGTCTCGATAATCCAGCACAAATAGCAAAATTCACCAGTGCGTTTGTACAAGCTATTTCCAATAGGGTGAGCACAGGTCCTCTCAGATGACTCCTCTGGTAAGAGATTACCACTTACTGAAAATTCAAAGATAAAATCTATTCTATTAAGTTGCTTGAGACCTCCAAGGTTTTTCTTGCTCTTCTGAAGATTTGTCTCAACTTCTCTGCACAGGGCAGGCAAGAAGCCTTGCCCTGTGCAGAATTACCCTTACTCAAGTAAGATGCAAACCACCCTCTAACACAGAGGAAAAAAAAACAACTATTAATGAGCATAAGTTAGAAGCCTGATTTACAGATTCAAGTAAAAACTTCTGGACTCTCATTCCTTATTATTGTGACTGAACCAAATTTGGCCTTAAACAACGAAAGCTGATGAAAAATAATGACAACACAGCCTCTTATTGGGACTTCCCACTCCCATCACAGTATATATATATTTTTTATGACTTACCAACATGTTAGCAACCCACCTAACATTGGAGTAGCAAATGTCCAGATCTTAACTTCCTTACCTGTGCCACCACCAGGAGTTTCACAGGAGTGAGAGCCTAAAGAACTAGATAAAGCCAATCCACTGCCTGATGCTGCTGAACCTGCGCCTGACTGGGAGTCCTCATGCAGCAAGCGGTCAGTACATTCACATGAAGCACAATGGCTACTAGCACTGTTACCACTATCTTCCCGACTATTGTCCTGGAAACAAAAATCAAAACAGACATCCGTGGAAGTCACCCTCAAGCTTGAAAAAGGAATGTCATGCATTTACTGAATTTGTAATATGTTGACTAAGTTCTGGCATCAGTTCAATAGCTTTGGAATTTCTAGCTCTGAAAATGAATCGCTACCTAGAACTCACGATAAAACTCTTCACACGTGAAACCAAAAAGCGTCCAGACTTTGATTCATGCTGCAGATCTTTCCCCATGGGGTTTCCTTCAAGATATTGTACTTTTGCATTAAGTCAACTTTTTTGCTGACAAGAGAATCAGTTTTCTCCACGCTCTGTTAGGTGGCGTGGAGCAGCCACATACATCAAGTGATGCTGCACTACAGGGAAAGTGAAAGCATTCCCCTGAATCACTGCATTAAGCTCATATCTTCAGCAACTACAGATACATCAACTCCCCCTCAGGACCCTACCCTGCAGTTTCAGCTGATCCAGCCTTTTCAGCACAATCTGGATTCCCGAGACATTTTTTTTTTTTTCCTTGCCTGCAGAGCTCAGATTTCTGCCTCTGAGTTTACCGCGGAAGCTGGAGAGGCCTTTTCTATGCCCATGTATGGAAACCGACCCACACGGATCCCTGTTCTTCGGTCATTAGCTGCATCCCTGGGAGACAGAGGGAGTAATTAGAAAAGTGTCTTCCCTTTGTTTTAACTCTCCACAGAGACTGTGGGACTCGGTGAAGAAGATGCAAATCACGTAGTCCTAGCCAAGTTCCACATGCATAAAAGCCCACCCAAAACTGCTGACAATTTAATGGGGAAAAAAATAAAAAGTGTTGCCACAGCACTGAGCAAGAGCAGCTTGCAGCAGCCTAGACCAGGTCTCACATTGTGGCATTTACTGAGCACCAACTCCACACTGCTACAAGCTCCCACGGGCTCAAACGTTGTTTCTCTGCCTCCTGTGCTATTTGTGCCCTGCAGTCTACAGAGCATAGATATTGGTAAGAGAAGCTAACAGAATCTCATGACTGAGCATTGTGGAAGTCAGTTTCTCTTTGACACTAAACATCCTTGTTACTTACACTTTTAGCTTCTGCACATGCTTTAACATCAGTGTTAACTGAAGGCTCCACAGATTCTGGCAGCTCTTCTTGAAGCAAATTCAGCTGAAGTGGGGAGCTGCTCCGTGAGCTACTCAGCTGTAAGGCCCAGCCATGCTGTCCCTCTGGCTGCTCCTCAGTGGATGTGGCAGAAGAGGCTGGACAGGACTGATCCACAGCGATTGGGGCTATTGGCGATGGAGCTGAAGGAGGAGGAGCAGGAGGTAGAGTAGTGCACGGATATGAAGAAGGGAGATAAACATTCTGAGGACTAGGAAGAAAGGCATATTGAGGCATCTGAGTATATATGGGGAAATTGTGAAAAAATACAGCCATAAACATCCCTATGTTTGGGGGAGAAAGTGCTGGAAATGATGGTGCTCCACAGCACAGCTGTGACAATGATGTGGGCTCAGGTTTTGCTGAGTAAATAGCAAGTTCCTCTCCTATAGAAGAGGCTGGAAAACTAGACAGTGCATCGGAATAGACAGGAAGTCCCACAGGAGGAAAGAAATTCGTACTGGAGGACCTTAAACAGGACATTTCTGAGGGAGAAAGAGACTGCTTCTGAATTCTTCTCTTCTCACATGGAAGACTATTTCTATTTTTACTACAAGATCGTCTATCTGAGGACTGCCTCTGAGGTTTCCGGCGCTTGAATTTTCCTTTTTTGCCACTTTTACAGCTCTTTGGAGTCATCTCTTTAGAAGGAGAATTCCCTAAGGAGGAAGAAAAAGAGACACTCATTGAAAGGACAGACCTAGGAAAACAAAACAAAAAAAAACAACAAAAAAAAGGAGATGAAGAAAAAACATCCAGATCATTGAGTGTAGCTTATTCACAGAGTTGTCTTTCTTCTGGATAACCCTGCATAATTCTTCCACACACTACAGTGATGGACTTGCAGACATACCCACAATGTTTTCCCTTCCTATCATCATTTTTTTTTTAATTTTGGATTATCTCACTCAGATATTTCATACTCTTTCAAAAGAAGGCAATAAGCTATTTCAGACTTATCAGGTTTGCTGAAGTATTTGGGAGCTTTGCAAAAACTTTAAAACAGCAACAACCAAAATGCAGCAGATCTTCAGCACAGGCAGTGGCACTGCCAGGTCTTGACAATTCAGAACTACAGTTTTCAGGAATAGTAAGATTTTCAATAAATCACACAAAGGAGAACAAGCCTTCATTGCTAAGCTGGTCTTTAATATAAGCCCGGTCTATCTCTCTTTCTCAAAGGTGCTGCCTACCTTGGTCATAGGAATGCTCATTGTTACTTCTGCTATCCCACTGAAGGTAAGTCCTAAACGGAGAGAGCAAGATCCTCCTGCGGAACCTGTCAACGTAGTTTTGCTCTTCCTTTTGAGTGTGGACTGACAAAGCCTCTTTTGTTAGCCCAACTGGCTTTAACTCCTCAGCCACTGTTACAGGATTCTGAGCATTCACAGGAGGCAGCTCGATGTGTTCATTTCCAACATGAGTATTCTCCATTGTAGTCACTTCTTTGTAGAGGAAAGAAAATAAATCACTCTTTGCTCTGGCCTTCTGGCGTCAACACAGACGATATGCAGAGGGTTAGACAAAATAAACATCTGAGCTACTGAGCAGACAGACACTGCAGGGTACCATTTACACTCAAATAGTTACATTAGCACGCATTGAGCAAATCAATTCTTTCCTCATATCTCTTACGATTGCAGTGAAATACTCCTTTCTGTGTTTCTGCATTAAGTAATATCAGCCCACTAGTCATGTATATTTTCGTCATCAGTTGCCATGCAAAAGCTCACTGCTGCATTTGAGAAGTATGTAATGAAGTTACAGTGCAAAGGAAAACAGGACACTCTTAAACCTAGGTTTAAAAAAAAACACTGTAAACATTTTCAGGCTCAAGTTTTCTTCACAGTGTCTGCAGAAGTGCCTCAATTGTATTTCAGAGCTCATATTCATCAGAACCTATCTTAATTGGACAAAAGTTTCCTACTGCATACTTCAGTCAGAAAATATTGTTCAATCTAAAATAAAAAAAAAAATAAATAATCAGTGATTCCAGTCAATATTTTCCAAGAATGAATAGTACCTGATTCAGGGTGTGGGACGTGCACAATAGTGCTGCTGTAACTGCATTGGCTGGTGGCAGATACCACACTCAGAGACTTGCTGGACAGGGCCAGGTCTGGCAGAGGTGCTCCCACAATGCCTTCATTTGTCTGCTTTTTCAGCATCTCTTCCTGATCAGCAAATACTGGAGTTTGGGAATTAACTGATGAAATAACAGCAGTATCTATTGGCAAATTAAAAGATTTCTACTTGGAATTTTTTTTCCCAAGCACTTCAATTGCTCCTAAGCCATCAAATCTGATTGGTTCAGAAGCAATCAGTCAACCATGCAAACTGCTAAATACAATAGATATACACAGAAATAAATGTAATGTTCATATACCAATACAATGTTAAAGTACACTAAATGTGGCATAAAACCAGTGAGCTACAGAAGGCTTGTTTAGCAACAGAAAGTACTTGCTGATGGATTCTAAATTCAAAGACTTACTACTGTAACTTCTGCTTAACTGCATGATCTAGGCAGGGGAAGTAGTTATTTACTGCCTGTAACCAAAATGTCTGAGCCATTTGTGTGCTAATAATTTAAGAAATGAAAAGAAACCTTGAAACATACAACAGTAGTATATCAGAAAAAAATAAATCAGTGTTTCCATTATGATAGTCAGCATCCTTTACATTACCTCCCAATGCCCTGATCTCCTGCAGTCTTTGCTGGTTTTTCTTGTCACCATCTGAAGATGATGATGATGTATTTGTAGAAGATTTAGACTTCCTTTTCAATAGTGGAACACTGCAGCTCTCTAGATATCTGAAACATAAGCATATCACAAGAAGCTCTTCCCACTTTAAAAAAAAAAAGTGACATTATCCACTGAAGTAGAAGCTTTTCAAGGTGTTACAGCCATTGATACAATACTCAAGAGCAAAACTATAGCTTTGCTGTAGTGCCTTCCTACAAAAGCAAAGCACAGAACTGAGATACCACACAAATGTGTATACTTCACTGCAGCGACCAAAAACTTCTGTTTGTCTAATAAAGGAAGCAAATACTGACTTCATTTTTTACTACAGTGATTTCCTTTGCACGACTGCAGTAAACAAAGACTTTCAGTCCAGTGCTGTATTATCAAGGATGTTTCAACCTAATCGTTGCTAATATCGTAGTATACTGGTAGGCAATACAGTTTGTGTGCACGTATACACAGGAGCTGAATTGGAAAAGAATTAAATTTAATTGCCACAATAGTTTTTCATGTTCTGGCTTTCTTGAGAAACGTGATAAAGATATGATTCACATATTTAATGCAGATACATTCCAAATTAGAATTTTATCCCAACCCAAAATCCAGTCAATGCAAATTGCATACATAATTACCTTACACTAACTGGATCTTAACTATTATTCACTGTAACTGCTTTGTTGTTTCTTACCTGATGATACTATCAACACAATTAATCTGCTGATAGGAAGGAACATGCGGAGTCTTCTTTGAATCATCATAAAGGGCACTGCCCAATTCTTCTGTGCTATCGCTTCTCAAGGTTGGGAGAAAACGGGAAGCACTGTTCCTCTTCCCTAGAAAAGGAGAAATTCTCAGAGACATCTAAGCAATCCCCCACTGAGATACCTTCAGAGGAACATATGGCCTATCACAGCACAGCTCTCATTATTAAGTTAGTCCACATTTTCATTCCAAAAAAGCTCCAAACTACTTCCCACATTTAAGCCATGCTAACATGCTAACTTAATTCACAGCTCCAGACCTACAAGAGTTTCCATCAACTTAAGGATCATAGTTACATTACTTTACCTTCTAGCACTTCTGACCCCATAGGCTGGTCGTTTCCATCCTGAGGCTTGCTCCTTGATGCAATATACAGCTGCTGTCCCAGATTCTTTATCCGGTTGACATCTGCACACACCTGCTGCAAAGTCACCTTGAGATATGTGAAAATGTGAGGTCAGATTGAAAGGAACAGAAGTGGACACAGGAGGCTATTAAGATGGGGTAGGGCTCTTGCATTCTCCTAACTGAAAGGGAGTAGACTGTCAGCCTAAGCCTAGTATCTACTGGCATTTGTAAACCGTGGCTAATTTAACTGCGATAAAGCTCAAACAGCTTCATCATTTAAGTGTTATTACATTGATGCAAGTTCAGAGCAAGCATTTGCTGATTATTTACTCAGCAGTCTCAAAAAGAAATTAAGTAACAATACTTCTCTTTTAGGACAGGATTGTTTCTACTCCTACAGTTGTTAATAACACCACTCTAATGTCCTCTTGAGGAAAAAATAAAAAAAGGGGAAACCCAAACCAAAGAGAACCCCCCCACTTACCTTGTGCACCAACACTCTTCCTAGTTGCATGGCTTTCTCCCTACTTTTGCCCCCTCAAGTCCCCCAGTTCTTTGAGAAGGCCAAACTTTAAGCAAGCCTTCTGTTTACTTCAGTGCACTGCAGCAGCTATCTGCTCTTTTTGATTAGCAAAATTAAGATCAAACCCAAAAACCAGCATTCTATAATTGACCCATTTAAGTACACTTAGCTTGAACACAGCCACATGCTGCCACTGAAGTAAAATTCTGTGTACATACGTACACATCATGACTCCTCATTTCTTAAAATGTGATTTTATTGCTGCACAGGCATTGATAAATCTAAAAACTTACTGGTTCTTGTGTTTCCTCTGCACAATTTCCATTGGAGTCGCTTGAAGATGCTACACTGATATAGTGCTCATAAGAACCACTGCTACCAAGGCTACCATAACCACTGGAAACGTTGCTGTGAACTGGCTGTATTGGGGAAAGGGGTGGAAGGAACAAAAATAAGCAAAGAAGGGAAAAAAAGTTTGCAACACAGAACTCCCTCCAGTAAGCAACAACAACAACAAAAAATTAAATGAAGTCAGTACTGTTTTGAGTTCTACCATTCTCTTGTGGGAAAAAAATTCTACCATCCTCAAAGCCATTCCAGGATGAAGATTTACCTCTCAACACAAATATCTGCAAAACACATCAAAACAGTATTCTAATCAGATGGGCTACATTGAGCCTTCATTTTCAATCTGGCACACAAGCCTGTCTCCAATTAAAATGTTCTTCCAAAGGAGCACACTCAAAGAAGTCTGCTAAATAGACCCCAGTTTCTTCAGCCTCTCATTCAAAAGGCAAAAGAGTGTTTTGAGATTTTCATCTTCTCTACCTGCAAAAGCAGCTTGTAGATTTGTCCTTGCAATTCTTTTATCTCTTTCTCAACACTGCTGGTTTCTTGACTTCTTGTAGCAAAGACATCTTCATTCAGAGGGCTTCTAGAGAGTCAACAGAATTCCATAATTAATTCTAAACTAAGAAAAGATAACCATAAGCAGAGTTAGGAGAGATTACTATTATTAACCTGTATTTTATGTTGACTTTCCCTGAATCAAAACAAAGGGATATCATCTGTTCCACCAACAGCTAAAGCTAGAGTAGTGAGGCTGTGATAAGAAAGCAGTGCAAGGCTTCAGGATTTCAGAAAGCCAATACATCAGGCACAATGACACGAGGCAAAGGCTGACAAGCATCCACCCTTTTGCCTCCTTCACTTCACACTCCAAGAAGTCTTAAAAAAAAGAAGTTAAATTTGAGAACTCAGAGGTCATTGCCAGAAAAACAGTTTCCTACGAAAGGAACCAGGTAAGAGGAAGCATCAGACAGTCATATCTCCAAATGCCTTGGAAATCAGGGAGAAGCATCTGAAAAACATTAACTGAAACATTCAATACTAATTCAATTCTTATAAGAAATTAATCAGGTGCAGAATCTAAAGATTTACCAAGCAAACAATTCCAAAGAAAAACAAGCCAGATTTTGGCCATACCTCTCTCATAGTGTTTTCTTTCTCTGTTAAGCCAATCAAAACCAAACATCAATTACTTGCTAAAGTGGTCTACCTTTTAGATAGCAGTAGAAGCTAAAGAGGAACTTAAAATTGGTGTTCCGATTAAGGCATTTTCATTGTCACAGTATTTGGACATCAAGCATAGGCACACACACGGCTTAGAAAAGTAGGTTGTTCCTTACATTTGAAAGTATTTAGAATGGGAAGTAGTAAATTAAAAAAAAACCTAGTTTCAACAGTTCACTTCTACAACTGACTTACGTTCGGACTTTGTGTCGGCCAATGATGAATGCTACTTTCCTGCTCCATGGATTCACAAAACTGGACCAGCTGGTATCCAGGATGACATAATCCCCATTTTGAGTGCAAAACCTAATGGGTAAGTATTCAAAAGGAGGCTGGCCAGCAAATTTCAGGACTGAACAAAAACAACCAAGAAACAAGGGTTAGTTCACATTATGGCACAGCAGTGATAGCACAAACACAAGGGACTGGGGTATGGTCTTGACATCTAACTGCTCACTTTATTTCTGTCTAGACTGGAAACTAGCCACATAGCAAGCAAGAGAGTAATGAAGAATTTTAGGTTTAAATTCTTCCTATGGCCACTGTACTCACTTTTACGGTGAATAGTGATCATTAAAGGACGATCTTCCGGATGCAAATACATCAGTATGGATGTTCCAATCAAATCCTGAGGTAAGTAACCCAATAAAGGCACTGCTCTGAAACACAAACACACTACCATTGCTTGCAATTCAGTCTTGAGTATTTACATTCTTTAACCTTTGCTTGCCAGAAGTCCCCACAGATGATCTACAATGTACTGAAGTACAGCTACAGAACATTTTTCCAACCCATTTATTAATATCCAAGTATGACATAAATATGCAAATATTTCTGTTCCCAGAGAGGTAAAGTTCTGTTGTGCTTCCACACATAGTGGGGACAAGGAGGAAAGAAAAACAGAAAACAAAAAAACATACAGGTTCCAGACAAAACTATCAGGAAGAAGTCTGATATAGATGCTGCAAAGTGCATTGTAAAAACATCCCTGAGGCTCTGCAGGAGACAACTTCAGCCTGATCAAGTTTATAATAGGCAACTCACTAAAGCTGCAACCTGCACTGTGATTCCTCAAACATTTGCACAATGTGGTTTTTCCCTGTCTATTACCAGAGGTCCCCACTGCCCTATGGCCAACTGACTGAAGCTATGTTTAATTTCACTTTTTTAGTCAAAGCTGATTGTGTTCTTGAAGTCCCAGATGTTTTTCAATGAGCACTAACAAATAATTACTGAAAATTAACACAAAACAATTTTGTTTCATTAACTACTGCCAATTGCACAGTTAAATAGTTTACTACTGTTTACAGCTGCATTACCAGTGGATTTTTTGCCACCTCTCCACACACACTTCACAATCCTTAAGATCCAAATCTCACCTGTCATCTATTTCAAGAAAAACACATCCCGGAGTGTGAGTAGTGGTGAAGATCCTTTTATCCATAGGAATTCGAGGAGCTAATTGAAAAAGAAGTATTCACTGAAACACAAAATATGCATTGAAACTGGAAATCTAACTTAGTTCTGCCCATGACTGCGTGTTAGAGACTTCTGAACTTTTTAACTGTTCGCTTACTTCTCATCAGTAAGTCAAAGAGACATTAGAAAACTATAGGTGATACAAACTTCTCCCAGCTGTAAATGTAGTGAGGTCAAAGGTCTCAGGACCTAGCAAAGAAGAAACGTACATTCTGGATAGGCACGTGCACACACACACACATACAGGAGGTTATGGAGGTTACACCTGTGAGACTTTCCAAGTGCAAATGCCAATCAAAGTAAGCTGACATTCATACACTATGTTTCCCTATTGGCTTGTTTTTCACTGGATTATCCTAACTTACCTTCATATCCAGAGTGAATTTTCTCAGCCAAAGCTAAGCAGCAGGACTCTGCATCCACATGGACAGAGGTGCAGACATGGACCAAGTATGGGGTGATTCGGAATGGGTACCAGTGCATTTCTTGTTCTTGATCTTTTCCACCTCTGAAGAAACGTGAAAGGAATTAACGTGTTGGTGTCAAGACCCAAATACCTGACACCAGTACTGAGAGCCTTACATGAGTAAATCATGCAGAGCACACACAACCACATGAGGATGAATTCCTCAGGGCTCTGTGCACAACACCCTGCAATCACAGGCCAACATGTTCAGCAATACAAATCTTGCTTCCCCTAAAACCCTTACATACTTACATGCAGCACATGCACTGAAAGGCTGTTCCCAGAAGCCCTTACTCTAATAGTTAGCAACCATCTTCTAATTCTCAGTCCAAATGTATTCATGAGAACCAACCATTTGTTCTTGTGCTAAGTTAAATACATATATTTTTTCTTCTATTTGTTCTTTATACTATTCTCAGGCAAAAACCTCTGTGTCTCAGGTTTAATTCCATCAACCTAATTAAGCAGGATTTCTCCAACTTCAGCTGAGAAGTTGTTGCTCTCCAAGTGAAGCAAACACAATCTGGCTGTAACAGAAAGAGTTTAACTAACGCCAATCATTTTCATATTTAGCCCTTGTGTATGCTAGTGAACAGACACTTTCACTTATGAAGCTCACAAAATGGAATGTTTGTGTTAAATGCAGAAAGATGTATGAAAACATGAAAAAAGTTAAAGCATTTCACAATATTTGTGTACCTTACATAATTCCCCAAATTGAAACTGAAATTTGCCCTGCTAAACTTATTCCAAGCATTAAACTGAAAAGACTTGAAGGGTTATTTTAGGCTCAATTTTTTGAGAAGTGACTACATTAGTGATCTGCTGACGGATGGAATAACTATTTTATCCGCTCAAAAACAAACAGTTCTTAGTTAAATCAAGAGACTACCTCATTCTGGAGAAGAATTGCATCAAATATTACAAGCCAGGCTCTATTTTTTGGTTCTTTCAGCACCAAGATTAGTCTGGCACAAAGCAACAGATTCCATCCCACAGTGACAGAAAGTAGCATCTCCTGACTCACATCTCGTATTGGAACTCAGGTGACTGAGTTTCCATTACTACCTCTGTCACAAACTCCCAACCAATCTTAAACAAGACATCCTGGGCCTCTACCCTCAAACTGGAGAAGTGGGACTTTTTCCCACAAAATCATTCTTCTCCTAAACAACAGTACTAAAGGAAGCTGATAGGCCTAAAAGGAACATGGATGAGCAGTTTCTTCCTCTACCCCATGCAAGTTTAATGATCAAAACATCGTGCTGGACACTGATACTAAACACAGCGAGCCACTCGTAACAGAGTTCGCACTGGTCGTTGTGGCAACAAACCACCACCTGTGCCCCACACCATCCCCTGTGCCCAGCCTTCATGAATACAGAACTATAATAATATACTTGCCTGATCCTGCAGAAAAAGGATTTCACCTGGGCATAGTCATAGAGAGAGGCTAACAAGAAGAACACACATCGAAGGTATCAGTTCATATCCTAACACAGGTCGCACCTATCAGAACTTCCACAAACTCTTTATTCTCCAGGCTTTCTGAGCAAGAGCAAACTTCCACAGCCTTCTCTATAACAGCTATTAATCAGGTCAGCCAACAGTTTGTTCCTATCTGAAATATTTCTCTCTCTTCTACAGCCCAGTCTGAGGAATAGCTGGACCTAAACTCAGAAAAAACTTCAGGCTTCCAAGAAGTGATGCCAGAACAGTCCATCAGCTAAGCAGACAAAAGACAGAGCCTTGGCTACTCAAATCACTCACAGCTCAAAAACTACCATTCAATCACGTTCAGCACTAAACAATCAAAACCCAGTAAAACCTGGGTTCAACGAGTTACTCTTACAGCAGGTCAAAATCTGTAACATTATAACGTGATGGAAGGTAGAGCAATAGTAACAGAGTAGCAAAGTCTCTGGCTGGCTGCAGCAGATGAGAACAAGCCCAAATGCAACAGCCATAGACACAGAAAGGAAGGGGAAAAGCTACTTACCTTTGAAAAGCCTCAAGTAAATAGTGATCTCCAGAGAGATCCCCTCACCTCCACTGCCAACCCTTAAATGAGGGCTGGAATGGGGAGGATCCTGGCTCCAGCCCTTCCATCACTCAATACACTGCATGTACCTGAGCCCCCCTGGGCTGGCCCTGCCTTTCCACTAGGTGCTCCATCACTGCTTCAGACCATGACTTAGCATTTCTGCTACAGGACCATAATAACAGAGCACCTAATCAATTCTAAGCCGTAGATTAAGCCATTCCAAATGGACAATTAGACCTTCTGTTTCTTTTCTGTGATTTTCTGGAAAAGCAGCAGCATTTGGAAAGAGTAAAATAGCAGCTGCCTTTTACTTGTAGGCCTTTTATCTGTTTATGAGTAAAAGGCATCTGCATTTTACTTACTCCAGGCAGGCTAGGAGTAGCTGCAAAGCTGCTCAGCTTTTCCAAGTGGACGAAGTGTGGCCTGAGTATATTGCTAGTGTAAGTATTTAGAGCAAACAAGTATTTAGAGCATTTAGAAAAACAATTCTATTCTCATTCTGTGAAGACAGAAAGACAGATAAAGCATTGAAGAGGATCATTATATCCTACCTGTTTGACTTTCCGTGTAAAGTGGCAAGTGAGACTGATCAGTGTGTGCATAGAACACACTTGCATCCTGAGGGGCAAGAAGCTCTACAAACCGGGAGGATTCCAAGACTTTCTTCTTATGGTTTAGAATGGATGCTGCCTGCTCAGAAATATGCAGTATGCGCCCAGAAAGCAGGGAAAACACAGCCACAAAGGTGTCCTGGAAAACATATCTTATTAAAAGCAGTTCTCCTCCAACACATGGCAGCAGTATTGAAAGGATGAAAACAAAAAAAACAAAACAAAAAAAAAGCATCAAGTCAAACTTCCCCCACTCTCCTCCCACAAAAACCACTACGGGACACACAAACGACTACTCACCATAAAGACAGGTACAGAAGTGAGTTCTAAAGCCAGCATCCAAACATAATCACATGTGAGCTACTACAGCCTGCCATAGTGTCACAGCTTACTCATTACTTAGACATGCTAATAAGACTGCAATATCAAAACCGAAACAGATTCTACAGATGCTTGCCATTTTCCAGAATGACTGCTTATCTGGCCAGATTTTCCCCCAGGTTTCAAAGTATTTGCCACAGTTCCACATATAAAAATCTGAGAACTTTCTGACAGAGCGTGTGATAGTACTGAAACTCTGCACTTTTCTTTGAAATAGAGCCAGAGACCACAGCATGTACTGCAAATTGATTAATCAATCGAAAAATAATCCACAAACATAAGCAGAAACCAGAGACTTTCACAACTATGGATTTGATCAGGTATGAAAACATTCTGCTATACTATCTGAGGAGATTATTATGTTGCATGGGAATTCAAAAATTCTCATGGATCACGGTTGTGTCTGGGAAAAAAATGAAAACAGAAAACAGAAGTATTTCTTCACTTCCAGCTGTTGGGTTTGCCAGGTCAGCACAGATAACCAGCAGCACTGATCTACCATTACTAACAAAAGCCTGTTTGGCTTCTAAAGGCTTTTTGATTTTACACTTCTGTTTCCCTAAAAGATATCAAGGTGATAAAATAGAGACTGAAACAGAAAGTGATGAACTCCTCTCCAGCAAGTCTGAATTCCTTACATGGTTTTTTGGAGTGTGTTCTGATGCAACCGTCACCAACTCCTCTATGCTGTATGTCATCGCATCTGCCTGGGACACTCTTCGGTCACCAAGAGCCTGGAAAAACTCATTGTTTGCTAATTGAAGAAACAAGAAATGCAAAACAAACACAAGGAAGTCAGTAAGAAGACAATTTTAAAAGGATTTCTTACAGCCCTCCTAATTTTGTCATCATTTTGGCAAAGCCCAAGTTGGGCTGAAGAATGTCTGTAGAGCAACAAAGGAAAAAAAAAGGAGCATTGATTACACCATTGGAGTGACCTATGCTGCAGAAGAAAAGCACAAGGAAGTAGGGAGGACAGCAAAAGAATGATGAGCTACATAGCTCTGCTGCACGACGCAGCACAACCATCCAATACATTTTCCAAGCTACAGAAATGCTGTTCTCTCAACATGCACGACAAGCATTAGCATTATTAGCAGGCACCTATCTGTGCCCGGGTGTGGAATGGGATCAAAGCAGTAAGCGGGCATTCTGACTTGGAAGACGAAAAAACTACAGCAGCTCAAAAAGTGAACTGCTGACAGGACAGATGCAGTGTTTCCATTTGTTTCAACGCTGTCTGTTGTCAGACACAGCCATTCCCATCAGGCTGCTGCACAGCTCGTGCTTCCAGGCGTTTCCCATGCTTACCTCGGACCTGCTGCACACACCGCAAAGCATAATTGAGAGCACTGACGGTGCTGGGCTTGCTGGAACTCCTTTTCTCTTCAGGCAAACACTTTTTGATTTCTTGGATCATCACCATCAGATCTTTGTGAGACTGACTCCAGTCCAGCTGATCGCTGATCAAAACAGAGGTTGGACTCTGCTGGGGGCTTCTGCTATAGGAGATCCCCCCCCCCCAGCACCACTCCCACGTTCCGGCCCGATCCACAGGACGGGGGGAAAAGCCCTCAAGCTCACCCGCTCTATTTCACCTCGCACCTGTCCGACTTCCCCGCATTTTAACCCTTTCTTCCCCTCCCTCCGTGCCAAACCCGGCCCGTTTCGGCTGGCAACCCAGCCGCGAGCAGAAAGCGCCCGGCTAAAAGCTGCAGCGTGCTCAGTGCCGCCGGCACGGATACCGGCAACGGGCGCCCGCTGCCCCGCGCGGCCCGGAGCCCAGCAGCTCCCAGGGATCCCGGCGCCCGCACGGGGCCGCGCCGCAGCAGCGGCGAAACCAACGCCGCCGCTCGCAGCCGCCGCTCGCTCCCCGCGGCCCCGTCAACTCACCGAGGCGTCGCGGCTGGGCGCCACGCCGCAGCGCTGCCCGCCCGGCCGCCCCCGCCAACCGCGATTCGCGCGATGCTCCCGCAGCCCCGCGCGCCCTCCGCACCGGCGCGCGTTACCCGAAGCCGCCGCCCTCCGTCCCGGCGCGCCGATCCCCGCCGCTTCCCGCGCTCAGCCCCGCGCCGCCGCCGTCCATCTCGGCTCGGGGACGCGGACGGCGCCCCCCGCCCGTTACGTAACGGCTCCGCACGCGGCCGCGCCGCTCCCACACACGGCGGCAACGTGCGGCGCCGCCCGCCCCGCCCCCCTCCCCCACACACAGCCGGGAGGCGGGAACGGGTGCGGAGCCGCTTTATTGGAGAGCGCGCGCGCGCGGCGGAGGCGGCGCCCCGCCCCTCACGCGCCGCCGCACGCGGCCCCCGTGCGCGCGCCAACCACA
>JAPSGF010000049.1:4565806-4598339 GCA_035772895.1 Perdix hodgsoniae | reverse complement strand
ACAGCGCCACGTGCGGCGCCGCGCGGCCCGCCCCGAGACGGGCGGAGCCGGGAGCGGCCGCCGAGGGCGGCGAGGGCCGGGGCGGCTCGGCTGAGGCACTTCGACGGGGCGGGGGTGCGGCGGACCCCCGCGATGGCACCGCGGCGAGGCGGGCGGGCGGGCGGGCGGGTGAGGAGGACTGAGGACGAACGCGGCCCCCAGGATCCGACCCTCCTCACCGAGGCGCCGTTCGGGCGGCTGTTAGTAACTGACAGGAGTGTCTTAAGGCAACCAGGTAAAGTTAACGTTTCAATCATCAGAAGAGTTTCGCTTTAAACAGCAGTAGATGGGCTGAGAGTACAGCGGGCTTGGTGCGGGAAGGCTGAGGAAAGGCACCTTCGGTGTGAGGGTTCCCTCCCGGCACTCATTTGGGCACGCTCAGGACTACAAAAAGAAAACAGACACGTCTCAGTCCTCTCGGCCCCCGCCCTAACGACCCCCTCCTTATGGCTTCTGAACGCTGAGCACAGCTGTATGAGAAACGCTGTCTGCAGCCCGGGGTGCTCACCTTCACAGCTGGTGGAGGCTCAGTTAACAAGGCTTTGCAGCGGGGGTTATCACGCTGCAGTCAACAGCAGTGAAAGCAGACAGTACTGCCTGCACGCAGTGCTGGCTCTAACTCCATATGGAGCGTCCCAGCTGCCTCTGAGTTTCGCCAGCTGGTGAATTAACCCCATCTACTCTAACTCGTAGAAATCCCCGTTCCGAAACTTACCAATGATGATGATGATGATAATGACAACAACAGCTATCAATATTGCCCACATCTGCGAAGAAAAAGCCACTTGTCACTTGATATAAACTGCACAGGAGTACAGGACGGCAGCCCCTGCAAAGCACTTTCACTTGGTGTGGTAGACCTAGCATGGCAATTCAAACCTTTTCCGTACGCGGTCTTGTCTCACTATTACACCTAGCCGTGGTGGGCTTTGTAACACAGCAAATCAGAGTAGACCAAGTTCTTTTCTACAGTGACTCCGCCCAGGCAACCACACAGCAGGAATAAAGAACTTAAAAATTACACCTCCTCTTACTCTTACACATTTTCTGTTGCCTTTGTTGCTCACCAATGAGGATTCCAACCTCTGCCAGCAGCTACAACTGTAAGGAGACTGAGTGAGCTAATTCTGCTTGCTTGCACATCACTATGCATTTTTGGCCTTTTCCTCCTGTACCCCAAAACCTCAGATTATTGCAGCATTTCCCTGTGGCCGTTACCCCCTCACACAAGGCCTTGCATCAAGCAGCATGTCTTGTAACCCACCTTTCAGTTACTTCCCCTGACCACTGCTGTGCTTTAAAACTATATGCTATAAAAGTGAACACTGCCTGAAGTCCCTTTTACCTGTGCCTTTTGAGACGCTGGCTGTAATATTGTTAGTTATGATACTGAATACTGTAAGTGTATCTGCCACGATTACCTTACAGTTCTTCCACCAATACTTTCTTTTCAGCTTGGCTGCACTGGTCTCAAACTGGGAAGCTCCCGCTTGCAGCGCATCAGCACGGTCATCCAACTCTGACAGCTTCTGATCTCTTTCCAGCACCTTGTCCACATTCACTCTCATGATGTCAACAACCTATATTAGTAAGTTATCAGTTTTATTAATCGTTATAAAATTCATTTGCAGGGAACAGATGTTCTCATCTAAGGAGCAGGAACTTGCCTTTTAGGGTATCCGAACATAAGCCTGAAATTTGCCTGCAGCTGGAATCCCTAGTGCTTACTTCTCAGTGTCAGTATTGCCAGTTGTGCTAATATTCCCCTGAACCTGGGATGTAAATCCTGACTAGCACCAGAATGACTTGAGGCATTCAAGCACGATAGTCAACTGTATGTCAAAAAATGTTAGCAGCCAGACTGGCTCCTGGCCTCCCCAGGAATCGGGACATGTCGTATTCAGAGGTAAACCTTCTTTGCTAATGAAGAGAAGCAAGCTTGTTCTCTATAAAAGCAAAGCTTCTTGTCTTCCCAAAGCAGCAGCAAGCTCTGAGTTCCCAGATAGCATTTGGGCACTGGAAACTTTTCTCCATTTACTGCAGCTGGAATGGATTATTATTTTTCTGAACCTTTCCAAGACTTATGTTGACATACACAACAAAGAAAGGTGAATTATAAAAGGTTCATATCAAAGAATATATCTATTCAACATAGATATATGCCGATATATCTATTCAACATACCACATTTTATTAAGGAAAAGGATTACACTTATTTAACTAGATTTTTACCTCATCTACTTGATGCTGAGTTTGCTGAAGTCGACGGTTACTGCCAGCAGGCACATTTGTGTTTCCAGGGACATTGGCTGACCTGCAGTAAAGAAAGCCATCGATATTCTGCTTAGTTTCTCTTAGAGATTTTGCTCTCAGGTTGACATGCTTACAACGCACAAGTGATCTGACCTTCCTGAAAGCAGGAAACTTTGATTCCTGAAATAATCTTAGGGAAGTTTCATTTCCTTTTGGAAAAGTGATGTTTTAGCAGCTGTCTATAGGTCTAAGTCAAAGTTCATCCTAAACCTCTTGCCAATGAACTGAATGATGTACTAAAAGAGAGTAGTGATTAGCTAATACAACAGTCCATATTAAAGCATATGGCGACTCCTGCAGGGCTCAGAAGGGGCTCAGATTCTCGAGCACAGGCTCAGAAGCTTTCAGTTTTTCAGTAACAAACTATAAGCTTCAAAATCAATTTCCAGAGTACAGGAACTTCCACGGTTGTTCTGTGTTCTTGCACAGAGCGGCTCTCTGCCTCTATTCTTTTGAAACAGTTGATATTGAGCAAGAGAAAGCACAAGGAAAATGCATTTGGCGTACAGAACAGTTAACCTCCAGGCAGCCCAATTCTCATTACTCAGTACAACACTGTGATTGATGCAGGAGTCCCTGCACGCATTTCTTGTACTCTGTTCACAGCTTTAATGACTTTCTGTTGTGTAGCTCTAAAACTCCATTTGCTTTTCTGTGTTTTCCTTTTTTTCTGCGTCAAAAGCAAGTGTTGTTCAGTGCAACCTGATAGCCAGAGAGTCGAACCTGAGCATTGTTTATTTTTACATCTTTGGGCACTAAATTCCAATCTACATTTAAAGGAAGTGGCAGAAGGACCCACGCCCAAGTGCCCTACGATAACAAGGCTCAAGAGCAGTCCGTGTTTGACATAATAACCACTCCTGTGTTTCGGTGCTCAGGCCACGCTTCCGTGCTGTTTTACTGCTATAAAGAGGCTGCTTTCCACAGAACACACACAGGAAAGAGCCGCCTCTCACTGCTTTGCTTACATCGGCGGTGCCTTCAGGAAAGGCTCCACAAGTTGGCAAGGCCGCCTGCACTGTCGCGGGAGGCCGGACAGGATGCCCCCCCCGCCTCCGGCAGCAGCCAAAGGCTCTGGCAGCCGGCCCGCTCAGCGGCCCGAGGCGCGCAGCCCCAGCGGAGGCCGCGTTCGGCCTCCCACGGCTCGGAGCGCAGCCGCCCCGGGAAGCCTCCACCCACGGGCGGCGCCCGGCCGTCATCCGCAGCTCGGGCCGGGCCGAGCCGCCCGCCGCTCCTGCGTCACCCGCCCGGCTGCGGCCGGTCTCCCCGCCGCCCCTCCGGGCCGCTCCCCGCGCCGCAGCTCCGTACTCACATCCTGCCGCGGGGACGGAGCCGCTGCGCACCCAAAGCGTTCGGAAAGGACCCGACCGGAAGTGCGAGCTGCCCCGGATGTGACGTCAGGGGGCGGTGCCGGGTGGGCCACGCCCACGGGGCGGGGCGGGGCGGTTGGCTGCGCTGCGCTGCGGGCCGCGGGTTGGGGCTGCGTTTCCCTGCGCGGGGAGCCGCGCGGTCGCGTCCCGCGGTTGCGTTACTGAGCATCGGTTCGTGCCACTTCCGTATCTGTCCAGTGCAATAAGTAGCTGTTAATTTTCAACTACTGTTAATTCTCAACTACTAATAGTATTGTGACAGTAAATCCTGCTGGTTTTCTGCAATAGCAAACCTCGAGGCTCTGCCAGGATTTGCCCCTGCAGCACCGCGCTGCCAGCTGTGCCGATTCCAGCACTGTGTCCCAAAACGGGGATCGTTCTGCTCTGTAGGAACAAAACCCGACTCCTCGCCCCGCCCAGTGCTCACCTACCGGGCAGCACTGCTTTAAGCTGTGGCAGACCGAAGCAGAGCTATGGCCACGGGCTGCTCAGGTATCTACAGACACGGTGTCACCACCGGATGGAACTGTCAGAGTATTTTACATCTTAAAAAAAACCACTGCATGTCATCTTGGCTTGGAAATTAATTTCCACTGAGCAAAGCTGCAGCTGGGCTGAACCTGTGCCTGGGGGTCAACTGGGCTTTTAACACTTCTGTGTTGTCATCTTGGCAAAACCTGCACTGGAAGCTTTGAGAGGGTTGTTACCCAGCACCAGAGATCTAAAACAGTTCTTTTTGTTGTAAGAGCAGCCAACACACAACGACAAAAGCTTCTGTCGGCGGTGAGGCCGCAGGGCAGCAGGGCAGCCGGCATCGCATGGTTTCTCTTCAGCTACGGGCGCTGAGTGGGGGCTGCTGCAGCACAGCGCCGCGCAGAGCCGGAGGAGCTGCCGCTCCCTGCTGTGCGCTCTGTGCCCAGGCTGAAGGCTGCACACCGGAACGCAGGAGCACAAAGGGGCCGAAGATCCGCAGGCTGCGTTGGTGCCTGCAGTGAATCCCAAAGGCCGCAGACCCAGAGGCAGGCAGACTTTGGACCGTTCCGGTTATAAGCAGGAAGAAAGCAGGTGGTATTAACAAGCAGCTTCTGTATCAGAACACGTTATTTTGTGATTTCTTATGGCCACTAAGGAGAAAAGTCACCTTTTCAAACTAGAGCTGAAGAGATCATTTAAAAAAAGGCAGACACTTTGTATGGGGAAATTTTCTTTGTTTTTAATTTACAGCAGAAAGAATATAAAGCATTCAGAAAACATTTTCCATATTTTAAGGGCAATTCAAAACATTTTGCATGGTTCCAGCAGCTGAGTTCTTCAACAGATCCATTGATTCAGTGATGCTTTACATGCACGGTTACAAAAATAAAACTTACAAAAGAGAAGACATCTATACTAGTTTTACATGCAAGTCTTGGGGACCCCCCATTGGGCACCAGCTATTGTGTGGAACTGCCATAAGCGTGCAACCAGAGAGGGGGTTCATGTTATATTCTGTATTTCTTTCACACAGTATTACTGCTGTCAAATGCGTTTCACAAAGGAGCAATTCCATGATCAGAAGACAGAAGGTTTGGCTCCTGGCACTTGGGAATCTGAACTTTCCCGGGAAGCTGCACTTAGTTTTATCTTCTGTGACAACACGACTTCCACAATGGAGAAAAAGGGTGAGCGAATCACTTCACTTCAGCGGGAGTCTCTGCAACTCCCCAGTGATGCACTGAAGGGTTATGACCCGACACAACAAAGCACTTAGAAGCTGTACTTGGCTTCAAGCAGGCAAGTATTTCTGCTGACCCTACGGAACTGCTTGCATGCTTAACACCAAGTACACGCTTAAACGTTTTGCTGAAGCAGGATCTAGGTTAGTAGATACACCACCAGGCCCATGGATCTGGAAGAGTAATGTGAAATAGCTCTGTATATTACTGAATCGTTTTTCTAAATACAGGGAATTAAAATACTTCCACTGAGGTCACTACTCTTGTTAGGAAAAGATCAATTCGCATCGTCACGCACTGGTGAATGTGTGGAGCAACGTTTCAATTTCAGGATGTCGGAGTTCCTCCAGTATTAATACAGAGCATTTCCTATTCATTCCAAAGGAGATTCTTCTGCATTTCTGTTTTTGCGTGTAAGGAAAATTTAACACATAAAGTCCCGATTCCATACAATAAATGGAGGCTATGAGCTGCCCAAAGCCACAGCATGAGAACCATTCTTCTTTACTTGTTTTTTTTTTGTTTTTTTTTTTAATTGAATCAGGTCATAAAGCAGCAATTCAGAAATGTACAAGGTAATTCTGATAATGAGCTATAGCACACATCTACTGTAATTCAATGCTGGCAGTGAAAAGAAGTAATTAAAAACAGGTACAATTATAGAAAAGGCACCAAGAGCACTGACCCCAGGTTTGTTGTTTTTGTGTTTTGTTGGTTTTTTTTTTGCCACAATCTTTGTTTTAACTCTTCTTTTAAAGACACCAGTTTAAAAGCTTCTTACGCATGAGTATTTTTAGGCTTCACAGAAAGCCTTCCGTTTAAACATTGCAGTTGGTGGCCGGGATCGAGCCAGAACGATTCTTCCAACAGGAACAATCCCAAAGTGACGTCAGTCCGCTCAGAGATCTGCAGCTGCTGCTAGCAAAACAGAGAGGAGCAGCTTCTGACCTCAGGCGGGCGAACGGAACCCACAAAACAGCGGCTTCAGAGCTGCTTCCCTTACATTCCTGGGTAGCCGAGATCAGAACCTGTTTCCCATCGTTGAGAATTTGTGACAGTTTTAAATTAGTACTTCAATTTAAAAAAAAAAAAACAAAAACCAACACTAATTTCTTTGGCTCCTCACTATGTGGAAATAGCAATATACCATGACACCCCTACGAGATCAGTTTGCATCTTTTTTTTTTGTTTTTCGTTTTGCTTAGGTTTTTTTTTTTTTTAATTTTTTGTGCAATTTTTATTACATTTTCTGACTTCCAGCAGGAGATATGAAGAAAGATATTTTCTATTTTCATTTTATTTTTTTTTTTTTTTTTTTTTCTTCATTTTATATTCATTCTAAGTGTTCTTTATTGGAGTGAGTGTATGGTGTTAAGCTAGATACGTTTTTGTACTTTTATGATTATCTGCTTTGCAAAAGTAACGTAATTTTCTGAAGCAATATTAGCATTCACATTACTTGGCACCATTGGCAAAAAAAAAAATAAATAAAAATAAAAAGGAAAGAAAAGACGGGGGGGCAAAAAGAAGGAAGGAATAAATAACGGAAATAATTCAACCAAACCGAACTCCTGGTAGCCAAAATCAAATGTAAACATATCCTTTTTTTTTTTTTCTTTCTTTTTTTTTTTTTTAAAGTAATGTTGCTCTGCCTTTTTTTCCTAAGTCTAAATACAGTAGCTCTTTTTTGCCATTTAGTCATGCTTTAGCAAAAATGTTCTTCTAAAGAACATTTAAAATAAAGTTTCTTATAGTGAAATAAAGTTTTTGTTTCATTTTACAGACCATAGCCACTAATGCTTTGCTTTTGTTCATTTCTTTTTCTTGAGTTCATGCACATATCTCTTTGTTTTAATATATACAATATGTACAAACAATACATCCACACTCTTCTCGTTCATTCAGACAAAACTATACAAATAATAATTTTATCTTGCCAAGTTATTGACCCTTTATGAATAAAATATTTAGTAATTAATCAATATATTCCCTTTCAAATATTTTTTTTTCTCATTTTCCATTTCTACCTTCTATATATACAGAAACTGCCCAGATTTGATGAAAGAGCCAAAAAAAGAAATTTACTGGCCAGAATGCAGCACCACTCTGCTCTTTAGGTGGTATAAAATGTCCAGGCAACAAATGTACGCGACTCTGCAAAACGACAAGAGGTTCGACAGTTACTTAGGACAAAAAGCTACATGTCTTGCAAATTATTTTAAGAACTTAATTAAAATAACAGTACATGAAAGTAAGGCTAGAAAATAAAGTGCTGAATATGAGAGAAAATACATGGCAATCGATACGTTTTTGCAGGTTCTAGAGTAAAAATACCAAAAAGAAACTTTTTAAAACTTGCTTAAGTTGCTCTCTCTGCTTCTCGCACGTTACCCGTTTATCTCACATGCCAACCCCTTCTGAGAGTTCCCACGGGATGTATTAAAAACCTGCCGATTTAAAAAGTTGCATTAAGTGTGCTGTAGAGATTGAAAGAAAACACAAAGGACAGATGTGCGAAGGAAATGAGGATGCATGGACCCAATAAAGACGTACTGATCTAAGCCCCTCCACTGAGACTCTCAAAGCTTCAGTTTCTTGGAGATGACCGACAAGTGCAGGAACAGCATTCTTGTGTTGCTTGTGCATTCCCACCTTTTCTTAACAATATTTTTGGTATAATATTTGTACAGTTCCACATGTTGTTCAATACAGCCCTATATGAAAAGGATAATTAATCGCTTCTTCCTTCTTGGAGAATGAAGCAACTCACAAATTCTTCCTGGTGTCTTTTTTTATTCCTATGATCCAACAGAAGATTGAGTTCCAAGATGTCTTGCTGAACAAATTAAATGTTGTCCATGAAAGTGCAAATGCAATGACCAAAACATTACTGTTAAAATCCTGCAGATGGTATTTCCAGAACTGCAGTGGGTATTTTTGTTGTTGCATGTCTCTGCTAAAAACAGAAAATGAAAACAGTCTGAGAAGCAATGTCACATTGCTACGGGATGCTGCTGCTTGTCTTCAAGTTCCTTGGCCTTTTTCAATTCTTTCACTCTGAAAAAACAAAGAGGAGCTATATAACACTTCTAATCCAAAACGCCTTCAATACTGAAAAATCAAAGCGATTCCTCCCTCTATCTTCCAGTACAAAAGAGACAACTCCCAGAGCAATGGCAGCAGGGCAGTATGCTGCTGACACCATAAACAGTTGGAAGCGCAAGAGTGGGACAGCAGAAATCTGGGACAAAACACATCTGGACACGTAACCGAATTTCCAGCTACTGATCTAACGTGCTCTCATTCTGGCATTGATGTGGGATGCATGTCAGCAAAGGCTCCCTGCAAAGGAGCCCAACCAAACTGGCACAGCTCCCAGGGCAGCCCCTGTACCTGAAGGCGGAGTGGCAGAGCTGGGCAGGGTGCGCAGCTCCCACAGCGCGCAGCTCCCTTCCACGGTGCCATCCCTATGCCCTGCCTGCTTCCTCTGCCCTTCCTCCTGCCCTGCAAGGGGACGCCCACCCCTAAGGGAGTAAAAGACAGCTTAGATTAAGGTGATTTAGCTGAGCATGTATGCACACAATTACTCCAGTTAAAACTTGAAAGGACAGGTAACGAAGGTACGCTATACAGAATCACATTGGGGCTGCAAATCCATGTAACAGAATCCAATTAAAAGCAAAAAAATTTAGTGAAGGCTGAGTAAATATAAATTAGACACTAAGAAGTATCAGGAGAGCTAAGCAGCAGGAATGTCACCTTGTAGCCTCTTTAAGCAGACTTCCACTCACATGTTATCTTTTGGCTCTTCTACAAGCTTGCTCAGGGTGTGAACTGACCTTCATGTCACTGGTTTATTTATCTTTCTGTATACACAATGACAGCAGTCAGGAGGAGCTGGCTGCTTTAACTCTGAGCTTACTGACAGCTCCAGCACTCACAGACACTCAGCTTGTGAAACTGGGGGAAACGGGAGTCCATGAACAAATCACACTGATATAAGCAAGGTCAGACCTCTGCTGGTTATCTCAGATTGTTTGAGAATATAATGCCTGGAAAGACAGAGGGCTCTGCCAGTCCAGATGTGTGTGCAGTCTTCAGAGCCTGCAGATCTACCTTCAAGAGGCCCAGCCTCTCCTGAAACCCAAGGCTGGCAGAGAAGAAGCCTCAGTACAGCTCTCTGAGATGCCAAGGACTGCTCTGATTTCCCGGCAGAGGAAAGGGCAAGGCAGCAAGCAGCTCCATGTGCTCTGCCTGCCTACTTGGGCAGTGCTGTGCTGAGCCTCAGTTCCTCCTAGTTTTGCAGTGGTGTTTTCCGCAGGGAAATCGTGGCTCTGCACAAGCTGGCATCTAAACGACCCTGCAGACATCAGAGCTCTGAGTGAGGGCTTCAGCACTGCACTGAAGACAGCAAGGCCCTGCTTGCCTCCAGGGGGTTGTGATCTATTATGGTGTTACCTGCTGGTAAGTCCACATCATCCTTTCATTACAGGAAACATATGAGTGCAGTGAACTGAAAACGTTCACAAAGACCATCTGAGCATCTTCAGTATATTTAGCTTTCTTGTAACAGAAAAGCAGCCTCTCCTTTGAGATCTGTAATGTTTCTTTTGCTGCACCACTTAGAAACAGAAATTGCATCAAGGTCACTGCTGTACTAGAAAAGCACCTGCCTCTGGGCAGCAGTCTATTGTTAAGGTTTAGATTAACTACACATATGTTCAAGATACCATCTATTAATGCATGGTTAGCAGTGCAACTTCCAAGTGTTTTCTGTTGCACTTCAGTACTGCAATGTAAAATTAAGCAGTTATTGTAGATCTCTTACTGAGAACATGCACATTATTTAAGCTAGTGGCTCTTTCGCTGAGACATGCTACACCTCACTTTAGCACTTCAACATGCAAAGTCTACGCTAACAAAGCATTTTTGCAGGAAGAATGCAAGACATGCTTTGCTGCAAACTTTAACCTACAGCATGCAGTATCTGTACTGGTGCAGACCTACTGGATCTATTTAACTGGAACATACATGCCAAGGCGAGTTATTATAGCTATACTATATTACTAGTTACTGTATTACAAGTTACCATTACACTCAACATTGCAGTAGCACAGATCTATTGAGAAAAATACAACGCTTTCCTTGGTTAAATGTGTTTTACGTTGATTTACAAATTTTCAGGCTTATAAAAATTCTGCAAGTGCAATAATTACTGCTTAAAAACCCAGTAACACACTAGTATTGAATATCCCTACCGTGCAGTTACAGCCTTTGAAAATTTGTCATGTGTACCACCACTGACAGATGCTGCTCAGTATAAAATGGCTCGAAAGAAACCATGAATTCCACCGCATTTATAAACTTTAAGATGATGACCATCCCAACTTATTAAACTACTACATCTGTCTCTAATTAAACTAACCTCTGTGTGTAGTAAACGGAACTGGGCACTTATGGGAGTGCAGATAGTTACCAGGAGTCCTTTCTTTGCCCACTGCACCAGCAGCGCGCAGGAAGACCTGCAGCCTGTGTCTGGCGTTCCCTCATCCTCACTCTGCAGAGGAAGATCCAGGGGTGCCCTGAGTTGCTCTCCCTCCTCCTGGCTGCAGGTCTGAGGCAGTGCTGCTCTGCTGAGGAACTGCAGCACAGCACAGCCAGGGTGGAACTTAAGTAGTTCTCAGATCTTTGCTTTGATTTTGTTACTGCAATATGAAGTGTCAACATGAGCCTGGGGTTAGCATCTCCTCTTTGTTAATCCTCTGCATAACAAACTTCCTACGTTTTCAAATGCAGTTAAAACTTGACTGGGGAAATAACTCTGGACAAGGCAGGAACCACAAAAATGAAAACACGCTGATGAAGTGGTGCTAGGACAGCTTTCAAGTGAGCAGCACAGCACTGCCTGCATGTGGGAAGGCAATCTACCTTGCTTCCTGTATCTCTACTCTCAAAATTCAGATAAAGGAAGAAGGCCGAAGTGTAGGACTTGCAGTTACAAGCATCAATAAAGTACTCTAAGGGAAAGCACACTAATGGATTTTACAGAACAGTGCAGACTGCAGAGAAGAAGGATGTTCTCAGAGAAGATATTTCAGCCTTAGTTTGGCAGACTAATTGTGAAACTTTGTGTTTGTTTGTTTTAATAACAGGAAAGTGAGAGAGCTGAGAGCACATCATACCAGCAGGCCACGTGCTGACAGATGGCGTACAGATCTCAGCAGATGTTCATAGGCACCGGTTTGGATCTCTTCTGAAAGCACCTCCTGCTGCACGAGGACTGGTGGTGAGTTCAAGTGCGAGCCAGAGCACACCAGAAAGGGCACCGGGCTGCGGCCGTTCCCAACAAGAAGTGCCACCTCACTTCAATAGCAACTAGAACCATGCACAGAATTACAAGGACTGCACATCTGGTTTTGGAGTGACGAAGCGTTCAGCAAAAAGCTCCTCAAATAACGCTTTCTCTGGATGTAAGCATCTCTGAAGTACAAAGTCATTCCCTCAGCAATCGCTGAAGAGCAGATGGACAGAAAAAAGCACGTGCAGTAGAGATGGTGACTGCTAAGGGGTCCGCATCACGGCCATGGCGCTGACACACGAGAGGGGACAAGAAGATGATTTCACCTCTCAGCTCAACACTGGAGAGCTACGTCCCGCTCCACACAGCTCTGTCAGACCAAGCCCCTGCCCTCTGAGCAGTGTGACTTCCTCGGGCACCACAAGGAGGTTGCATCATTACGTGCTGAAGCAATGTGGAAAGCAGCAGCCCCAGAAGCGAGCAGCAGCTTCTCTCCCCACGTGCCCTCGAATGGCAGTGTGTCAGCAGATGAATTAGGACTACTTACAAAGAATTACAGCAAACAATGGCTTCATGGGTAAAGCGTAACACAAAGCTGCTTCATCAAACTGACTCCGTAATGCCCAGCCAGGGAAATGTTGAATGAGTCTGTGAGTTTTACAGCACTAAGTTCTGGCAATGCTGAAGATCGGTGTAACGCACAGGGTGCAGGAGCCAGGGAAGTCTTTTCTGGCAAGTTACCTGTTGCTCTGAGAGCTGAAATAGCCTGTGGGACATTTAAGAAAAGGGAGCTCTTGCCTTTTTCCAGATATCTCATTTGGGTTGCAAGACAAAAAAGACAGAAAGGCCCAATAAGAATGACACCCCAAAGTACGCGGTCTGCAATTTAACACACACATTTGAGCTCCAAACACATTCAGCCCCTGCAAGAGGGAAATGAAAGAAGAAATTACTTTGGAAACGTCTCTCACAGTGCCGCATATCCCAACATATTTTCTTCTAAACTTGAGCAAATGGGACTTTTCAATCCCTTGTAACATTCCACCATTCTTAATGTTATTAAGAAGAAATCAGGTGCTTAAATGCAATTGCATATATTATAAGAATAAAATACAATAAACTAGAAGTCCTGGTTGTAGTGGAGTAGGAAAAGGTTTGTCACTGAAATGCCAAGAAAGGGAAGGTTATGCAGAGAACAACAAAACACAGCAAACGTTGTTTTCTCAGGTACAAAACAAAGTTATACTTACCAGAGGAACTGAATTCAGGCACTATGTGCACGCTCCCCAAACTGGAGAGCAGCATTTAAGCAAGTAATAAGAGACGAGGGAGAAGGAAGGAGAATCTACTTCTAAACGGAAGAGGCCACCAATGAATATTTTCTGCTCATTGCAGGTGGCAGCAGCTGCGCCTGTTCTGTCCCAGAGAGGACAGAAGTTTTGCTGCAGGCACAAAGAGGGCAGCCAGCATGAAGAGACCTCAGGATCTGCCGCTGATCCCAGCCCAGAGGAGAAGGCACAGCTCAGGCAGACACACATCTGTGTTCATGTCCTACGCCTACCAACAAAGGTCTCCTTCACAGGGAGCTGCAGAGGATGACTTCCCCAGACCAGCTGACACTGCGTTCCCTGAGATGAAAGCTGTGACTTAAAGGCAATAATCACCGGACCCCGGTCGTCTGTAAAGTTCCTTAGCTTCCTAATTAACACTGAACTTAGTCTCACTTAAGCTGGACAAAAACAAACCTCTCCCCGCCTCATTTCACTGATCCTGGTGTAATGTAACCCAAATAAATCCACAAAAATTAATGAAAAATATTGATCTCAAACTGAAACACAGATGCAAACACAGTGACTGTTTACCTGCACATGCAGACTGCACGAGCAGTGTCAGTGTGCAGAACACATCCACTCTGTGTGCGACAGCCATTCCTTCAGAAGGGTGGACATGTCAGCCTGTGCAAGCCAGCCCAAAAAGCCTCTTCATGTGAGCGTATGGAGACGGCAGATGGACATACACTGCTACACAAACTCAAGGCCACAAAGAATTACTTGTCCTAACAGAGTTTTTTTTGTCAGAACAGCAGCTGATCCACTTCATGAGAGATATTTGATAGGTATTTTATGGTTAACCTTTTCCAGGCAGTGAAAGAAAGCTCACTTAAGCCAAATAAATAGATCATACAAAGGCAAAGCCAATGCTCTTTTGGAAGGAAAGCATCGCCTATGCACCTAAAACAGCTTTTGCTGAGATATGCTAAGGTTGTGACAGCCTCCCCCCCCCACGTACCGCCCATTCCTCACCACAGAAGATGCTAATTCTGCATGACTGACATTCTTTTCCTGATTTGTGCTTCTTTGGTGATGGGCTGTAGATGCAAATCCAAATGGCTGCACCATTGGCTGTAATAATGTATAGAATGACAAATCACTGCCTCAAAAATAAAACACCGAGCTACCAGGAAAGGGAGGACATTACCAACACCATACATGTACATAAATGTATCTTTCTGCAATGTGTTCTTGTATTATTTAACACCAGCAAAATGATATTCCCATCAGCCCCTCACTTCACCATCAGATGGGAATGAGAAGATGCGACACATTCCAGCATGGGATATCTATGCTTACTCCTACAGCACTTTATATGAAGAATGTGATTACGGTCCTTTGGAAAAGCTGCCAGCACAGAATCTGTCCCTGCAGACAGCGGTAACACAGCTAAGGGCAGACAGCTACACCGCACCAGCAGCTGGGTTTTGCTTAGCCTGTATTTTTCTCATCACTGGCTCAAAGCCTTTTTAACTCCATTATTCGTTCAAAGATTTTGACTGCTCTCGGTGAAGCTTCCAATGCTGCTGGGGCACTCAGTCTCCCTGTGGAGCACCCAATGCTACACAGCAGCTGTGCTGCTGCTCTCCCTCCCATGCACGCTCACTAACAAAAGGCTGAAACGCATGAAGTAGCCTTGATTTGCATTGACAGAAAATTCATTACTGTCCAACAACCACTCATGGAACGAGCAAGCTTCCAACATTTGTGCACCAAGGTTTCACACACAGACTCCTCCTTGCTGTCTTCTGTACCACTGCCCTGACTGCAGTGCAGATCAGCTTCAGCACATCTTGCAACTGCTGCAGCATCTGCTCTCTGACTGGGAACCACCTGCGAGCCAAAGCACATCAGGCAGGTGTGGGGCTGGAAAGCTTCAGTGTGTGCTCACCCTTCTGCTGGGCAGCAAACAGCCTGCCATGCAGGGCTCGGCACACAAGAGAACAGACTCTGTCCACACTGAGAACGACACATCCAACAGAAGCTCACGCAGCACTTACTATAAGAGTTACAGCATTTTTTTATTCATTGTTTTCCTTTCCCACAGCGCAGACTGACAGTAACAGCTTAGAGAAGCAGTTGTCAAAGAGCTGGCCCTGGCAAAGTAATCGACCAGGCATGTAACTTACCACAAGCAACTTCTGGGAGACAAGTATTGGTGTGCTTAGCCATCTTAGGATGTAAAGAGGAGTGTGAAGAGCTCTTCTACTTCACTTTGGCCCAGGCAGAATCAAATACCCATCTAGTGTAAGCTGCACCTGCACAGGAGCTTATAGCCTGAACACCATCGTATTGCTTATGACAAAGGGCATCGTTACGCAGTGAGGGTGTGTAAGTGCAGACCCAGTCAAGTTCCAAGATCTACTAACAGTTACTTCGGATACTGAAAATATCCCATCAACACCACCGCCTAAGCATGCCCATGATGAATACACATGTCCTTTTTCACACACTCATGCATTGGTAACATCTACTGCGGAGCTCTGTCCTGTTATAAAAGCAGCAGTGTTAGTCATTGCAGTAGGGTTAGTTTATACAGGATTCTGTTTATATAATTAATGGAGGTGAAACTTACTGGCGGTTCTTGGCTGCAGCCCCATGCAAGCAAGCAGAAAGCAAAAATATTTAAAATGGAAGAGAGGAACTGGCTAGCAGGCAGCTACACTCACCCTTTTGTACAGCCTATGGTCCACCAGTGGGCTTCAGATTGCAAAACAATACCAAAGAGCTATTAGCACACACATGGCAATAACCATACCTTACCAAGAGTTTCACTTCAGAGAGAAGGAGATAACTTCTGCTTGCCTGGAGAGAAAGAACCCTTCCCACCTCCTGCCTAATGGACTTCTCTTCACCAGGGAAGAGCAGTCCTTTGCTTAGGTGTTTTAGGGCAGAATCTAAACAAAATAAACCCAATACTGTCATCCCCATGGTATTTCCAGCTGCATCCTGCCTTCCCTTCTTCCAGTCCAAACGCTACTCCACAGAAGATACTGCAGATCATAATCACAGTAGTAATGATGCAGATACTTCCAAGAAGAGTTAAATTTTCATACAATTCAGAGAATGAATATGAAACAGTACATTATCTTGCTGGTGAAAGCTGATTGCATGGACCATACATGGATTGTGTGCAGCTCACCCAAACCCACTCTGGAACTCTCTGTTTTCCTTACAGATCTAAGTTAGTCAGAGGTCACTGAATAGGTGGAGTCTTTCCCAAACAATTAAATATGAAACTTTTGGCTGTCTGACACAGAACAGGAGACAGGCCAACCCACAGCAGCTGTCACAGCAAAGTTTGGGTTGGAAGTTAAGTCAGCTGACAGGTCTGGGCAAGGAACGTGGATGGGCAAAGATCTGCTGTGAGGTCAGGAAAGTTCTATTTCTCATTCTCTACGAAGAACAGTTCAGCGATGAGTCACGTTGGTACCATGTTATGGCTGGTGCATATCCTTCAGCAGATTTTTGTCAATATAACAGGAAATGGACAACTATTTTTTTCAATGTTAAATGGAAAAGATGTGTCTGATTATCAGAATGACTGGTGATGATGAATGATCACTTTTGCCCCCGTGCCGTCTGCTAACACTCAGCTGTTAGAGCTCCAATATCTTCTCTAAAGATACACTCAACCAAAACTGACATCCTTCTTATTTTCAGCAACATCTACTCATCCATTATGAAAAGAACTCCAGGCACAGAGCACCCATCATTGTTTGCAATCATCAGGAATACTGTCTGATTGGGCAACAAGGGTGGGTTCAGACCAAAATGCTTCTGACTGCTTGGAGAAAGTACCTGATCACAAAGGGGACTGTTTTCATTTCAGAAGGAAAAGCAAGGCTTTTGCTGCTCAAAAGAAAGATCAGAGCATAGACAAAAGGGAAGGATTTGCCTGCAAACTTCAGTGATGCAAACGAGCAAGTCTTGCACTGCAGAGGGAATAGGAAATGCTGAGAAAGGGGAACAAAATGAACCGAAGGCAAGAAAAACTGCTGGAACTATGGGCACCCTCGAAGCGTCAAGGTTGGCTGACAGCTAGAGATCTTACAGTGTGAGTGCACTGCAACCTCCACAGATGACAACAGAGGTGGCTTCTCCACAGACTGCCTGGACCTCAAGCAGAAGGAAGTTCCAAGTCTTTGTCTACCTCAGCGGGACCAACCTGCCTAATGAACACAACCAAACCTTCCAGTCCCTTCCACGCACCCCGCTGACAACGAGAAGCCATTTGTGCTTCTTTGCCAACTGTCTGACCTGCTGTTAGAGGATGAAATGCACGTGTGGTGAGAATGGAGAGCAGAGTCAGAAACATCGGAATTCACTTCTGTCCAGGCAATTTACAGTTTGCAGCCTAGGCTACTTGGTGCCTTTTAACCAGGAAATCAGAACAGACACCTGCACATAGCAGGTGCATTAGTGTGAGGCACAAAGAAGCATGTGGGCAAGCGCACACAGGTTCCCACAGTGGTGCAGAGGAGTCGCATCTACCTGTACTCCAAGCTGCTGAGCTCTGTGCGGAGTGGCTGAACTAACTTGTCTACTGCTCTGTTGGCACATTCCACTTATCTACTATAAGGAAGTTGCATTTGATGAGAGTGACCTCACTGAAATTGTTTCTGGTGTATTCCAGATGTTACCACATTTTGCTCTTTAGCACGTCCCACAAATGCTCTGTGTAGCACACAGGTCAGTGCAGCACTCATGCATTGCAGCTACCCTTCAAAGACCTCTTTTTTTTCCCCCTCCAACTTCCTCAAGTCCAATTTTAAGAATCTTGTGTCTTCCTTTGCTCAAACTTCCATCCGAGTCTGCCCAACACAACCTTGGCTGCTCTACCATGCCAGCAGTGCAGCTCGGTGTGATGACTGCCTTTCTGCAGCGTTCCTAAGTTAGAGACTGCCTTTCTGCCAGTTCACCTGGAAAGCAGCTGTGCTGTGTTATTCCACAAAAGACCTGAATAGAATCGATTCTGCTCCCCTTTACACTGCACTCACTGCTGACACACACGACTACATCACACTGCTCTGCTGAAGGGCATTAACCAGGGGGTGATGTCATACCTGTGGCGGCAGCGTCGTAAAAACCGCATAATCTTGCGAGCAGCTTGGTCCTGCTTCTTGGTAAGCAGACTGCTTCTAAACATACACACACACAAAAAAAACCCAACTTTGAAGCACAAACAAAGAAGGGGGGACTAGCACTAAATGCAAGAATAATTATCCTACAAACCACGGTACTTATCCCACCAGCTATGTCCGTTACAGCACAGCTCTGGTCTAAGCAATGGCACATATGGATCCTGGTGGTTTCCAACACCCGGCAGCTCACCTGAGTTTCTGCTGCACAATGGTGGCTGTCCGACGGTTCTGCCTCCTCTTCCCACACTCTTTGTAGCTGCGGTAGTACTGCTGGATCAGCACTGCGGCCCGTCGGCTCTGCTGGAATTTTTTCTGCTCATAATAGCTTCGGAATTTGCTCTGGATAAGAATGGCAGCTTGCGTCATCTTTTTATAAAGTGCATACTAGGAGAGAAACAAAGAGAGGCTGAGGCACTCCGAAAACCCCAGAGAGAAGCAAATTCCTACAGCAAAAGGCTCTCGTGCCACTGAGCCACGATGGAAAGCAAATGAGCACCTACCACTGGTTGGGACTCTGAGAAAAAAGGCGACAGCCGATGAGAGCTGTGAAATAGGTGCAGAACCTTCTCAAAGCCTTCACTTAAGCGTATCTTTCAAAGGAGTTACTTTCAGAACCTTATTTGCTGTTCACAGGTGTATTTCACTGTCCCAGGACAACATTTTGAAGAACCAAATTACATCAGCTTTGTCCATGCCATCACAGAATGCTGCAAACGTCTGGGTTGCTCACGTATTCATTTCAATCCAAACGTCTCAGATAGAATAACATTCCACTCTCACTTAAACCAAAAACCACAGTAATTTAGCAAGCCTAAGACTGAGTCTGTGGCACAGACAAAACTAATTGCTGTTTGAAGTCTGTTATCCACACCGACTGAACCTGCAAACCTCTACAAGCAGTCACACACATTGGAAACCTTCTGAGCACCAGTGTTGCTTCTATCCTTACACTTCCCAGTGAAGCAGGAACCCTTTAAAAGTAAATCTGTATGGTCCACCCTTTCCCTTCTAGAACAAGCAAGTAGGAGGCTGCTTAGCAGAGATCAAACACCACCACACCTATTTTTTAACCGCCATCTCTTATAAGAGTATAGAGATGCAAAATAGTACAAAGTTGCTCTCACACCTCTGAACTGACGCTGTGACAGAGCGTTACTTGGAAAGCTTTGTCATGTTCACAACTTGGTGACTTCCTGCTGTTCCGGGACTTTTTAGCAGCTATGACATCTGCTCACTTGATTGGGATTCAGACACAGCCCTGCATGGGGCAACACCTGACGATATTTTAGAGGACTTTATCTGTCCGGTGGGAAAATAAAAACAAAAAAGCAAACAAACAAAAAATTCCCAAAGTGATCCCACAGCAAGAAATCCCTCCAATACGATCACAGACCACCATTTACCAAATTTCACTTTTTGGAATTGAAGCAGTCATTAGATGCACTTATATTTTGTCATTATTTCCTTTTTTTTTTTCCCTTCTCCCGCTTTTATACATTTGTAATTAAATAGAGCAGACTGCAGTTTTAAATAAGCTATTTTAAATAAGTCTGCTCGCAGGTTGGCCGTGTTTTTTCTTCCAATTTTTAGCCCAGAGGGCACTTCTGTGGCTGAGTTACAAACCCCCGAATAGAAGGGTTTAAGTCTGAAATGGTGATGTGAGCTACGACTGTTCCAATGTCCTCATAGGCCTGTGCTGATCTCAGTAATGCAGCGACACAGCAGCAGAGTATGGCATGTGAAAATCACAGCAGCCTCTGCATACGGAGCCCAGCAGTGTTCACACTTGGATGGTGTTACCTGCTCTGCTCCTGAGTCTCTGGGCTGCCCACAACTCCCTCTCCTCCTCTTTTCCCTCCCTGGGAAGAGGAAAGATGGAGAAATGACCCAACCTCTGCTTTGCCCCAACAGAGGCCGGAGGAAGCTGAGGATGGAAAATCAACTGGGGATGCATTCCCTCCAGGAAAAGCTCGCCTTGCATCCTGGTGAGCTTTAGAAAAAGCTCAGCTGATTGCAGAATGCTTAAAGCAAGATGCTGTGCAGCAGGAAAATCTGTCTTTACAGCAGAAAATTACTGGCAGTGACCAAAGTAAGAGTGGCTGTGCCTCCAACATGTGCAGCACCGTACAGGAGACGGTGGTCTAAGGAATCCATGGCACAGTGATCCTACAGGCCAACAGTCAAAGCCCTCTGGGCAGCAGGCAGAGCACAGGGAGCAGTGGCTGCATGGGTGGGATGGGCGCTCCCCTACCTCCCGTAATGCCAAGGCAAGGATCACAGTGACAGCTAATGAGCAGCAGCAAAGGAGAGCTCCTCTTCTGGAAATGAACTCCAAAACACTGCCTGCACCTCAGCCCATCACTGCAGATATGAGCTTCTGCAGAAGCAGGAGATTTGCTTTTTCCAGCATCCTTCTACGCTGACATGCTGTGGCACAGCAGCCCCTGCATCCCCTTCTGGAAAAGTTTGGTTTGTCAGTGATTTATCTGCCACAGATACTATGAAAACATTTCACTAAATGCCAGGTTCTCCTGCTTTATACTTGAACGTGAAAGCTTTTCACCCAACGGGAACAGTTCCCAAAACAGTGTTTGTATTACCTTCAAGGCTATCCAAGTAAGCTTAGGGAGAAACAGAAAATACACAGTTAATGTTAGTTCTACAAATAAAGAATTGGAAAAAATATATATATATTAAAAAAAATTAACCCATCTTCTTTCAAAAAGATGCGATTCCGGGAAATTCCAGGATCCCAGACAGAACAGTTTGCCAAGCAGCTTTTGAAAGGAATTCAGTTTCATGTTTACAGGAAGCATCGCTCCAGGACCGACACGGGACGGCTTGAATGTACAGCACAGTGCGGTCATTGGGCACCAGAAATGCCTCTCAAATAAATGGTTTTGAAGGTTGGAAAAGAGTTCAGCATCTTGCCTTTCACCTTACACCACGTGCCTGTGTGGAGCAGACAGCTCGAGTCGAAGGCACGGCGACTGCAGCAAGGTGGGCTGCAGCATCCACCAAAAAACCCAAGCCAAACCAAAACAAACTTCTTGTTCTGGGGTTGAGAACTCAGCCTAAAAACTTGTCTCCAACCAGAGACTGGAGAACAGTCTCAGTCCTGGAACAAGCTGCAATGAGCTTTAGCACAGGACTTCCCATCGCTTAAAAGTTTAGGATGTGCAAAATAAAACCACCTCTTTTTCCATCTTCACCCTCATCCAAGACAAAACCAACTTCAATTTCACAATGAAATTTGGCAAGCAACTAGTCAGAGAACAGTCTCACCAGGCATGCATGCTGGCCAATACAGGATATGTTACTGCCCTCTGTCTCACAGCAAAACAAAATCCTTTCAAGGAAGCATCCTCTGAATTAAGATTCAGGATACACATTTTCTTCCCTTTTTAATTCTGCCTGAGCAGGGTAAAATGCATACAGGAGAAATTCCCACCGCAGAAGGCTGTGTTTGTGGCACTTGTTGGTTCAGAAAATCTGACTTCCTTGATTACCTGTTTGTATTTTCGGTAGCAACGCTGAATGACAGCGGCAGCAACATCTTGCTGTTCCCGGAGTGGACGACCCTGTGTGGAAAAGCAAAGCAGCAATCACCAGACTGCTCCAAAACAAGACAGTGGTATTTAACAGCAGCTCACAGCAGCTTGCAGGACACCAACTTCCAAATCCCTCCTGCTACTGTTACATGGTCTGATCCACATCTACACATTTTCCAGAGATAACTCTACATCCAAGTCATGTAAGACAGAAAACCCTCAAAATCAATCCCTGGGCTAAGCATGCAGCTTGCCAGAGCTTGTACTTGGAGGACATTTTCCAGTGTTGTGCCAGCACAGAACACTTGCTACAACATGGGATACTCCCCCAGTACAGCAGATGCTATGCAAACACCAACGAGTGGATGCCAGCAGCGCTGAAAACATTACGTCAGAAACAATTTTTTTTTTATATACTGGGGTGGATATTACCCACATGTTATTCTGCAAGAAACTGCACTCTCACATCTAACAAGGGAGACATTTTATGTTCTGGCCACGTACCTTATATTTCCTGAAGACTGTCTGGACGAGTTTGGCAGCTTCATAGAGCTCTCTCTGCTCATGATCAGACAGAGTTAACTGTGCAAACTCATTTTCTACCTTCTCGCTGGTGGATGCACTCAGAAATTCAGACCAGTCTGCTGCCGAAGGAAGGCTGGGTTTCTCAAAAGCTATTTCACTGATGGGTGAGCCTGCAGGGCTCAAGCTGGTGTTTGAAGAAGGGGTCAAGGGTTCACTATACAGACTTCTGAAATACCAAATCACAGGAGGAGTTATTGGTTCAAAAGGAGCTGGACTGGCATCACAGACAAGGAATTCAACATTTGTGAGTTTAAGGGAGAAGCTCAAGCTCTCCTCTGCCTCTCCAACCAACGTCCTGCATTTCTAAGCCTGACTGTACTGCACTGCATGGGTTTGGCACAAGAAAAGAAGTCAGGAGTCAGCCCTTGTGGCATTATTATGATTGTGCTACACTTCTCTCCTGCACGCACTTCCATTCTTCCATGAACGTGCAGCCGTGCTGGCAGTGATACATTTGTGCATGAGTGCACGCCTGGCTGGAAGCACCCGCATTAAGTGCCACTGAGAAACAGCATCTGCAGCTGCCCAGCACGCAGCCCACCCAAAAAGCCCAGAGCCCTACTCACACTGACCTTATCTGTGCAGCACTCGGCAGATGATCCACATCAGCAAGGTAACTGGCCAGCCAGCTCATCGTGGTGCTCATGGCAGCACTCTCTGCTCTCTCCACCTGCGGTGACTCCATTGGCACAAAATTCTCCCGCTTGATCCTGTCAGGCGTAGCTTCAATAATGTGCTCTGCAAGTGTCATCATGTTCACCTGGGGGAGAGGAGAGCAAACTTTTGCTGCCTGGTAACAAAAGCCTTGTGTTTGTATGTGACAACCCAGCTTTGTGCCTCAGAGAAAAGACGTGCCGCTCAGCACCGGAGAGAAATCCTTAACCAAAGCTCATTCATTTCTGACCCTCCTGACGAGGCACTGCAGGGTTTCACATTCCCCAGACCACTTCCTCACTGCATGGGGAACCTGAGAGGTCTGGTGAGAGGTACGTGTCAATGGCCAGCTGCTACCCATCAACCTTTGTGTGTGGGGTGGAAGGACACCCTCTGACAACAGGAGAAACCACACACTGACCTCACCGTAGCAGTGCTACGGCTGTTTACCTGCAAGTCATCCATGTGGCGTAAGCAGTCCTCATCCCCTACATTGTCCCTATAGGACAAGAGCTCTGCATCCACCAACTCCCTGTCAGCCAACATCAGCACATTCATCTGCTCTCGCTGGCGCAGCCGATGGCCCACAGCGTCCTTCCCCAGCGCAGCACTCTTCTGGCTCCCCACCAACTGCACCGCAGACACACCAATATAAATGTCTTTTGGGTTCCATTTGATGCCCGCTTGGCTGCCAGAGCCCCGGTATCCAGCTGCTTCTGGGATGTGCTGGGAGAGCTCCCGGCCATAGTCCCTTATCCCTTCACTGGGGCTGATTGTCTCAGTGGTGGACTGCTTGGAGCTGGAGTTCTGCTTCCTGACACTTGGCTGTTCCAGGCTCAGTGCAGTGGAAAGCAACTTCTCTTGCCGGGCTTGAAAATATTCAGGGCTCAGCTTATGCTTTTTGGGTGCAGGGTAATCTTTCTGAGTCTCACTACTGTAGTAACTGGAAGGTTCTGATCTTGGTCGTCTCAGCTCTGAAAACAAACAGATCAGTGGTCAAGTGAAGTATGCAACAGGCGACTGCTGTAGAAACAACTGCTGCTGCAGAGCAGCAGACAGAAGTTCATGCTGTGTTCTGCAACACCCAACAATGTATGCAAAGGAATCAGCACCCAAGGAGGATATTACCCCAAACATTCTTCAGATACACGCATCTTCCTAAGGCAGACAATCACTCCTTTTTTCAGTATTTACGAAAGAGCATGGAGCACATAACGGAGAGCCCACAAAAAATAATTAAGCATGGACAGCAGGGCTACAGGTGGCATCAGCCACCCAGGTGAGCTCTTTGCTCTAGGATTTTACATATCACATATCAGCAAACAGTGCCGTTGGGTTTTTCTTACCCGTGTTGGTACTGGAAATCACAGTGACTCCTTTCTGAGGCTCCTGAGAAGCAATAAGCTCACTGTGCCACTGGGACACCCAGTTTTCTGTGCTGGAGTCGGTGCTCGAGGGGCACTGAATTCTGGGGTTTTGTCCAAGCTGAGTTTGCTCATCACGCTGCAGCTGCTCCAAGCACTCTGCCAGCTTCACGTGGCCCCGAGACCGGGCAATTGCCAGCGGCAGCCTCCCAAGGGAGTCAGGAATAGAGATGGCTCGGCGGTCCCACTTATACAGCACAACAGCTGCATCCATGTGGCCCAGGGCACATGCCCACATCTGAAAAAAACAATTGACCCATTGTGAGATTTCCTTCTCTTCTGAATAATGCAGTGGAGTCTTGTCCTCAGGTCACAGAAACTTGATTAGCAAACCACAACATGCATCACCACCAAGGGGCTTTTACAGATGTGTCCTCCACAGACAAAAAGCCATTACAGAGGATTAGATGCACGCTGTTCTCCCCATTAAGTGAGAAACCTCCATCCAAATGAAGCTGACAGTTTCTCACCATCAAGGCATTGATTTTTAGCTGTGTCAGGCACACTAACATCACTGCAGAGAAAGAACGGCCTCAAACGGAGATCTCTGAAGGTTGGGGACAATACGATCAAACACTGTTGTAAATTGGCACTTCTGGTTCTACCTGCTTTGGCATTTTACTTAAGCACTCAGTCACGATTTCATGAATCCAACAAACAAGATATCGTGATGACTTCACAACCTCTACAGCAAAAGAGGAAAACTTGAAAGAAGGCATGCAAAGGCCTTAACCCCAGCATGACACTGGTGAGTAGATGTTGGGTAAAAGACAAAACCAGAACCACCTATCTGTCCCCTGCCCTCACATTACTCAATTACAAGGATTTTGATATTAGGAAGAAGTTCTTTACTGTGGCACAGGCTGCTCAGAGAAGTGTGGGTGCCCCTTCCCTGGAGGTGCCTGAGGCTGTGGATGGGCCCTGGGCAGCCTGACGGAGGGGTGGAAGCCGCCCATGGCACAAGGTTGGAACTGAGGGGGGCTTTAAGGTCCCTTCCAACCCAACCATTCTGTGATTTTTCTGTAAGAACTCTCCCAACAAAGCTCTAGGAAGATGGTAGCACCATCTTAACATTCACACAGCAAGGACATGCAGGGAACATCCACTCTTCAGAGTGTAACATACATCAAGAAAATAACATCAGAAAGGACTCCAGAAGGTCCTCAGACACCTTCAGAAGTTTCTGTCTCTGCTGCTTACCAGGGGGGTGCAGGAGAAATGATCCACATTCAAAGGGTCAACTTCCAGCTCTAGATCAATGCTGTCTGCGTGTTTGGTGCTGCAGAAGAAACAACAGAACAAATGATGCTCTGCAGACAAGTTAGGATAATTTCTTAAATGTACATCTTTACCCAGCACATCACACCACAATGAAGTGGCCACACACGTGCCCATGACACACATTTACTACGCACTGTACCCCCAATAGAGACTTTAAGTATGATACGTCCAGTAACTGCACTGTCACAAGGTACAGGTCCTCCCAGACAAGGGGACAAACAGAAGTTTGGGGACTCGGCTGTTTGTAAGGGACACAAGGCACACTTTGTAAGGGACAAGCAGAAATCTGGAGCAAGCAGAGCTTACATATGTTTCTGTCATGTCTGTATCGATACCCAAGAGTCCAGCAGGCCGGGTCTTACCGCCATTTGATGAGGGTCTGGATCAGCGTAGCGTAGCCCTGGGCAGCAGCTAGGTGGAGCAGTGTCATTCCTCGGAAAGTCTTTGAATGGATCAAGTGTTTGGACTTTGCCCAGCAAGCACGACTCATCATCTTCTCGCACACCACTACCACGCGGCTCTCAAAGCAGCTACCCAAGGTTCCAGTCCCAGAAACGCACTGAAACACCACACACAGCCCACGTTAACCACGGAGCGGAGCTGTGCCTGCCCTGAGCAGGCACCTTTCCCTTCCAGAAGTAATGAGACAGGGGCAAATGCGAGTACAAGCCACCTGCTCTTAAAGACATCCACAAAGAAGCCTCGATGCTTAAAAAGAAACAACTACACTTCTTTCCAAGCCCCGTCACATACAAATGCTGGTAAGAAACCATAAAGCTGCCGTGACTGGGCACAGCATCCATACCTGCACCTGCGTTCCTCCATTCCCGCTCCCATTGCTCCCGCCTCCTACTCCTTGCTTGTGCTGCTGGGAGCCCGTCATTTCCGCCATTCTCCTCTCCATCTGCTCGAGGCGCTCCAGTATCGACATCCTGAACTGGTTATCTGGGTTGAGGAAAGGCAGAATAAGGGCATTTCCATGGTAAGGAAGCTCAGTTTTTGGCAGCCTACTGTGCAGAGCCACAGCTGCCCTGAAAATCACAAAGGAGATTTGCTCCGCTTGGAGCACAGGCTTGAGTGCCCTGCAGCATTCTGCCTCTTCAGGTTTGAATATACAGGTAAATCCTGAGCAAATGGAATTGTTCAGACATCATCTCAGCAGAACCACATAGAAATACTCTCAATTTAGAGACGACTACTGTTTTCACAGGAGTACTGAATTAAGCTTGGCTTGCCTCCTAAAACCATGCAATAATGGCACCTGGAAGAAACAGACTGCTTTGCTTCCTTCTGCGCTTAGAATAAGAAGCCGTTCAAAAGGCTCTGACCTGACAGATGCACTTCCTTGGCCTACAACTTCAGCCAAGCATCCGGTACAGAATTACCAGAAATCTCAGGGGATGGCACTGATAAACCAGGAGCACCTCCTGCAAAGCACAGTCATGCAGTCTCTGCACAAATCTAAAGGATGTCTCAGTTATTTTCGCCTCCCACTGTAAGCCAGCAGCTCGTATTGCTTGAAGAGTGGAGTGGGGAGAATGAGGTTGTAGCACTGCATTAGGGCACTGCTAAACTGAGGCTGCAGAGATCTACTCAGCAGATATCTCTGTGTCCGTGTCCAGCCAGTGCAGCTCGAGTGCTCCACAGCAAAGCCTGTTAGCAGCAACAGGAATCTGTGCAAGACGATTAAAATGTTTTTACTGGGTTTTAAAAAAGTCCTGTCCGAGAGCCCTGTTTATGTACACAGCTCCTAGCAGCGTGCTGTAAGAGCACCTGCCCCTCAGAAAATTTCTTCATGGCTTCCAGTATTGTAGTTTAAAGTGTGACAGACTGCCAGTGATACCCTTAGAAAAAATTACCATGCAGGTAAACCAAAGGTGCCCATCAGCACATCTCCCACACGCCAGATCCACCCGGACGGGCTCTGCTTAGCCCAAGAGTCGGGCACCAATGAACTCTGAGGAATGAAACAGAGCAAAGTCTCCCTTCCTTCCCAAACCATTTGTCAGTGAGATGTCAGCTCTGACTTCCCAGCAACAACAACAACGCGTCCATCCCGGCTGTGCCTTGGCAGCAGACATCAGCTGAGCTCCAACACAAACATGTGGCAGTTCAGCAGGTTTGCGGCTGTGTTTGAGCCGTGGGTTGGACTCGATGACCTCCAGAGGTCTCTGCCAACCTCGATCGCTGACCCCGCTGCCCAGGAGCCAGGATCACAGGAGAATGCCGCTTCCACTGCAGTCACCTGCCCAGCTGAAGGGTGCCTCGTTACCAGCGCCCCATTAACAGCTCAGCTGCCCTGTGGGTTGCAAAGCCTTTGGGAAACGCCGTCCTGCGGATGCGCTCTGACAGCCTCACCTCCCAGCTGCAGGCCGCACGCAGCAGTGAGCGGCGCCGTGTTGCTCAGCCAGCCTTTGTTCAGGCAGTGCTGCAGTGTGCTGCAGTGCAGTCCGCTCCTCTGCCTCCTCCTTCCCATCACCATGCGCAGCACGTTCACTGCGGAGCCCGGCGGCGACCTGGCGCTGCTGAGCCATCGCTCAGCTGAGGGCTGTGACACAGCTCGCGTTGTGGGGACGCAGCCACGTCTGCAGGGCAGCAGCTCCGCGCTGCATCCCACACCTGCACGGTCCGGGCTGCCGGCACTCACGCTTTATTACAGCTGGGAGGAGCGGCCCAGCCCAGCGATCGCATCCGAGCCACCAACCTCACACAGACAGAAGTTCTGCATGCTCAGAAACAGCAGCAGAAAACTATTCCTGTGAGATACCAATGCAGACCGAGATACGTATTGATATATACGTAATTTTTCTTTACTAGCTCCAAACATCGCAGGACAGAAATGGGACCCCAGGCCTGTGCCCATCTTCCAGGCTCCCCCCAGAGGACTGCAGTCTCAGTGATGAAGCTCCCCTCTTCCTGCTCACATTAGGTGCTTCCTCACACCTTCTGCCACGTCACCAAAGGGACGACTGTCTCTGTCCCACTGTCCCCAGACAGAAACGAAGAAAGAGAAAAAGAGAACATTTTTCAGGAAACTGCGTTTGAAAACAGCATCTAATATTCCTATTCAGACACCCGGACAGCACTTCCAGGAATCATCTAGGACAGCACTGCCTGGTTTTGGGCAGCAGAGGGTCTCTGTTGGACTCAGCAGGAGTCTGAAGAACCACACATCAGGAATTCGAACCTGTAACCCTCAGAGTCCTGCTGGGACAACGGTGTTTTCCACGGCTAGTTGTCAATCACCACTCAGTCTAAAGGCATATCAGAACCATGCTGCTACTAATAAAGAGGGAAGGGAATGAAACCTTTTGGAGTTCCAGCACGGAGCCAAGGGAGCCCTCCTGAAGGCTGGCAGAGGCTGCTGCTATTTCTCCAGCCTGAACTGGAAAGCTCCAGGCAGCAAAGATGGAAACGGGATGAGAATGCACAGCAAGTCTCTATGCTGCCCATTTTGCAGGTGACGTAATGCACCACCTCAGCACAGAACAAAGACGCAGCTGACAGCAGTGGCAGAATTCTTTGCATACAGGCAGCACAGCTCCCGCACTGCTGAGAAACCAACGGAGCTGCAGAGAGAACCTCTGTTCCCATGGCAGACTCCAAGCAGCCCACCTGCTCACAGCGCTGCTCACCTGCTGCCGGCTCCAGGACCTGCATGCGTGCAGCTATAGCTCCGTGCAACCATCAGACCCCACACGTTTCCTTCTGCTCAGGACCCTTTTAACCTCTTAGGGAGCACCATTCTCTAAGCCCCAGCTTTGTCAGCTTCGATGTAAACATTATCACCTTTATAGTCTCCATATTGGGATTTGCCGGGTCGCATCTGCACAGACATCAGAATGTTGAAAACGCAGTGTGCAACTGGTACCAGGAAACTGCCATGAAACATCACTGCCCATCTGTGTGCCCTGGGTTCAACATGCTGATTGCCAGAAATGCATTATCAGCCAAGTCTCAGCAATGAACACAGGATGAATGAAAAGGAGGGGGAGGGGGGGAGGAAGGCACCGTAATTTGTTTTTACCTTCACCAACAACTGCTTTATGTTGCAATAATTAACAGAAGGGCTGTAATGTAAGGACCACAGAGGACGTCCAGGACCATTTATCCTTTATTGTTTCTTATTTTGCTAGGCAAATCCTTGTGTTTGGGCTCACCTCAGGGGCTGTGGGCAGCCAGTACTTAGTATGCAAGGAAAATGCATCACCACTGTTTCTACATTCTTATCTTTCATCTCCAACAGGGGGTCTCATGGCAAGCACCTGTGCACTGAAGACAAATGCTCAACTGCACATAAATCGAGTTGCCAAAGCAGGCTTTTCTCTGCCTACATTACACAGGAAATCTGAGCTGCTACGATTCCCTGCACTGGAAGCACCGTACTTCTAAACGCAGCAACGATGGGTGCAGATGCCTGTGCTGCCCAAGGTCAACCTCATCCCATGTACTCTCACCTCTTTAAAACCTGGGGCAACACAGAACCAAATACTTTTGCCAATGTAACGTAATTTGCAACCTGAGGTGAATTTGTGGGTTTCTAAAATTGTTCTTCAAGGCTGCTTCCAACAAAGTTGATGAAAACAACTGCATTTCTGTATCCGAAGCACCTCATAACTTACAGAAAACAACCCGAACTTGCAGTCTTCTCTGGAGATTCTTCTTCTTCAATTTTAACCATAAAAGTCCAACTCTGAAGGCCCACACATAGCTCCCGGACGACATATTAACTTAGGAGACCTGCTCCGTTGTGCCACAAGGCCGTGTGCACTTCTGGTGCTCCCGGTGCTCATAGAGGAGCGAGGCACTGTCCCACGGGCTCACAGACTTGGACGTGCAGCAAAACTCTGCACAGCAGTACTCCTGGGCAGGGGTTGGTCCTGCTGAGGAGACACAGCTCCAAGGCACGGCATGGCAGTGCCACCCGTCAGTATGGAGGGGCAGAAGGAGCTGCTCAGCCAGAACCCGGCCCGCACAGAGATCAGGCTGAATCTACACATACGCACCCTGTGTTATAAGGCAGCCAACGCACTACTTTCCAACACCTCCCAAGTTTTTCCCCACGTGTGAAGGTTATGGGGTCAGGAATGCACCTGATTGCTGATACCAGGTGGGACCAAAAGCACACAGCCACACTGCTGCCCAGCCACGCCATCCCACCAGCAGGCAATAAGACGCTTAAAGGATGGAGCTCCCACCCTAAATGGCACAGGGAAAACAAGAACCAAACCCGGGGTAAACACCTTGTGCTGCAGAAGGCATCCACAACTGAAGCCCACTCCCCGTGACAGCACGCACCTCCACCCCCATCTTCTAACCCAAGCCCTGTCCTAGAGACAATTATTACCCAAAGTATTTCATGCTGGGATTCTCACTTTTCAGGCTACACAGAGTGGCAACAGTGTCCCCATTTGGTGGGCAACGGCTCACCCTGTGTCTCTGAGGGATCAGCACCGAGCTGCTTTTCTCACCTCTACGTGCTGCTTTACTGGACAAGTGAAAAAACCAAAGGCACTTCATTAGTGCTCTCTTCCTATTTTACAAATGATTGGCTGTTTGCATGTAACATCTTGCCCGGTTCCTCTGTACAGTAAAAACACCAAACAAGTTGAAGCATCGGCTTGACCTGCTTTGTTTTTGAGGAGTCACCACTGTCAGTAACATCCTGGTTGGGTCTGTTTAATGGTGGAGCTCACAGGCAGCGATCTCGACCACCAAACAAAAGCACTTACAATTTCTCCTTAATATCGTACAACATATGGACAGCTCTGCTAGTCAGGGAGGTCACCGTCAGGCAGAGGGAAACGCCACAAGTACAGGAAAACACAGTTCACACTGAGTCCAAGAGACAGGTGAAGGTCTGTGGTACAGAATCTCTGCGTCGTGCCATTCCAACCCAGCAGGGGATGGGGGTTCAGGCTGACTTTCCTCCCTCAAGTGCCCATCCCTGTCCATAACCTCCATAAAGCACTTCCCAGCTGCTCAGAAATTCGCCGTGCTTTCCCACAGGTGCCAACACCGTACGGGATGTGCATGGAAGCACACAGGGAGCTGCAGCTGACGGCACGCTGCTCATCGGCACGGCGCCACGCGGTGCTCGCAGCTCTGCCTCCTCCAAGAGGGGCTGCAGCAGCTGCGTGCAGAACAACACTGAAACAAACCGACCCGCTGGAACGGGGCAGAGAAAAGGGCCGAGATCTCCGGCACCGGGAGCTTTTGGAGGCAGACATCTATCCCGTGTGTCCCATTTCTCAACCGGGAGTAGCCCAGATGATCTGAATTCCTCTCTTCCTTAAGAAGCGCTCTGCAAAACGATTTTGGAAACAGACGTGCGTACAGCATCTCCAGCTCACCCGGGAAGGTCCGGGCCACCCCGTTCGTCATGCCCACCCGAATGGGAAACCGCGAGCTGGGGGCATTACGGCACGCTTCTGCACGCGCGATGCTCCTGCGAGCGCCGGGCCGGGACGGCGCCCGGGGAGCGGGGAGGAGGGAGGAGGGCACGGCGACGGACCCGACCCCGAGCGAACGCCGCCGCGTCCCGCAGCCCTTCGCGAACGGAGCGGCGATCCCCGCCCTCGGACACTGACCTGGGCGCCTACAAAGGCATCGGCGGCGGCTGCAGCCCGCGCCCGGCGGCGGGGCAGGACGGCCCCGGCTGTGTCTGCCGCGGCTCCCGCCGGGCTCATGGCACGCCGGCAGCCAGCCGGAGCTCCCCGGCGCGCCGCAGCCTCGGCGGAGCGCTCCCCGCGGCAGAGCGCGGACCGGCGGCGCGCAGGGCCATGTTCCGGCGGCGGGAGGAGGAGGAGGAGAAGGCGGGAGCCGGAG
>JAPSGF010000049.1:4474439-4565406 GCA_035772895.1 Perdix hodgsoniae | reverse complement strand
GCGGCCGCCGCCTTCCATTGTGTGCGGCGGCCCGGCCCTGCCCTGCCCCGCTCCGCGCCGCTCCCGGCGCCGCCGGGCCCCGCCCCGCCCGGGTGACATCACCGCCAGCACCGGGCTGGGCGCTGCCGGCGCCGAGCAGCCGAGCTCCGGCACTGCGGCTCTCCTCCCTGCGAAGGCGCCCCGAGGCCGATGTGCGGAGCTAACAGCCGTCCACGGTTTCTTCGCGTCGTTAAAAGCCAGCGTGAAATCCCCGACGAGCGCCGCGCGGTCCCGCGGTCCGGAGCCGTCCGGGCACCGCGGCGCGTCCGCCGGCAGCGCTCGGAGCCTCGGCCCGGGCAGCAGCCGCAGCGCTGCCGTCTCCACGCCTCCACCGCAGCGAAGCAGAAAACAGAAACGTCTGGGAAACGCAGTCGGAGCCACAGAACGCAGCCTTCAGAAACAGGTGTGTGGGAGCTGCCTGGCTGTACGCAAAGGGACCAAAGATGCAAGTCTCAATGAAAACACGGAACAGATAAAGCCTCTGTGCATCTTCAGACCTCACCAGTACGAGCACACGGTGCCTGCAAGGTCGTGTTGTCTCCATCTCACACACTCCCATGCTAGAAACAGACATCAGGTCCAGGTGAACAGGATGCCATCAGCTCTGCACATGCAGCCTGGGGGCCGTGCATACATCCGTGTCACACCAACAGCACCGAGCCACCACACTTCTGCATCTTCCACCTGGGAAAGGCAGCCAGAACTCGCTGAGCACCAGCGGGCTGGGAGAGCTGCCTGTGATGCTCCCTCCTATCAGCGCCATTCAGTTCCTTCCACAGCTCTGCCCATCCTGTGCACATCCGAACCTTCGGCTCCCTCACGTTCCCCAGCCAGATTTTTACATTTGACAATTTAACTTATTCCTTCACAACTTCTTCCCTGCAGGTGCATAAGCACAGCCCCACGGAGCACTCATCGTGGCCTCCTCCAAATGCACCATCACACCCCATGCCAAGCAAACGCCGGCTCTACGGGCGCCTTTTGAAAGCAGCAAATTCTGCAGTGGGAAGCAAACACACTGGAAGCCTGTACTAAAAAGCCTTTCTCAGTTGCCAGCTGTCACTGCAAGATCTTTGCCCTTCAGGCCAGAAGGGGTTTTGTTGGCTTTTCATTTGTCCCCAGAACGCTTCTCTACCAACAGCAAATGAGAGGAAGCAGCGGATCGTGCTGAAGTGCTGTGTGGGCACTGGGGGACCTGCTGGCACTGCTTTGGGCAGGAGGAGCACCAACACACCCCAGTGAGCAGACAGATCCCTTCCTGCTCCTTTTTTTCCTGCTGCTGAAAACTTGGAAACTTCTACAGAGCTTGATTCCTCCTGAAGAAAAGAAGCTGAAGTTAAAGGGTTCTGGGTATCTGCAGAGCTGAGAAAAGACGGCTGATTTATTGTCACCCCAGCGCACACCTCCCCTACTTAGCATGGCTTTGTCTTTATTTTAAAGGGATTTGGGGATGACAGCATTTCTGCACTACAGTGGAGTTTGTTAACCCTGTAGTGCTCACATAGCTGAAATATTTAAACACAAAGGAATTTGGGGTGTTCCGCTGGATTGAGTAGAAAGGATATTAAAACCCTGGTCTGTATTTTGGGACTACGGAGAGTCCTTGGCATCCTTCCCTCGATGCAACAGAACCGGCAGTAGGACAAGGATTTAATGCAGTGCAATTAGAAGCAAACAGAGAAGATGAGGATTTGTGTCTTTACTCTACTGGTAGAATCAATTCACGTTAGCTTATAGCTAAACTCGCATCTGTACGCTCAGAATAAAAGCAAAGATGTTGCTTGTCCATTAAAAAGAATATCATTTGCTGCTTTCAGAGCACTGTGCACCACGACAGAGCCTTCTGATAGCTCACGGTTCATAGAATTATTCAGTCTTTTTCCCCGAAGGGCCTCTGCATTGCAGCAGTCCTTTTCCTTTTTTTTCCCCGTTAGCGATGCCCTACTTTGTTCACTGCTGCAGTCCCCCTCCCTTCCACCACATCACAGCACTCATGGAAAGCCTGCCCGCTCCCCAGCACACAGACAACACAAGCAGGCAGCACTCAGCCACCTTCTGCGCCTCCTCCAAACCACCAGCACTGAGGGAACGACCAAAGAAGAGCTCTGAGATGCAGCCCCTTCGCACGCCGCGCTGCAGCGATCGCACGGTGATCCACACTCATCGATGAGCAGGGACTGCTGGGCTGCGTGATGGTCCCCAGACTCACAGCTGCTGACAGCACAGAGGAAGCATCTAATTGACGTCTTACTGAGAGCAGCTTTTTCTGCCTAGGCTTCCCAGGCGGAAGGAGGAAGCCCACCAAAATCCCTTCAAACACCGCCTGCCGTTTACACACTGCTGGCCTGCATTAAGCTTAAAACTACTCAGTATTTCTCCTGTCATCAATCAGTTCCACTTAACTGCCAAGTCTGTCAAAGTACACGCAGCAATAATAACACAGTAACACATATTTCAAATCTTTGCGATTACAGCAACATTTTGAAGCTAAGCCCATATCAAAGTAATACACACACAGTATTTCCCAGAGCATGCAATTCTGTGACTGAATTGCAGTTACTACGTTGGCAGCTCGCAGACAAAATTAGATGAGGTTAATTGACTGAGCAACAAACAGAATCAGTATATTAGCTCCTTACTGCTTGTCTTCTGCACGGCCCTGTGCAAACAACTGCTCCTGTGATTTCTTTTGTGTAACACTTTGCAACACCAATATTAGTTTCTCAGCAGTGAGATCTCTGAAGACTTAAGACCTGACCCTACCACATTTGTCTCCCGTGTAGAGCAGAGAAAGCAGGCACTTAACAAATGGGTCACCTAACACGAACATATAAGGACTTTGCTAAGACTGCATAAAATGCAGTGCTGCAGCAGCTGACTCTGGTGAAAAAAGATAAAAGCAGTATTGCTTGTTCTTTTCCATCTTATCGTGTCTGTTAAAACAAACCAGCCCTTTTCCTTAGATCTCCTTGCTCTGAGTTGGAAGCTGCTCCAGCAATTACACTTAGGAAGGGAAATGAAGGCCCTGCCCATCTTGTTCAAATTACCACCTTGGAGACTTTTCAGACAGAGAAAATCAATGAATTTCATGCAGTAGTACAGAAATAACAGACCAGCCAGCAGATCTGTTGCCTCCTTGCAGGCCGTACTGACTTCTCATTTTCTCTAACAGCTTTTAGAAGGAGCATCAGTGGGCACAGGTAAGTGGGGATATTCAGTTCCTCCGGCCTGCTGTTCCAGGCTCCCATGTTCTTCCACTATCTTTCTTCTCGTCTCTCCTCTACAAAACGCATTTCAGGGCTGTGCCCAAATGCAACACTTGCAAGCACAGCTATCACATAAACCTAAAGCCCACATTCCCATCCCTCAGTGCTGACATCAAGTTAACAGAGTTCTGTTCTGATCACTCATGTTTTTTTCTGTCAACAGGAAAAGGGCTTTGATTAATGGAGTGCTGAGAGACAGATCTTCCCCACGACACAGCCTCAGCCCCCTGCATCCCTCTCCCACACCAGGGGCTGCTCCTTTCATTCATAGTTCTACCACTTGGCGAGCTTAGTTAAAGAATATCATGCACTTCTTACCATCCAAAGACAGCCAGTCATGCTGGGAGGAAGGCAGGGTTGGCAGAGCTCTGGCTTTGTATTCAAACACCACAGAATTGGAGATGATCTGATTGTTGAAGGCAACTTGCAAAGTCACGAGCCCAGTGTCATGAGCTAAAAGAGAAGAACAAGTGGTGAGACAGTGACCAGAGATGCCAAAGTATGACCCTGTTGGTGAGCTCCCCATGGGCAGCCTAACAGCATATGAAACAAGAGCAGAGGGTGCACTCAGCAATATTTTTGTGACTACACAACTGAAGAGTCCAAAATGTCAATCTGCATTTTAAGACAGGCAGGCTTTAAAACACGTTTAGGAGCCACACAATAGGTTCTTTTGGCATGAGGTAGGATCACATGTGCCCCAAAATTAAGCAACTTCACAGCATTTCAAGTAGCAAGCTGGGGCCCAACAATGAGGATCAGTTATTCTGCATGTATTGAAAGTCAAGAACTTCCTCTGAAGCCACCAGCTGTAGGAGAGCCATTCCTTACCTGGGCAGTAGCAGCGCAGTACTCCTGGCTGAATTAAAGATGCAGGCACTGAGATCTGATCAAACAGACAGCTGTAATTATTGCTGGCTTCTTGCCATGGACCGGTGATTAGAACTTTCACTCCTCCCTACAGTGAGCAGAGGGGGAAAAAAAGAAGCATCATGAAAAAAGCTCTATCCAGAGAGGACCATGCACTGAAATGGTTGAACAGAAAACAAAATCACGAGTGCAGATACAGATCTTTGGCACCAGTAGCCACCAACATCCCAGCACTCTGCAGAGCTTGAATATCTCCACCCGCCTGCCCTGCCAGGACTGCTCTGCTCACAGCAGCTGCTGCTGCAGCCTTTGGGACACCTCGTGGTGTGCCCTTCTTTGGCCACCAAACCTTACACTATAGGAGAAACACAAACAGTATTCCATAACAGAGCATCTCTGTTTCTCTTCGCTCACTCTGTTCCCTCCTCCTGCTGGCAGTGATACACTTTGCATTGAGAAATTGGTTAAAAAAGGAAGCAGGAGTGACCCTGAAGGGGCTGTGCAAAGCAGGGTTACAAAGGAGTCCTTCAACCCCAACTTTAGCAACTTGAGCCTGTCCTAGATCTCTCTCCCTGCCCTGACACGGGTCTCAGTAGTGCTGTGTCAGCCACACGGGCGCAAGGCTTTGGCATCCGCCTCCCCTGCTGGTGGGAAAGGCACCAGCTGCAGCCAGCAGGGATCTGCAGAAGCACAGCTGAGTTCCTCCCGCAGGCCTTGTGCCTCCTCCCTGAGGCCCAGTGTGGAGCTGGGCACCACCAGGACATTCACCATTGGGCGATGGGAGCGCTCCTCTTCTCACACACGTGAGCAGGAGGAGACTGCAAAGCTGTGACAGGAGGTACACCTGACATAGGATAAACACTACTCTGCATCATTAGCAAGATCCATCGCATGCAGCAAGGCTGTGCACAGTAGTGCATGAGGCCATCACGTGGAAACACTTGGCCTTTCAAGGAAACAAAACATTTCTGTTCAGATGTTTCTAGGTGAAGAAAGGGCCCTGTCAGGGTGACAGAGTGCTTAATTAAAAGTACACTCAGACGTGCAAATGGCCTCGGATGCTCTTTCTTCTAAGAGAAATGTTTTAAAAACCTTGTCAAAGCTTTAAGAAAACAGTTATTGGAGCTCTTATTAACAAAGCAAGCAAGGATAAGGCAGTAAATGTTAAGGACTAAGAGCCCTAACTTACCTCAGGGTAAGACCATTCTGGTGAATAATCTGTCACCATGAACAAGCGCCCACTCTGCTGTAGCAACCCCAAAGTGCCTTGTGCTGCAGCTGCCGAGACCACCTCAGCCACATGCATGTATGCCATCGTGCTGGCTCCATTCTCTGTGCTGCTGAGCTGCATGTTGGCTTGCTGAGGACTGCAGCAAGGAATGCACATTTCAGCCTGGTTGTAGGTTGTTCTGTTACTGTCTTCAGGCTGAGAGAGTCCAGCACTGTCACCTGACACCAACTGGTGTCCATAGAGGGCGTTGCTCCCACCTTCCACAGATATGAAATCGTTAATTAGATCAGAAAACTGGTTGCTGAAGGAGATGTCAAAGTGGTCCAAGTTAAGCTCCATGTTGGAGGAGTTATTTAAGCTGGGATGGGCCACAGGATAGAGTCCTTGTACCATGTTTCCTTGGAGAATAGGGAGATTGTTCCCATTCCTGATACCTCCGTTGGTCTCGGGTTGCAAGTAGTGTTCTGTGCTGCAGGCTTGAAGATCCCCTGATTTAAGTAGATTTTCATTCCCTTCTGCCTGCTGGGAGGTCTCCATGGGAACTTCAGCTTCTGCAGTCATAGCCTGGAAGTTTGCTTGGAACTGCATGAGCTGGAGAGAAGAGGTGGACTCTATTCTGGTTTCCACTGTGCCATTGCAGTTGGAAGTGGTTTGGGATGGGGACTCTGTTTTCACACTGGGGATTCCTATTGTATTCACAAATGAGCCGCTTGTGTCATTCAGGTTGTTGTGGGTGTTTTGCTCAAGGGGAAGAGGTTTGCTGGCATCCTGCAGAAAGAAGCTGGGGGAAGGGGTCTGATGAACGTGAGGGCTCTGGACTGTCTGATTGAAGCTGGAAGAATAGTCCTTGTTGGAGTCAATGGCACTGAAGTCCATCTGCTCCAAGGTGGTACTTGGGCTCAGACCTCCTCCAGATGGAAGCAAACCTGAACCAGTAGTGAGGGTGAGAGTGTTAGATGCAGAAGTGGAGGAAAATGCTTCTTTGGACATCTGTTGTTCAAAGGACGTGTCCTCCGTTTTAATTTCTTTTGTGAGGGTTGTATTGAAGTTGAAGCTACGTTCTGTGGTGGGTGACTGCCTTATGTTGGTACTGATGCTGTCACCTTTCATACCCCCTCCACCATAAGTCTGCCCTTGTTTGGGGTTATTAAGAAAACAGTCTGGGTCAAAATTCATGGTGGTCTCTGGAATTTTTCTATTTCCATCTAAAGTTGTGGAGAGCACAAGTTCCTCGGAGACGGTGCTGGGTAGCATGGACAAGCTCTCTGAACTGGCTGTTGTTGGAAAAGCAAATTTGTGTCCATCAGAACTCACAGCAAGTACCAGCCCTTGTGCAGCCGCATCTGAGGACAGAAGGTGTTGATTCGGGCCAGAGGTGGGTGACATGGTATACACAGCTTCACTGGTGACTTCTGACATAAATACTGTGGCACTTTGTGACAGGCTTCCCATAACTGATGCTACAGCCATGCTGGACACACCAGTGACTGCTGGGCTGTCCGCCATATCTGGATCACTATTTAATCCACTGCTGATGGACACAGGAGAATTCTGGGTTGTGTCAGGGACTTCAACCTGGTTGGTGGAAGAAACCTCGGTACTGTTTTGATGGAGCAACACTGGTTTTGCCACTTTGCCATTCCTCTTCTCCCGGCTGGAGGCCTTGCCATGACTGTGCTCGTTCTTGCCTTCAGAGACATCGTTATTTTGTACCTCTGAATGAGTGCTGTACCCACCTGTCCTTGGTTCGACCTTTGGTGATATGATGCGATGTTTGGCACTGTTACACTTGTGATGCACACTGCTTCCTGCCCCTGTGCCAGAAAACAACAGTGGTCATTCAGTAAGCACAAAACCCGTGCTGGTTGCATATCTTACGGCTGTAGTAAAGGAAAGCCATGCTTAGGTGCTTGTGTGAGGGACAGGGAGAGAAAGCACACATACTAGAGAGCAAGAGGCACCGTGGAAGTAATTTCTTGCTCATGCCACATGTACAGCTCCCTCAACACACAGATCCATTGTGCACAACGACAAACCTCAAAACAGGAACACGTGCACACTTAGCTTCACCACACAGCACCTACCCTCACCTTACTTCCTTCTGCCCTGATAACAAATAAAGAGGAAAGGAATCAGCATCTGTGCCAAGTTTCAGAGTTATTTAACGTGGGCAAAGTCTGCAAAGCAAGTCTGCCAGCTATGGCAGACGGCTTCTGCCTCGCAGGCCTTGTTCTGCAAATCAGGAAATCAGGCAGCCTGAAGTAAACTGTTCTTTCTGGAAAGTGTCCTACCCACAAACTCCAGTGCAAGAATGGCATTTGTTGCTTAAAGAACAGCCCAGCCATTGAGGTGCGCGTCTTTAATGGATTCATTTTCCCTAGAATGAGGTAAGAACAACAATTATTGTACTGTATAATGACTAATGGGGAAAAGAAGCTCCCTGTAGCTAATGGCTACAGTTATGAATGCCCTCTTCTGGGTAACACAAAGTGTCTGCACAGGCGCTCTAATTTGCCAACCCTTTTGTTCCTTGCCCTTGAAGGGGAACTTCTCTTTTATGCACTCAAGATTTGAATCAGGTCACTCAAAGTAGTTCAGGACAGCGCTTTTGAGACTAAACGCAGTATTAAATCTCTCTATTCTCCTAGGCATAGAGACCAACAAGAACATGAGAAGCTTTCACACTTCAGTCTCTGCCTATGACTGCAAGGAATTGGGGATGTGTGTGTCAATGTGCCAGCCTTTACAAAACAAAGTGATACTGTTATGTTAAAAACCAGGCGGCAGACTTAGCACAAGACAAAACATCAAAGGGAAGCATAAAAGGATTCGTGTTCAGATCTGCAAGCCTGGATCAAATGCTGAGCCTTCAGGCTTGAATTTTAATCCAAACCCAGGTATTTCAGAGGTCATCATTCTTACTTAAAATCTCAATTGTATAACACAACTGCCCAGAAAAGCAGAAAAAAATAAACCCTTTGAAGCACAGACAGCTTTCTTTTATAAATTTCTCTGAAGACTAATTAATATATGATATATTTTACTTGACCAAAGTAGTAGGAAGGGCTGGCTACAAAGCAGATGAGATGGAAAAAAGAATCATTCCACTTCCTACTTGCTGTGCAAAGCTCTAACACTCAGGATGCCGTTTCCTGCCATTCTAGTCTCCAAACAAAATCATCTTCTTTAACAGGAGAAAAATCTCTCATGTCTTCATGTTAATTAAATAAAACCTGTCTTATTCCAGTGTAGCCTTGTAAGTAACCACCTGAGCCCATCTTCTCCAGCAAAGCGGGCTGCAGGGCAATGGTTTCTGAGGGTAATGTTGGCAGAACAATAAATTCTGAAGCATGCAGAAGAGAACACACCTTTCTAAGCAAATCACATCCAGAGGGCACAGTACAAAGTGTTTGCTGTTGTTTTTTTTTTGTTGTTTGTTTGCTTTTAACAGAAATTCCAGATGCAATTTATTTTTTTTTCCTTAAATCTTCTATTGCCTCTGCACTCATTGGGTCTCAGCATTTCGCTATACAGCAATTTTAGCATTTTAGTGCTGCAAATGCTATTCCAAGCCTGGGTTAAGCTGCAAGCACGCCGTGCCCCCCCGTGGCACTCACCCAAGGTACCAGTGCAGAGACAGTTGTGTGTCCGAGGCTGCGGCTTGGTCTGGTGACTATCGAGGATCTGCTGCACCAGCTGCTCCACTGAGAACCCTGAACTGCTGTTTCCATTGCTGCACGTCCACTTAATACCATGAACTGGAAAGGGAACAGGAAAACTCATCAGGAACTTCAAAAACACACCAGGAAACATCACAAGTCACCCCAGAAGAACAGCAGAAAGCCTTTCCTGCTGATTTGACTCAGAGCTGATGAGACCTACGTAGAGTAACAGCAGTGGCTATTGGTTTACCATTTTCTTGGTTTCCTACCCATAGACTTACCAAATGCATTAAAAAACCCAGAAGCAACGACAGAGTATTTGTGCTTCACTGAAGTAAAACAGTGCATTCTAAAGAATGCTTTAGATCCTTTTATTTTTTCTTTCTCCAAGCAATGTTAGGGGCACACTGCATGCACACCCTGCATGTACAGCAGGGCTCAGAGAAGACCTTGCCATGTGCTGGCTGTTGGCAGCACTGTTCCCATGCTGTCCCCCTTCCTGACAGTTTAGGCTTGAAAAGCTTTTTTTCACTGCCTTTGTCATACTCTAGAAAAGCAGATTTCTTCTAAAATCTAAAATACTTAACCAGAAAGCCCTGACAAAGTTGAGTCCCACTGACTTCACCTCTCAATTCACAGGTCTCTGCATAGTGATGTCCACAAGCCAATGGCGTGAAATGCTGACAGCAGGAGGGCTGACCCTCACCTCACAGCCTGGAAGACCTGCAGGCTCTCCATCAGCAAACTGCTTCATGCAAGACAGTCAGGAGCAAACGAGGGCCTGTTCACAACACTTACTGACAACACTGCCAGAGAGTAAAGATGGCACGTGAAGTGCCCTATTTCCTCCTTGGCCCTTCTGTATGTCAGAAGCAGCCAGAGGGACAGAGTTCCTGGGTCTGCCTTTTTAATCACCTGTTGCTACACTTCCTCATCACCCACTGATGTTACACTGCCTCGCAGCATCTCACCTCACTCCAGTTCTATATTAGAGCTTGTATTTTTATTGGCTGAGTTGAGAAACTTGCAGAAATGCTGTAAATAAGGTTTACAAGTATTTTTCCTCCTATCGCTATTTAAAGCGTTGCACTTGGTTTAGTAATGAGTCCCTCTATGCTTGCTTGACAGCCTCATTTATCGTTATTGTACCCACCAGATTTTGCTTTATAGCACGCTCACATTTTGCCTTTCCTCGTAAGGCTCAGTGTCTGTTATGACGTGGAAGGTTCAGTTTACACATGCTTCCTGCTCCAGTTCCTCTACTCACATCCATTTTATTATTCTCAATACATTATTCTGCCACACGTGATGTTAGGCTTAACAAGAAATGTTCAAACAGCAGCTTTGCATGAAAAAAAAAACCACCACTGAAAATGAGATTATACTGCACTAAAGTTTTTGGAGTATTTTTTTGGCTACATAAAGTTACTGAACTGTAATTGCTACTGAGAAACTTAGCAGCGTTATCTCTGGTTACTTCAGCAATCATTTGCTGCAGAAGTCAGCTCAGATGTTGCTGTGTACAGAAGCTCTGCTTCACAGCAGGATATCAGAGCTCACTTCCCACCGTGACCAAATCCAGCGCTGAGCACCGCATTGAGGGGCGCAGATCTGAGCGGCGATCGCATCTCGTGCTTTGTGCATCCACGACGGCTCCTGCTGGACCCGAACCAAGCTGTGAGCTGCAAGCTAAAAAGCAACAGTCGGTTTTATGGCTGGATATCTACGGTGCCATGCCTGTTATTTTCAGGTCCCTCCACTGCAACAAAGTTCCATCCTGGGCCTATTGCAAGAATCAAGCAGAAGCCGAAGCTTTTGATCTTCCTGAACCTGTCAGCAATCCTCAAAAAGAAGTTCTCCTTCTTGAGCCTTCTTGACAATCTCCTACCCTTCCCTCTCTCTTCTGCACGGTCTCCGCGCTGCCCGCACAGTTCTTTCCCTGCAGCTCAGCTGCTCATCCTTTGCCTCTTTCTGACACCGAAGGTCTGTCGTTTGTTTTTTTGAATAACGCTGCTGCCCGCGCAGAGCAGGTCAACATTTCATCGGATTTATTTCATTCCATTTATCTCTTCACACCTGGACACCCACAAACAATTCAGTTTTGATTTTCCAGCCCTCCTCTTCCCCCTTCATGGCTTTCAAGGCACAGATTTCCTGAGCCTCGCTGCTGGGGATGCAGGTGAACTCGCGCTTCCCACTGCGTGACGCTGCCCGCTGGCTTTGCCCTCCCTGCACACAAGGTTCACTCGTAGCCGTCCCTTAAAGTCCCCCTTCCAGAACGAAGCCCCTCCCCGAACGCCTCACGCGCAGATATTTAACAGCGAACGGGAAGCGGCACAGAACCACGGAACCTCAGAGGCCACCGAGTTCCAAACCCGCAGCCGCGGGCTGCGCTGCCACCCACCGGGTTTCGCCCACGCGGCCCTGTTACCGTCAGAGAGAACGGCGGGGCCGCCGCTCCGCCCTCGCTCACACCGACATTCGCACGCGGGAATTTCCACGGCCGCCCCGAGCTCCGGCTGCTCCCCGCGCGCGCAGAGCGGCAGCGCTCCCGCCGGCCGCCAGGTGGCAGCACGCGACAAGGAACGGGGCGGCCCGGCCCACGGGAGGCGCCGAGGCGCACATGGGGCTCCTCCGCCCGCGTCGCCTTGGAGGATTCTTCGGCTTCTGCACGCGCATCTCCGGCTCTGCTGGTAACACCCGTCCGGGTGCGCTTTGGGACAAGCAGTGGTTGGTAAAGGGGTCGTGGGAAGCGTCAGCTTCCATCGGGGGTCAGTCCACAGCTCCGACAAACGGATGGGAAATGATGAAAACCGTCCTTGATAGAACAATTAATCTTTAAGCATAAATGATCCCAAACTGCTAATGAAATTGAATATGAATTTAAGTCAGCCTAGAAAAAAAAAAAACAACCACGCAACAGGAACCCCAAAACTCAATTCTTCACATCGCATCTGTGCCAATTATCACTTCTCAAAGCCCACGTTGGGCTCTCAGTGCCCCCCCCCCCCATCCACAGCAGGGATGCAGTTCCAGGTCACCTCCATGAGCCTCTGCTGCTTCACTGACGCACGCAGAACAGCCTCTGGGGACTCTGTGAGCTGTGAGACGCCCAAAGGCATTGAAGTTCAACCAGTACCATGAGGAACCTCCACTGCCTCAGCTGTGGCTGCATGCAGGGCAGGAGCAATCTGTTTGCAAGCAGCAGAGAAATGAAAAAACTATATATATATATATTTTTTTTTTTAGAAGGAAAGACAGCTCGTACAATAGTGGATGTGAAATAAGGATGGCAAGGCAGCACCGGCTGCAAGTCTGTAACGCACTTTGCTGGCTGAGAGAGGAGAAGGGCAGAAGGGGACGATTTGGAGGACCCTCCCTATGAGCTGGCTGACAACCTGCTGATCACATGGAGTTTATATACTGACTTCAGCTGGGCTGAACTCTGCGTTTGGCTTTTACTACCAGATGCCTGAAAGGACATCTGCTGATCTGTTCAGAGAAATCTCAAAGCAAGACTACAGCAGGGCACGATAGAAGAGGAGAACAGGAAAGCAGTGCCACGTCGAGGCCCACTCCTCCAGTCAGGAGTGAAAAACTGAATGATTCACACGCGTCTCTGACAAAACTCCCATGGAATTTTCACTTACTGTCAACTATTCATTTTGCACAGATGTCCTGAAGGGTGCCTCCCAAAGAACTGAATGCTGTCACTGACCTTGGACGAGGAAGCAGCACTGTGCCTAAAGGCAGACCCAGTATCAGCATCTCCTAATTCTGGGACGTTCACTGCCTGAATCAGGATGCAAAAACCTCCCTGCAGATACAGCACTGAGCCTCAGCACTTTGAGCACAGCCTGGCTGCTCCATCACTACCTCGTACCGAATGTGAAATAAGTCTTAAGAAAACAGATCTATAGGAAATCTCACACAACCTCAAAGCCTGGGGGAATGAAACTAACTGAGACACAACATGGGGCGTGTAGGAGAGGTGAGAGCTCACAAGGTCACTGACAGAGGAGCTTTAAGGCAGAGAAATTTGGAAACATCGGGCAATCAAACTGAACTGTTTGAAAGAATGTGATTGATGTGAAAATGCAATGAAACCAACATGCTTGGCTCCGTAATTCCATGGCACACCCAATAGTGGAAAGAAATCTGATGGCTTCTTGGCAAACAGTGTCCCTCTGTGTTCCTTGAACATGGTTATGTGCGTCCTCTCTACGTCTGATCAGAATGTAATGCTTTTATAGTAGCTGCATCTCTAAGGACGTGCTTCCCTGGATACGTATCCATAAGCAGAGACGTGTACTTGCATACATACTCTGAATAATTGTGCAGAATTTCACTCTTCCCTCCTGAGACATAAAAAAGCCAAGTGTTATTAAATTTACAGCTAGTTTGCTGTAGGTTTCACATAATTTTCTTGATGCACTACAAGCTTCTTTTTTTTTTCCCTTCCTTTCCCTCCAACAGGCTGCTTCCCTCCTGCTTAACGCTGAGGCTCTTGTTCAGTCTCAGCCATCCTTTCAACATCTTGGATTTCTGTCTAAGGTTTATCGGTACCAGGGCAATATTCTGTTTAGCAAAAGTGTTTGGGTTTTGTTGTTGTTTTTGTCTTTTCTTCTTTTCTGCTTATTTTCTCTACTTCAACTTCTCATGGAAAAGAAACACAGGGGAGCGAAAAAGAAATGGGGTTGTTGTTTGCATGAGGAAATTACCTTGCTTCTGTACCTTGGGCAACTATGAGAAAGTAGAATTGGTTGGTGAGGTGAGTGGCATTTACAGCAGTGGGCACAAAACCAACACCCACTGGGGAGGGGGAGAGGGACAGAAGCAGACGTGGTACAGTTGCTTCAGATGTAAGCACCTAGATTTGATACTGGAGCTCCTGCAATTAATGCTCTCTTGATTAGAGACCCCCCTTTACGCCTAGTTATCTTTCATTGCACAACTCCACATGCATTTTCAGACATATTTTCCAAGGGAAAATATACCCATACAACATCACTGACGTTTTAGAAAATACTGTGCTTCAAGGTGGATGCATGAGGTGCACAGGGTTGCAGAGTTCAGGACACATTTCCTGGTCACTCTACACATCTTACCAGCCTTCTTTTTACACTGCAGAGTTTAGAACAGTAACAAATTATATCTATCCTGAAATACATCCTATCCACTGCTTTTTCAGATGGGATTAGGAGAAATTCCTGAAATCTAGAACTGGGCTTTCAAGAACAAGCTCGAGCTTCAAAGCACATGGAACAGGGGAGCTGGACAGTAGATTATAACAAAAAACTCATCCTGTGGGTGACTGCACTGAAGTTCTGCATCACCAAACCACCTGACTCCAATTCTGTTGTGTAGTGGATAGGATGTCGATTTATTTTAACAGGAGTTTCCCTTTGACAGTTGGCACTTGAAAGGCATCTCACAGCAGGTACGCCTTGCTTATAAAAAGGTACTCAGCTCCACAGAGCCCTTCTGTAAATGGCAGCAGCCAATTCTGATCTGACATAGAAAAACACAAACACAGAGGGCCCTTCAGGGAACTCTACTTGCTGATATTGTAGTAAAGGCCCTTTGTGAGCAAGTAGATACCTAGAAATGGCACGTGAAAAACATAAGACTGCAGGTATACTTTTTCCATAGCATGGAGTGTACTGAGGGAAGCTTAACCATAATCCCTTTTGGGACAGTCTAGGCAGCTCTCATAGAACGTAAACGGGTGCTCAGTAAAATCCTCAATGTGGAAAGAATTGACAGCTGATACATGGATAAGATACACCAGGAAGAAAATGCATGCAGATGCAAGTCGAGTTTGATGGTGACAAATAACTCCTTCAGAGAGGTCAGTGACAGGGAGAGGCACTGTACTCCAGATTAATCATCCAAGGAGAAGAAAAATATAACCCAGATACTCACACATGGGTTTGAGCTGTCCAATGAGTTCCTCTTTTGTCCATTTTGCCCATTCTTTCTTGTCTGTGTTTATTGAGCACAAGATAGGGCCGCAGGGTTTTCCACAGTCCTCAATGGCAGGAACGTTCAGGTAGTGCACCAACACGATGTCTGGGTTCTACAAGGAAAGCAGAGAACACAGGTTATGTAGCTGGACCTCTACCTGACTCGGTGCTCCCTGGGCTTACTTTCCTAATGACAACAAGGACAGATTGCATCGTGGTTAGACTGCATGATGTACCAGGTTCCCTTGAGATCAGAGCTGTTCTTGCAAAAGATATGGAAAAAGTTCAAGTCCACGTCAGATTATTTCAGATGGAAGTTCACCTGAGAGCATCAGTAAGAGCCACACTTCTCAATACAGCTGCAGAAAGAGGGAAGGAAGAAGTTAGAGGTTAGCTAAAGGGGCTACAGCATGGCAGAGTGCCCCCAAGGTCCTTCTCAGACCAGCCTATAATTCCTTGTCTTTTGAAGAATTTGCAGGTTTGTGATGAAAACAGCAGTCTGCAGAAGGTTGGGACTGGAGGGGACGGTGTCCTCAGCAGACTGCTGCAAACCAATTCTGGGACCAGTGCAGGGTGGTTCCTCCTACAAGGTTCTTTCATGCTCCACTCTCCTTCCCAATGCCCTTCTGACAGGAGCAGAGGGAAAGAAAGGAAATGCAGCACTGCTCTGATGCACTGCAGCGCCGTCCCACTGACAGGGGAGATTCCAGCAGGAACTCAGCACTGCATAACCACAGTGCCTGTAATTGAACCATCGTCACATCAACAGACACCGCTCAGCCAGCTTCCCAACAGCATCCCTGGGATGCTGTGCAATAGATAATAATGAGATTGAGAAGCTGATTTCTTTCCCTTAAGTCATTTACTCCTAAGTTCACAAACTTAAATGACTGCTTTGGAATTATTGATAAAAATAAATAGGATAATGGTGTAATTAAAACTCTAATGTTTCATTAATTATGTTAGAGCCCCATTCTGAGCAGCGCTGGGAACACGATCCATCGTTTGCTTGCGGAGGGTGAGCTGATGGGAGCACTCAGTTCTGAAACCCACAGAGATGGAGCTCGGTGTGGAGGCACCCGGCCAAGGAGAGCCTGAGCAGCACTGGAGCACAGCGGGAAGCCTCAGTGCACGACTGTCCTCACGTGCAATTCAGAAAAGATCCAGATAATAAAAACCACTACCTATACACCCCAATAGTCTCCATCAGCTAATTTAACTTAATTAGCGATTTAGATGATGAAGTAATAAAAAGTAATATGCTTCAGAGATTTCATGGAAAGACATCTCTTTGCGCTCAGGGAAGTTGCGAAGAAGAGCAGAAGGACGCACTGCAGCCAGGCTGTGCAGCTCTGTGCGGCCAGCCTTATTCCAGGTGAGAGGAGTTTTCATCACCAGTTCAGGGGCAAAGCTTTCCAACCTCCTGCAGCAGTGGGTTGGCGCTTGACTTTGTAAAACGAGACAGTAAAAGCATAAAAAACAAAGACAGAGCCAACAGGTTTGTTCACAGTGTCTACATCTAAAACCTGACTGCAAGGTTGGCGTGGCAGGGCTGCCTCAAATGCCATTCTATGCAGTAAACTGAAGTGTTCTGACAGAAATTAAGAGAATATACATTTTTGAGAACTCTCAGCAGTAAACTCAACACGTTCCTGTTACCATCCCTGGAGATGCTCATGGCCAGGCTGGATGGGATCTGGTCTGATGCCCACGGCGGGGAGTTGGAACTGGATGATCTTGTAAACTGGAAACTGATGACACCTTATTACTCATAATTCTGCTCTGAGTCAAGCCTCACACTTGTCCCTACTGAACTGGCTTGCTCTGGGTACACCAAGCCTGCTCTGTCCATAGTGAAGGTAACTGCCATACAGGAAACGTGCCAGCACGTTGGATGTGCAACTCAGAAACCCTGCAGCTGGGCGGCAGGGAAGCCTTGCAGGGAGCCCTCAGACAGACACTGCAGGCTGGAAATGTGCCCGTCAGAAAGCTGTCAGTGATTTCATTCACGCAGCCTCAGCAGAGCTACTTGGCTTCCCTCAAGTCAGAAGCAAAGTTGTGGCCATCTGTCCCCAAACTGGGCAAGTCTGCTTGGCACGCTGAGCCCCAAGGCATCCTGTCCTGAGGAGGTTCTCCTTAGGGTCACAGAAGGACTTGTCCCAGTACTCCTGGCGTTGTAGGACAGGCAGAAGTCAGTGCAGAAAATGGTTAAAAAACACAAAAAGCTGCTAGTTTTGAAAAAGAAAAATGCCGCTGTAACATCTGTCTGACTCTAGTTTGCAGCTTCATCAGCACTAAGTGGTCAATAAATCAGACTGGCGTGGCGTTACCTTTCTCTATGGCTTAACCATTAATCTAGTGCCAGTTCTTATGAAAAATGAAGGAGAAAAAATATGTTATAGAGAAAATGTATACATTATCCAGAAAGTAATAATAGCATGTAATGGTGCTGCAGACCTCCCAGCACGATTGCTGGAGCACAGAGGCAGCCTCCCTGTGCTACCCACTCTGTGCCATTTAAATTAACCAAGTAAATCAGCTATTGTTTGTTCCACCAGCCCTCTTCATGACTGCTTTTGGAAGTAGCAGAAACAGAGCTGAAACAAGAAGGGCTTTTCTAGCTCCAATACTGTGGCAGACGAGCAGCACAGAAATGCAAAGAAAAGCATTTCCAGCTTTCATGGGGCCGGATAACACCAAGATGAAGAGAGGACAGGAACCAACAGCTCAAAGCTAAATCTCAATGGCAGTGCCTTCCAAACACCAATGGCCACAACTGAAAATATTTCATTAGGAGAAATACCTCTGAGCTGAGAGGAAGTTTTGCAACTGTAGCAGGGAGCTAGAAAAATAAAAGGGAGAAAAACTCCCTTCTGGAGTGCTGGTGTCTATGTAATACAGCCACCTCTTCTTAAAGCAGAAACTAAAAGAGAACAACGTTCATGGAATTTGTTGCATAATTGCCTGCTGTGAGCGAACTCAAGGATTATAACTTCCCATTGGTTTCACCTCTGAAATTATAAAGAGGGCTTTTCTTTTCTGATGGCTGTTCATGAAGTTTGCTCCGCATTCCTTAAAATACACAAAGTATTCACAACTTGCAGGGAAGACAGCTCCCATCCATCACTGTGGGACAGACCGGATCACCACTGAACAGACTGTCACCAGGAGGTTCAGTGCAGAGGCAGCCGTTACACGATGCTTCACCAACCCCAGGGATACTGAGAAAACCTGCTTATCTTCTCTATGGAACCTACAAACAAACAAATGAAACAGTTTCCAGAAATACTGAGATACAGATGATAGATTCTTCTGCTATCTATTAAGAGAGTTCCCTCTCAAAGCTTTGCAGGCGGAGCTGGGGACAGCTGGAGCTTAAGGCACACGGAGCACTGAGCACAACAGGCATAGAAGGAACGTAAAGAGGCTGGCAACGCTGGCTTTAGGCAAGGCTACTGGTTTTAATACACCATTTTCTCCCTCCTTGAACTGTTTTCCAGTTGAGTCTTGCTATGGAGGGCAACCTGGCAGTGGATGCATTTGACTACATTGATCTTTCTTTGCAACAGCAACACTGAAAAGATGCCAACAGAACTGCCCAGAACTCCCATCCCAGCACTTCTCCAAGTCCCTCACATCAAAACCTTCGGAGATATTTTGTTTAAATCAACTCATTTCTGAGATGAGAAACCGGCCATGGGCTGATGCAGCTCCAGGCACCACAGACAAGGAAGGAAACTGTGAAGGGCGTGAGAGATCTGACAAATGATTTTGGACCCTCAGGTAACTGTAAGACTGAGTTTCCCTGCAATTGTTTTAAGGGAATCAAGATTTCATAGGGCTGTATGTTTTATAATATGCTCCCTGGTTCCTCTTTAATACCTTGGTAAGGGAAGATAAAGTGTAATCAGGAAAGTAATTGCACTGTTCTGCAATTTATGTCTCAAAAGAATGAGTAGGGGGCACAGAGCCACTGTGGAGCAGAGCTGGATTAGAAAAACACAGCTTTTCCCAAACACTTACTAACACATCATCAACTGTGATATATTTTAAAGTATTTTATACACACAGAGTTGCCTTTGTGTCCTCCTGGGGATCACATTTCTTTAATATGCACTTTGAACGTAGGAAAATGGAGTGCTGTAATTCCACGGCCTCCGAAGTTCCCAGCAGAAGTAATTTCTGAGTTGCCTGGACCCTTCCAAAAGAACACCTCCTGTGTTATTACAATGTACAACAGAAGTGCAAAGCAACAGAAAACAGAAGGCACTTCATTTTAACACGCAGGTATTACCCATCCAGAGCTGTAAGTGCCACGGGCAGCCGATGGGGACAGCAGAATCCTGCCTTCAAGGTCCCCTCCAATCTAAGACATTCTATGATCCTATGAGAAATATCTCAACCCCAGGCTGTGGCTGCAGTCAGGGCACCGCAGATGCTCAGATGCAAAGCCAGCTTGCAGGGACTCCCCACACCTCTGGGCAGGGCTCCCCAGCTCAGTTCTCTCAGTTCTGCTGCCAGGAACTGGGAGACGCAGCTCAGTTCTGCTCCGCTGCTGCACAAGCAGCTTCCCAACACATCAGCACCAACCAAGGCCTGTCAGCTCGCTGTATAAAAACGTAAATATTCAGACAGCAAATATGATTTAGCAGTGCCAACTTCTTTTTAGACTCTTACCCTGCAGAGGACTCACTTCTGTATTCAGACTGTATCTCTCCTATTAAATGAGGAACACCAGACAGAGATCCCTGCACTGGCATTTCTAAGAACTTTATTTTCATCATCCAGAAGCAGAGAATCTCCGCCTCCTCCCTCTGCTCCTGAAGCAATCTCTGCATGTGAATTCAGTCACCGCCTTTCCAACAGGCTTAGATGGAGCTAAACTCAAAACGTTTCCATCCTCACCTTCCAGAAATGCCAGCACTGTGACGTGTGCCTCCAGTGGCTCCTACCCTTTCCCAGCCAACCCAACCCAGAGATGCTATCATAGCTGTTCTGAAATAAAAAAAAGTCTTGATTTCAAAGCTCCACTGACATTTACTGAGCACTTTTTAAACAAGTTTTTAACAACAGAATGCGCTGCTTCCAACTCTGTTTTGAATGCAGATGGTGCAGTTTTTTCTCTGATGGTCTCATTTGCCTCAATAACTCTATTAACTTTTAAATATTAATGCATTTCTGTGAATTAAGAGCAGTTCAATGTGTACCTGAAGATATATACACACATTTTAAATGGTACTGTTGTAGGCAGACCAAGAAATAGGAAGCTGACATTTCAAAATACCAAAAGAGAAAACCTCGGAGGAGCACCCAGAGCTCACAATAAAGCTTTCCCTCCAGAAATTGCTGTCCCCCAGCTCTGTTCCTAAAGCATCACTGAGCCGAAAGCTATTTCTGTATGTATGCAAATGTTTCGACAGCATTTGGAAGCCAACTGCCCCTCCAAAACTGTACATGCTCTGCAGCAGCAGCACAAGAGTCTCAGTGCATAGGAGCAGAGGTAAGATGAAGGATTTGCCCAAGGGTTTGCATGGGGGTTGGATGGCAGAAAGCAAGCAGCTCCACGTTTCATAGGGTGCCACGGACTCCCTGCCCACACAGCTCTGCTCATGCACCCCATCAGAAGGGGATGCATTACCTCAATGCCTGCCTGGAGCAATGGCAGATAAATGCATTTAGTGCTCCATGCTGCCTGCGTGGTACATAGCCAACAAGTCCTTTTTATTTTTCTACTTTGGTCAGCCTCTGAGGGCTCTGTCATTTATAGCTTCTTTAAATTTGTTACCTTTGATATCAGTGACTGGTAATACAATTCCCAGGGGAAGAGCATCAGTAATGTTCAGGGCACTTTCATAATGTTTGCTTTGATTGTCCTGCGATATTTTTATTCCTGTGGCAAAACCCTTATGGCACTGCTATATAACAGAGTTCATTCACTGAAAGTTCTGTTGTGCCTTTGTAATCTTTCCAGACAAAAGTAACACCCAGTGTCAAGGAGTCCACAGTTCTCCTTTGTGGTACATATTTTCCATTTTAGAGTCCAACTTTACTTTGCATTGAAGGTTCAGGTAAATAAATAAAGAGTTAAATCAAAGATGCACAGGGAGCCCAGCGATGTGCTACCCAGACTGGAGATGTCACCAGGGAGCAAGACCAGGGCAGGTGGCAGCAATGTGCCAAACTGCAATGCCGAAGAGGTGCTGCCACCTTTCTCAAGGTGGAAGTCGTTCCAATTGCTGGCTTTTACTTGTAGGCATGATGTCCTAAAAGGACTCACAGCAACCAGCAGGGAACTGATGGAGCATTTAGACTGGAAACATTGAATCCTAGGACAAAGAAGTATCAGACTTGAATTTCTTCTGAATTGCAACAGAGAAACTATTAGATACCCTTCCTTCTTCTTCAGGATCACTCAGAAGTCTTGCATTTCCCCAGACTGAGAGATTAACAAACAGAGATTAGCATCTAAGAGCTCCTGCTGTAGGCTGTTAGACTGAATCTAGCTCTCCAGGCTTCCTGGACGTATTGCTCAGGCTCCCAAGTGGATGCCTTGAAATCTTAAAAGGAAATGCAAACCTCATCAAAGCTTTGTTATGCTGCTCTGACCTGTTAAGGTGAGCAGTTATCTCCTTATCGTACCTTTTCAAGGACTTTGAGTCCTTTATAATCGCATTGGCTCTTGGCCTTTGGGGCTTTCTTTAGGAAGATCTCTAGTACTTTCTGATCAGATTTTGTTTCTCTATTCCACGTAAGAGAGCAAACGAAGAATTATCTAAGTGTAGCATCCTAGGCTACAGGAGGATACTGTGGAATTCCCAGCACGGGCTTCCAGTTCCCATGCGCGGTCCACTGACAGCTCTGCTTGCCAAGCAGGGAATGCCCACGATCACGGAATGCTAAAGCACTCAGCAGCAAGATCAGCCATGGGCTCAGTCTGTGGGCCTGACATCTGCCAGTTTCATCAAGGGTGGGCAGTAAGCCCCAGAGCACTGGAAAGCATATACTACTGCAATTAAATAAGGAGAGCCCTGCTCCGAACAATACAAAAAGTCACTGAAGTTACTTTCAAAGGAAAGGATAAGATTCTCCCCTTATACTTGGTGATTAGTTGGGAACACAAAGTTACCCGGCACCAGGCTTGCACATTAAGCTGCACACTGCTCCACGCACTGGAGCTGCTCGGTGTGAGGGGCTCCCTGACGTCCCAGAGAAGCCTTTGGGCACCAGCAGGCACCTAGCAGTGGTTTGGGCCCTCTACTGATCACAGTGCAGGTGCTGAACTCCCAGGGGTGCCAGCAGGACAAGGTGTGCCTGCAGGAACGCAGCTCTCAGCAAATGCTTCCAGCAGCCAAACGCTCAGCTCCGCAGGGAGCTGTGCCTCCTGGGCCACGGGGAGGTTAAGAACTATGAGGATAAGGAAGTTTTGGTCCTCAGCGCATTTCTTTCATTCGAAGAGCTAGAGCACTCCTTTATCACAGAATACGGGCGACACAGATTAATAATACAAAGTGCATCCTAAGGAATATTAACATTTTCATAAAGCTGCAGTGTCCCTGTGCTCCCCTCCAGGAATACAATTCCATGGTTCTGCGACCTACTGGCACTTCCCAGGTGGACGAGCAGCTCCAGCCCTCAGTGCCGCGCTCAGAGGTTCACTTCCCAACTCCTTTTTGCCTGCAGTCAGATCAATCCCAGATGGAGAGGAACGCTGGGCACCGTGAGAGGTGAATGGTATGCGGGTTATCAAGCCTGTCCTGCCTCAAACTCCCAAGGTAGAGCAAGGAACTTGGCTGCCAAAGATACCGTTGTTGTTATTTGCAATGAGCAGAAGGGGTGCCACAACCCGACTGCAGCAGAGGAAGTCACCTTTCAGTGTAATACATCAGCCTCAAATCCACTGCATGGGAGCAGCCTGGTGACTTTCTAGCAGATGACAGGACACCGATAACCTCAAAAGCCGCGTTATTTAAACAGAAGAAGGCAAGCTTTGTTTAGCCCTTGGGCTCAGGTTGAATGGATGACAGATGTCGAAGCTGCAACCAATTAGATTTTTAAGCAGGGAGAGCACATTCATCAGGTCTGGAGCGTTGGAGGCTGAGGCACACTGGCATCACCAGCTTCGTGCTGGCCAGGTGCTGGGGATGGGGAGCAACGTGCAGGGCTGGGACGTGGGTCTCTGCTTCTCAGCCCCCCATGGCTTTCCTCTAAGCTTTACCAACAGACACAGACCATTCAGATGGCAAGGCATGAAGATCTCACCTAGCTGCTGCTCCTCTCAGCTACACACACACACAGACCAGTATCTTCCGAGACATCCCAAAAAAGAAGCAGTAGTCAGAACATCCAGTGCCAGACATGGGAGTAATTAAAGTTTAACTCAAGTGCTTTTAAGTTCGTAAATGCTGGGGAAAGTGAGCACGGATCAAAGGGATTATTTCAACTTAGGCATTCATGCATCCAAAGTAGTATCTAAGAAAGTGGTAACTCTGAGGAATGAAGAGCTTATGGAGAAGATTCATTGGAATCCCAGGACCAGAAATGCCCTCTGCTACCCTTTGAGCTCCGTGCATTTCCAGATTTACTGCTTTTTCTTCCCCCTGACTTGCACACACAATGTGCTGCCAGCCCCTGCAGCCCCACCGGCAGCCCTTGGACTAAACAAGTGGGGAGGACGTATCTCATCAAGGTGATACCGCAGCAATGCTCGCTGAAAAGCAAAGCTTCTCACATGGCAGGGATTCATTGCACCAACCAGGGTTATAAGGATTACAGGCGAGCACATCATTGTAGTTTTGTGATACTTGGGTGGCAACAAAAGCAGGCCCAAGAATTTGAAGGTAAGTTCTCATTTTTTTATATATATATATTTTTAAGATAGAGACACAAGGAAAAATGAAATCTAGAAAGCATTGTCAGCTTGAATGATTTTCCAGGTTCTTGACACTGAACAACCATCATCCCTCAGAGCACAAGGCAGGCAATAAAACCAATAAAACTAATAAAGGAAAACGGTGTGGAGCTTGACAGATTTAGCTGTCCCTGGCATGTGACAGCCTCTTTTACCATGCAGGCAAGCCAAAGTTGCATCAGACTTGTCTACAGGGTAAGTGAGACCTTAACAAAACTGTTAAATTCCACAGGTGACTGTTCTCATTATCTGCATTTCTCTGAATGCTGAAAACCTGATGAGAAGCTTTAATTACCCACTGAAAGTTGGGATCCCTCAATCTGTGCAGCGAGCTCACTCTAAATGCTTTGCAGTCTGTTACCAAACTCCAGACTTAATCCATCCAAGAGCTTGTTAACATTTCCTCTGTACACTCGCTGAACAAATGAGCTTTTGAAGTCACTTATTTACCTATAAATTACAACAGTCTGAAATCATTAACAACAAAGTAAATTGTTTTAATTGATCTGAACTTTTTCTAAAAAAAAAAAAAACAACACAAAAACACAAGTCAGGAACTTTGTTTCTCTATGACCACACTTTCTAAAGAGCTAAAATTGTGTATTAATTACGTGGAGCTAAACGTCCTTAAAACACTCTGAGAAGCTGCATGGCTGAAATGATTTGCTAAAGCCAAGTAAAGGTACCGAGATCTCATTCCCAAATACCCACTTCCAGCTCAGTGCCCTCCTGCCATCTGAATAATGGCAGCCTCTGCCAACAACAGCAAAGAGGCAATCTATAACAAACAAGGTGCACTGCCAATTAGTTCCTATTCAATGTTCTGTTCAAATTGGCCGGAGGTGGTGGTTCGGAGGAAATATTTGATTTATGAATAGAGCTTTAATGGCATATTTCAAAGTTCTAGGCACAGGTAAGGTCTCCATCCTTGCTGATCCTGGTAGGGCTAATCACCACCCTAAATGGGTGCTTCAGATGAACCTGACATTGGAAATCACATATAATTATACTGATTAAATTTGCTGAAAACATGCAGCATTTTGCTATAGAAGTATAAACATAAGCAGGTGAAAGGATAAAAAAGCTGACTGCTGCTCAGAATAAAATGCTCAGGTGCTAAAAACATGTGAGTGACTGTGTGTATGAGCAACACTGACTGTCACACCTGCTTACTGATAGCTGTAACGAAGGCAGAGAAAAAAATGGTGGAAGAAGAACTCGGGAGTACAGCTGCAACCTGCTGAATGCATCAAGTTTTTTATATATAAGAACAGAACAAAATGGAACACTGTAGAAGGACAGCTGGAAAAAGAAAAGCACCAGTGGTGCAGACCACCTGCATGTTAAGAGCTGGGATTGGACAAAGAATCAGGGAGATCAAGTGGGGCAGCGCATTAAGACCAATGGAGATAAAAGCAGTGGCAGCATCAATGGACATTCTCACTGCTTTCCTGGGAGTCAATTACTTAAAGGAAATGTAACCAAAGAGATGGAGAGAGAGAGAAAAGCAAACCAAATTTTTATTTTTTTTGTCTTCCCTGCATAAAAGCAACATTTCAGAAGAACTACAGCAGTTCCAGAAAGAGCCTCAGCACCAGCACCTAAGGACACAATGCTGCTCATCTGAGGGGAGAAATGAGAACAGAATTACAACAAAACCTAGTAATTTCACCAAAAAGTGCCTCCACGTTGCACACAGCATGTGAAACAGATGCATTTCTTTATAGCTATCTCTTGCTGCACAACATGCTGAAAAGCCACTGAAATAAAATTGCTTGGTTTTCAATTTTAAAGCTGCATTTAACCAAATACTATCAGTCTTCAGCCCTATTGGCAAGAAGAGCAGCAAATTACCTGTTTTTCCTGGAGCACCTCAAATCACAGCAGCCATCTGACTGGTCCCTCGTTACCTACAAGTCAACGCTGATAAATGGCTTTGAACATCCTGCCTGCGTGCTGCCTTTCGGGGAGGCATCTGAGGTTCTTTGGATGGTTTGGCTGATTTACTAGCACACAGAATCAGCAAAGCACCCAAAATCCACAGAAAAGAAAGGTGGTTTTGATGGAAAACACCATTTTCTAGGTATCTTTCACTTGGAAATCTCTTTCACAGACATCAGAGCATGGCGTGCCTTGGTCTTACAAAGCACTGTTGCCTTCATCAGAGGCAGCACTCCACTCTCAGACCCAAAGTTATACTGTTTCCTCTATGGCAAATGAGCTCATGGTGAAGACGAGACAGAGCTGAACACATGTTGAAGCACAGAGCATTTCAGCAGCCTGGGGGGAACCCAGGGCTGCTTCCCTCAGCACACAGCCCAGGGGTAAATGGAGGAGGAGGGACTGCGTTTGCCTCCTCCCCATAAACATGAAGCTGCAGCTGAGTAAGTAACATTAAGCCTGACATGGAGAAGCTGGGATGCATTACTCACCCTGCTAAGTTTAATGTACAATTTAGAAAGATATCACCAAAATGGAAAAGAGAACATCTTAAATAGCTCTGAAGGGTATTCAGCTCAGGCATCGCACAGAGTTAATGTGTGAGAGGAGCTCCGAGCCCAGTGGCAGAGAACCACCCCATGCCGAACAATCTGATTTAGATGCGTCTCAGCACCGAGGCACTTTAGAAAGAACTCATTTATTTTCATAGGCCAGATTTAGGCTTTGCACTGAGTGTTAGCTATTACCTTGCTGTCTGATAACTAAAAGCCATCAGATCTGAAAGCCTTTATCCTCCAACTGCTGCTCGGCAGAACAGGCAGCCTGAACCTGCATCTCGGAGCTGCAAACGATCCCAATCTGCATTCACACAGCCCTACAGAGGCATCACCACAAGAACTCCGAGACCACAAACCACCCCAACCACAGCACAGGAGGCAGCAACACTTTGGCTCAAAAGGAAGGCGTACCGGTGGCAACCAGCTTGCCAAAATATTTCAAATAAATACTTATCTTGAGAAAAATGAGATCTTTGCAGTGCTGGGGGAGTCATCTGCCTTGTCTGCTTTGGAGGGATGGTGTGAGGGAGGAGCACTGCAGCTGGGTTTTGCTGCACACAGGTGTCAGACCTGTCAGAAGGAGATCAGAATCCAACTCCCCTCTGGCACAACAGAAGCCCTGAGGGGCACAGAGCCCAGCACAATGGCTGCCCCAGGAGCAACTGACCCCAGCCACTCTGACTTTAGACAGCATCACTCAGAACCATTTCCTCAAGAGAACCCTTGTATCGACACCAGCCTACCTCCAACACCCCCGACATCAGGCACATGCGTATGGAGCGCAAAAGCGGCGTTATTAGGGCTGATGTGTTAATTTTTGCTCAGTATCCATCCACAGGCCTCTCACAGTGACTTTCTGCAGGCCGAGTGTGCGCTGCCTCCCACTCTACAGGGACTCAGCTGTGGGCTGGAGGAGCTGTGCTGCCTCACGCTGAGACTACCAAAAGAAATGGGGATCCATAACTGATGCAGCCCTACCCTGCCTGTCACACCTGGCTACGTGGAGTCTCCTCACCTGATAGGGGTTTTAAATTAGGAAGAATCCTCAGCTCCCTGGACATCCTGCCATGCTCTGTTGAGAGGACAGCTTGGTTTGGATGCTGGAGCCTGCAGAATTCAAACTCCTTTGTAGCCAAAGTTGTCCATTGCTTCTGCTTTGGTGTCCCAATGGTCACCTGGCTGAAAGGGCAGCAGTGCTTTGTAGCAGTACTCAGGCCATCCTCTTGGCAGAGGAGAACAGCCCTTTTGTTGCAGCACGTCCTTTGAAGCGTGCTGGCCCTGGGAGAAGAGCAGGATGCTGTCTGTGCTGGGTGGCTGCTCATTCTGCATGGGCAGAGCTGGGGCTGCAGCACCGCTGGGCTCACACGCTAACAGAACAGCCTGGTGTTCTGCATCATAGTTAGCTCTTAGCACTGCACACCCTGAAAGCATTTCAGCAGTACCAGCGTGCTGATTTTAGCAGAGAAAGGAACTAGGGAGATGGAATTCCTGTAGACAAAAATAGTTTAAAAGTTACAGCAAAAAGAGACTGTTGGAACATGGAGTCCTCTTTAGCAGCATCCAGCCAAGCAGCAAGAACCAAAAGGAAATAACCTATAAATAATACACAGCAAACCTGCTCTGATCCACTAACCCACTGTAGGGCGGGTTTACAGTGAAGAATGAAAAGAATTTAAGCTTGATCGTGATTTAGAAAGAGTACAGCATCAATGTATGTTCCTTGCCCTGGTTTCGCAGCTGGAATTAACGGATAACAGACTCAATGTGATGGAAAACCATTGCAACTTTCTGCTCATGGTTTGTTGTTTTTTTTCTTCTGAGAAGGGAAAGAGCACACAACAACTGCCAGCTGCACACACTGCACAGGAAGGTGTGTGCTCCACTGGGCGGCTCTGAGAAGCACCTCTGGGGCAGATGGGATCCTGGATGCTGTGACCAAAGCACAAAGGGATTACAGCATCTCCACCAGCACTGAGGCATCCTCATGGGAAAGGAAAGCAAACAGAAGTATGTCACCATTTATCAACTCATAAGAGCTGCCCTGGGATACGCAGCACACGTAATACTCATGTACTAACAGGACATAACATCAAATAGAATATGGGTTATTAATTCCCATTATGGAATAACTGATGTTTCTTTCAAGTAATATGACAGGCAAGAAACAAGCTCACCTTCCCACAGGATGCAAAGCCATATTCAGACAATACTGAAGCTTTGTTTGGACTATAAGGAGGTTCTTCCCTCCTAAGATTATAACGTTTTTGCTAAAATGTCCTTTGTGACAACATACTGTTGGTAAAGCTATAAGAACAGCTCTGTTTTTACTTAAATAAACCCAAGTGATAATTATCTATATGTTTTGATTGAGTACAGAAATCCGATGACCAGTAACTCCTTGCAAGTGTTGCTGGATGCCTCAGTTGAGAACTCCACACATGGGATGCCCCAGTCCCACACTGCAATATCACATCCTCACAGACTCTGGCACGTTCAAATGAGGTACCAGACATCAATTAGTCACTGGATAAAATGTTCTTCAGATCACATCACATCTGCTTCGCAGAAGAACTACGCACTGCTCTCTTAGATGAGCCAAGAAACGTGGCACCTTTGCTTTCTTTCATTGTTTTTACATCAAGGCGCAGCGAACAGGAGATGGTTAACTGAGCCTTAAATAATCCCATATTTTACTTCCTTTATTTTAGCAGCTAGCTGCCTTTGATACAAGCAGATGCAGCCAGCTCTGAGAAGAGGAGCCATTTGCTGGGTTTTGCTTAAGTGCATGTTAATAATGCATTTTGCGTGTGAGGGATGGCTATGCGAAGCACAGCCTAGAAGCTTGATTGCACAGTTAGTGCAAAAGGAGACCTCAGGATGAGCAGCACTTACATGAATTTTAAAGAAAAAATTATCGTGTACACAGTTTTGCCTTAATGAACAAATATTTCTTTTTGTTTGTTGACATGATGGAAGTTCTAGACAATCAAATCAATTGCCTCTATTACCTAATTTATTATGCCAGAAACCTCAAACCTGATGCATCTTCTTTGCTCCTTCTATTCAGATTTCTATTTGCATTTCCTTTAAGCCTAAGGGAGCAATTCTGAAGAGCAAAGCTACCTGAAAGGCACAGAAAAACACAGCCCAAGATCAGCTACCTGTGGGACTGCAGCTTGTGCACAGCACAGGACCTCAGAAACACAGAAGTTTTATTTTGCATTGTGAGCTGGGGGAGCAGTGAGCAGCACTGTGAGGGATTGGCAAAACAGAACAGGTGCAGAAAAGTTCAGCTATTACCTTTCTAAGGGAAAAGGCAAAAAGAAGTCCTGAAGCTATTTTGCTGCAGGTATTTCTGGAGCTAAGATCTGAGTCCAGATGACAACTAAAAATAAGATGGCATTTGAAGCAGCTGTGAGAGAGCCCCAGCTTCATTTCCTATGAGAAGAGGATCCCACAGCTGCCACAACCCACAGCCTCAGTTCAAACAAAATCTGTTTGCCTATAGATTTGCTACAATTTGATTCCCATCTGCCTATGGAAAACATCAGCCACCAATGGAGAAGTGTCCAGACTCTGGGCAGAAACTGACCCAACAAGTTCATATCACAAGCAGCGGGCCAGCAGATCATTTGGATACAGGAGGGGGATGTAGGAGAAGAGGAGCATCCTGGAATTAGGAGATCTCTTGCATTTTGGAATCGGGTATTTCTTAAGCTAAAGAAATCCCAAAATCTCATGTTCAAACCTTACCTACGCTCCATATGAGAACACATCCAAGCTTGTAACAAAATATTCCCACAAATTAAGCATTATATTGCATTACTATAATTTTTTTCTTTTCAACACAGGGAACAGACCAGCTGATTTTAGAAGCATATATTTCTAGTTTAAAAAGACAAAGTTCAAATAGACGATATTGTCTGGGTTAGGGGATGCCTATGAATGCTAACAATAGTGACCAGGCATCTCAGCTCTCCAGAGTTGTAACAGTGATCCCACCCAGGGATGCTCAGAGGTTCCCACCTGCAGCAAATCACAGTTCAAGTCACAGGGCTTCACTTCTCCAGCAAGCTGCAGGACAACCCACAGACTCACTAAAGAAGCAAAAGAGTTGTGCCATGACCACACTTACTTACATCTAGAAGTAATCCTGTTTCACTAATCTGGGTTCAGATGTGTCTGGCGAGCACAGCGCTGGGAAGCAACAGCTTCATTCACCAGGGCTGTTGTGACCAAGCATTTATGCAAGACCAAGCATCCTGCAAGAGCAAGACTGCTGTGTTTTACCTCTATGACACAGAAATTTGTACATGGGTGGCAACTGTGCGCAAGATCCAGCTCTTCTGAAGCAGATTTCTGCTGTCCTTTAATACTCGCATTCCCCTGATCACCTGCCATCTGCTAGCTTTGGGGATACCACTTCATTTTCTCACTTGCATTTGAGAAATGCAAAAAAATGTGCCTGTATTGCTGCTGAATTCACCTTTCTGCCTGCAACTAACGGCGAGTCTCCCAGTAACTGGCTTTGGTACAGCTACGAGCAGCATACATCACAGACCTATAGATGGCACATGAAGCTCAAATGACATGCTGGATCAGACCTGCAGTACCATCACTTAGCAGCCCAAGATAGGCAGACTCCATGTTTTCCTCCTGAAATGGCCCACAGCCACGTGCAAACACAGCTAGCAAGCACGACATTAAGCCTCTGGATTTTCCTTCAAAATGAAGAAGAAAGCCATACACATTTTTTGGTAAGAAGAGTTAATTTCCAGTCTGAGCATGTGGGAGTATGCCCCAAGGGAAAGGAGTAATGAAGCCCCAGTGTTAGTTGCAAAACAAATAGATAAATCAAAGTTTCAATTTGTTCCATGTGAGCAAATGGGCCACAGTTGCTTAGCAATTCAGGGAACATTATTACAGGCTCCTCACACACAGCTACAAACACTACCCAACTTGCTGCCTTTTTTTAACCACTTCAGAATTAAAATAAAACTTACCTTCTAGTGACAGCAGCAACTCCACAGCCAAAGGAAGATGCTTTTTTTGCGCTAAGTTCGCTGAAATCCTTTTCTGCCACAGCACCAGCTCACAGCTGAACAAAGTGGCAAATATTTTCTAATGCAGTTAGCATGAGAACTAACATTACTGTTAAAGAAACACCACATTGCCTTAAGAAAAAGCCCTTCATCTCAGCCTCACACAGAGACACGATGCCCACACTCCACAGTAAAGGACGTTCCATCTGCCAAGCCTTCCCCTCAAAGCTGGGTGCTAACCAAGGTCAGGGCTTATAAAAGGAGTCCCACAGCTGGGCTCTGCATTGGAGCAAATAGGGCTCTAAACCCATTCAGGTGTGGAGGTCCCTGCAAAGCTGGAGGTATCTGCCCTCTCCAAGCAGAAAACATTGCACTATTTCATAGAATCGTAGCACCATTGGAGTTGGAAGGGACCCTTTAAGGTCATCTAGTCCAACTCCAGTGCAACCAACTGCAACGCACCAGTGAGCTCCGTGGCTGAGGAGGGCACTGTGGTCACTGGGACTGTTCTGTGCACATCCCTGCTGCCTCTCCCAGCTCAGCATTTCCTTCTTGCAGAGGCCATGAGGAGCCCCACAAAGCAACACCAAAAATAATCAAAGCCAAAAAGGTTCTAACTCATCCTAAAGCCAAACGTTCAACCAAACTGAGACAGCCAGATTTTTGTTACACACTCCTGTGTTTTTCTGATTAGAGGAGCCTGTGCTAAACACTTCTGAAAGCTCTTTTGGCCCCAGGTAATTGATTGCTAACATCCTTTCTGGTAAATCGGTTTTGGGGGTGGGGGACTCCATGCAGACAATCTCTGCATTTTGCTGGCAGGTCTATAACGAAGAAAGGCTCTATTATTGGAGGGCACTGTAATCTCTCAATCAAATCTGAAATCACAGAAAAGCATTCCCCCTTAATTCAGTTTAAACACTGAACTGTTCCCCAGGTAATTAATAATGTTTGCAAATATGCCTCCTTTGAAGGAATATTATCACAGTTTCAGTGACAAGCTCAGACTCTTTATTCCTCTTTATAATTCCTAACATCTACTCAGGCAACATTAATTGGATTCAAAGCAATTACACAGGAGTTGTGTTGGCCACTTCACGTCACGTCGCAGAGCATCCTGCCCCATACTGCCCCATGTCCCAGCACTGCTTCCCAGCCTCTGCCCCACAGCAGCACCAGACCCACATCAACTCTGCACAGTGCTTCTTTGGACACTCCAGGAGCAGAGAAGCCCAGATCTGGCAAAGAAATCTAAAAAAGCGGATGGCTGCCTCTCTATGCTGCTGACCCATTTCTCAGGGCTCAAACGAGGACACTGCCCAGTTATTCTGCTGATGTACGGACCTGTGCACAGAGCCAAGTAAAATAAAGCCAACACAAGGGACTGATGGAAGCGTGCCTGGGAAACGTCTGCAGCAGGGACTGCTGAGAAGGATGGAACATTGGAAGAACACCAGTGTGATGCTCCATTCACTTATTTAATAATCATGAAGAACATCCAGTAGATAATCCAATAGAATCCGAGGATCCTGGCTGCTGCTGGAAACAGGCAGCCAAGCTTTGCCTTATAAACTGCGCTCTATCTTTGGCTGGTTGAACATGCAGGTTTTTTTCAGCGAAAAATTAGCTTTAAATTGAATTCTACACTTTGTAATCAAGATGCGCTGCTTCATTCAGGTGTGTCTGCTCTTTTCTTATTAAAGACTCTAGAACAAAAGCAATGACTTTAACAGCAAATCTTACATCTAGCATCTACCTACTCACAGAGCTGCTGGGCAAGGAGTGCTGCCCGAGCCGGCAAGGCCAGCTGAGTCCTGACTGCTTCCCTGGAGAGGAATGAACCACCCAACAGGGGCCTCTGGTGGCTGGGATGGGGACACGGGGTGGCAGGAAGTGGGGACGGAAGCCCATGGGAGAGCAGCGGCGATGGGCAAAGCCCACATGGGCCACGCAGTGACCGACAGGTGGGGACGCCGGGGCCGAGCGGGCCGTTCAGTGCGCCTGGCACCCAGTTTGGAAATCACACCATCATGTCAGGGGGCTTCCAGGGCTGACACTGAACATACGACAAATGTCAGCTGAGCAATAAACAGCAGCAGTGTGAAGTAAAAATGGACACAAACACAATTCTGTAACTTAAGAGCATTTTCTCCAAGGCTGTGCTCAGCTTTCTGCGCGATACATTCTGTGCAGCCTTAGCACAGGTCGCAGCTGCTGCGCTTTGCTGTTCAGCTCGGCAGAAACGAGGTGACTGGAATGAAGGAGCTGAGGCCAGGAACAGAGAGATACAAAAAGAACTGGGAAAACATGAAAGACAACGTAGGGCTAAAAGGAAGGGACTGTGAGTGATTCGGTTACGATTTTACACCACACCTTTCATGAGGCCCAGCTCTGTGCCACAGCGACTGCTTGCAGAAACCACAGCGCACCATCTCTGAGGTCAGCTCTCCGACTGCCCCCAAGAACACCCACGTCTCCTCTGGCTGCGGTTTCCAGTGCCAGATGTGCACCCGCTTCAGAGCCAGGATCTGCAGAAGCCGCCCCGATAGAGTTAATGGGCTGCTCTGCCAGAGCCTACTTAAAATTCCAGGCAGCGCTAATTTAGTTTTAATGGGCACAAATTCAATTCCAATGGCTAAAGTATGCAAATAACAAATAAAAGGGAACCCCTGCTCCAGCAGATGCCGGAGGGAACATGAACAGCTCTGAGCTCCCCACCTTGGCCTGAGCTGCTCCCCACGTTGGGGGTCCTGCAGAGCTGGGCTCGGTGCTGCGGGGGATGGGGCTCAGCCCCGCACCGCCAGCTGAGTTATTTATTTGCTGATGGATGCAGGACTGACACCAAAGGGCCCTCAGTAATATCGAGCCTCATTAAATTTTAATCAGGGCATCTCAACGCTCACTCTTCAAGACTTTGTGAGCGGGGAGATCCTGCAGGGGAGCTCGGGCAGGGCAGGGCAGGGCCTTACAAAGATCCTTCCCAAAGACAGCAGCTTTGCCCGCGGGGTCACTGCGTCCCTCTGCATGGGGAACAAAGCCGCTTTTTCTCTCCCGGCTTCGTGTGGGAGGGGGAGCGATGGTGCTGGGCAAGGGGTGATGCCTCCTACAAAGTGCTGAATTAAATATCTTTGTACCTTGGTGCATTCAACCCAGGGCAAAACCATAGGATATGCTGAGTAACAGCTGCCTAATGCGAATCTCTTTTAAAAACTTGCCAAGGCAGCACAAACTAAGAGCACGAGCACCAAGAGTTTGCTTCCTCCACAGCTCTGGGAAGCTGCTAACGAAGCCAGTAATGAAGCTGGGAGCACAGCAGTGCTCAGGACAGCAGGCAGACAGCAGAGGCACTCCAGCCACTCTAGCAAAGGCTGCTCCGCTGGTACCAATGGGCTCCATGCTCCCTTCTGGGCAGCAGCGGACCCTGCTAATCCCTTCCAAAGCACTGGGTCGTGATATCCTTTCTTTCTTTGAGCTCATTTGCTCCTTGGCGAAGGCTCCTTGTTCCACCAGAGGAGCATTACAAAAACAGTGATGGACGAAGGACTCCACAAGGACACTCAGTGCTGCCAGGCCAGAAAGGAAACTGCAGGCGATGTGCTGCAGAGCAGGAGGGATGTGAGGGTCTGTGGGACAGGATGGGCTGCACTGTGCACCCACAGCTTCACTATGGGAAATGAAAAGCTCTGTGGGGACGCATCATTCAGTACTTCCGTGACCGCTGCTGCCACGAGCAGCATTCACAGACATTTTCAGCATCCTGACAAAAATGAAAATTTACATGGAATCACTGAGCTGAAGTATGGGAAGCGGGGGACCACTTACCCTGACCTGGTTTCTGCTCCTCTCCTTGACACTGACAGATCTCCCAGTGCAGACGTTTCTCACTCCATTAAAAGTGAAATCCGAGTGGTGCTGGGCATTATGCTCATGTAACCCCTCCACGACCTCAGCAAAGTCCTTCAGTGCAGTTCAGATTGAAATGCTGACACATTTTCTTTGCCTCTCACCTCTAAGGAAACCCATTCACTGCACCACGATGTTCCAACTGCCCCAGGAGCAGCTAAAGCTGTGCAAGCCCACGTAAAGCACGCAGTGCACCATGTCAGCATCATGCCAACAACAAGGGCGTCCCTCTGTCCACAGTTATCAGAGGGCAGAATGCAAGCATCTCTTTGCTAACGAGAAATAACAATCTGCAAGGTGCAGAGAGCCTCAGGCACTGGGAAATGGAATGCTATTCACATTCAACACAAAGTATGAACAGAAGAAATGCGTAACCTCCGTGCAAGGCTGGGATGGAGAATGGAGCAGGGGGTCCTTAAAAAGAGCTGCAATGCATTAAAAAAAAGAGTCTGGGCCTTCTTACACCTCCGTGTGCACTGTCATTCTTCCAGCCGTGGGATGAGCATCATCACTTTCAAAGATTGCCTCTCCCGTACTTCACATCGGTGACTTCAGCTGAAATCTGAACTCTCAGAACTGTTTCTATTTATAGGCTCACATTCTGTTTGAGAAATAAAGGAGTTAACTTCCAAAGCAATACCCCGGATACTGGAAGATGGAATTTCCAGAAGAATTCATCTCGAACACAATGGATGCAGTTTGCCTGAAATTTAATTTTACAACTGCTGCAAGATTGCCTTCCAAAGGAGATCCCCTTAAAAGGCCTCTTCAAGTCACAGCAGCAGCTCTGGACTTTTCACTCCTGTACATCTGAGTTCAGAAAGTCGGCAGCAGCCCACGCTGGACTGACTTACCAGACTGACTTTGGCCACCACCTCTACTCTGTAAACAGCACTGCAGTTTTGGTGGCTTTCCTTGAGAGAACACCGATCCCACCACAGGACAGCAAGTGGCAAGTCCTGATTTAAACAACCTGCATTAGAGGAGAAAAGAGAATGCACAGCTTTCTCCAAAAGGGTTTTGCCTTCTGGGGGAGAGAGCAGTGTGGACAAAGGCAGTCCCTGTGCTGTGCTCAGTCAGCAAGGACAGAGTTAACACTGCGTGTGCAGGTTGGTGAGAAGCCAGCGTCCCTAAATACATCCAAATGAGGCCCGGTGCAGGAGGGGAAGGCAGCCCAGCATCAAGATTCGGTGAGGGCTGAACTCATCTCTGTGGCTCAGTAGGGAGTTACTGCAATTCATTACTTCTCAGTGCCTGTATTTCCTCGGAAGGAAAAACGACACAAAGCCCAGGGCACGGGACTGGTGGAGTCCCCTGGGACACAGCAGGCTTCTTCCATCGCTGCCTTAAGTTCCTGCGCCAGCCCAGCCGAGAGCAGCCGGGATAATCTGCTCTGTAACTTTCCCGAAGCAGAGGGGGGAGCAGCAGTCACCTTGAGGAGGCTGTGGCAGCGACAGACAGCAAGCAGTGCAGAAGCAGGCAGTGTGAGGGTGTCCCTGGCTCGGGTTTCCCATATGTGCAGGTAAGCAGAGCCTGCAGCGAGCCACCAGCGACTGCAAAAAGCGCTCGGAGGTGCCATGCTGTCACTCCAGCAACAAAGAATAAATAAAAGGAAAATCATCGGTTCCTAATTACATCCTGACGTCCCTACCTTTAAGCTTTTAAATCACAAGTGGCATTTCTGGATCAATCCTGTTCTTTATTGGAGAGTTTAAGAAGAAACATTTGGTCTCCAGGAGTGCTTGGATTTATTCTGATCCGTAATTTGACAAGAATCCATTAAAATATCCTGGAGGTTGCTTTGCCCCCCAAGGAGATATTTTAGTCCAAGGGCTTTTTTCACAGCTGCCTTTTGGCAAAAATGTAAATGGAAACTCATTTTAAAAGTGCAACTGCTTGTAATTAGAAAGCTCCAAAATGCTAATAGCAGCGGCCCCTTTTTCCTCAGCTCCTGATTAGAAACCACACCTGAGCGTCTCGAGGGAGACCGGCAGTGTTTCCCTGTGCTTCGGGCACAGCGGGTCTCCCCGCACATCCCTGACACCAAACGGGAGGCAGGGCGGTGCTGCTGGGTCACCTCCAGCTCTCCCACAGAACAGCTCCATTCTGAGCCCTCCCAGAGCCAGCAGCCTCACCCACGTTTTCCCATGGCTTTCTTCCATCTGTCTGAGTGACACCGAAGCTCCGATCTGAAGCAGCCATCCTGCGCTGAATCTCGGCTGCACTTTTTACCCCCCAAAACTCCCACGCAGGCAGGAGCCCAAACGCACACTGGTTGCACGTCTGCATCCCTACAGAGAACCAGCTTCCAAACCCAGACACGCACTATGGGGCATCTCTGAGTGAAGGCCTGACTGCCACGAGTGTGCCAAGGTACAACAGACTGCAGTTACTTTATCTACTATTCTATTCTATTTTCACTTTAGGGAATTTTGCTTTATTAACAAAATTGGGTCGGAGGCCCATTACAGCAACCTTCCTCCAACCTCAGCTCCAAAATGCCTGCCCAGCAGCACTTACCAAGATGACAGAGTGGGCCTCCACTTTTTGGAGGGCAGCAAGTTCTTCAAACACATCAGCACAGCAAATAAAGAGGTTCTTTTCTTTTTTTAGGAAGGAAGAAGGCTGGAAATAGGAATGCATGAGTCCGGAGTGAGAAAGCAAGTCTCGCCACCGTTGGGATGCTAGAAAAGAAGTGGCATGCATGGCAAGGATCTGCAGGATTTTAATGCATTCTTTCTGCACCTGCTTTGCACAGGATCTGGAAATCTCATCCATTACATGAGTGAGAAAAACAGTTTGTCCAAAAGCATGGTTCTGGCACTTTTCAGTGCAGGTCATTTTCTGGAGACTGCTGACCTCCTCAGCTTTTCTGCGTGAAACAACTTTCCATCACTAATCAACTAATTCATTAAGCTTCTAAGAGGCAGGTCAAAGCCTCTCTAATTTGGTCAATTAATCAAGTTGCTATAGCTCCATTCAGTGTTTGGGCTCTGACAATACTTTCTGCGACCTCTCTGACCACATCACCATCCCTCAGCAGCCCTCGACCTGCTGCATTATTCATTACCAACTGGCTGGTTGGTCACCACCTGCACCGAGGAGAGCACCAGCAATCACATCTATGAATTCAAGTTGCTGCCAGTGATGCTTAAAGCTGAGAAACAGGAAAACTCCAGCTGCCACTTCTCGAATAAGGTGTTCAAGGCAAAAACTTCAGAAGCTTTTCTCCCTCGTCCCCAGGGAACATAAGGCCAGCTCAGTGCCACTTAACTTGTCTTCCTGGAGACATTTCTGCAGGTCATGCCAGCAGCCCCCTGAACTCTCACACGGCATTTATTTCCACAGGGACACCTTCCTGCTGACAGGTCCTCACACACAGGAACACAAGGACAACACCGTGCAAGGGAAAAGTCAGGGAATGGAGCTGCATGTGGGCTCCTGTTAACCCAGCACCACCCCTCCCTCACCACAACACTGCCACACTGCCATCTCTCTACAGTTAACAACGTTCCACACAGCACATCCTGTATGTAGGAGGAGCACCACTGTGGCCCATTAAGGGATGGTATTTTGGGATGTCATCTGTGTGAAAGATGCGAGTTGTGGCGCTGAAATGCAGTCGCTAAGAAGCGGAGAGTCGTTAAGGTACACGTACAAATGTTCCCCCAGCACTTCAGACAGGGTGCTAGGCTGCCTTGATGGGCATGGAGGCTGCCTTCCAAGCCATGTTACAGAATGTCATCTGCTGGAGTCTCACTCTTTATGGAGGACCACCAAAGAACTTCGGAAGTTGCGAAGGGCTGTTTTATGGCCACTTGAAGATTTCCATAGTACTGCACCTATCTCCAATTGGTGAAAATAAAGTGTGCAGTCCCACCAGGCTGCCTGCACCCACCGTCCACGTGCACCTCTCACACCCAGTGCTGCCATGCCTGTGCCACCGCAGGCTCTGAAGATCTGCATCCAGCCACTATGCGGACAGACCAGGTTCTTCTGCAGCTACAGCTCTGAGAGGTGGGGAGATTAAGTAACACGTTCAAAGGAGTACCACAGACCCACGAGCAGAGTGAGAGCCGTGACACGAGGCTGGAGCCCCAGCCCACAGCAGCGACGTGACAGCGCTGATGGATGCGCACTGCGCTCTGCGTTCTGCAGGATGCTTGCAGATACTGCATGCATACATATGCGGTCTGGAGAACTGAGCCAAGATCAGAAATGCCTGGAGAGAAAACAGGATCCTATTAACTTGGGCTGAATCCATTTTACAATATCACAAACATTCATTTTCAGTGTAGGTGTTGTTGGTTCTTATATCCCGTGCATGCAGTTTTAAAGCATATGCAGCAGATTTGCCCTACCCTATAGCATAAAACATCCAATCTGTTTTCTGGATAAAGTCCTGAAGCTGGAAATGCCTTTCTTAGAGGTATAAAAGGAGAGTGACCTCCTGCTCTCGGGTGATTCTCTTGTCAGGGAAAGGAAATGCTCAGTTCTTCAACAGGTTAAAGGTGCTTTTCCCTGCGCACTGCTGCAGCCTTTGAGCTGGCATTCTGGCATTTAATTCAATGCTGATCTTACTTACAAGTCAGATGCATAAAAGAAGGCTTTTAAACTAAGTTTGTTGGCACCCATTGGAATCCACAGCTGAAAAAGGCAATAAAATTCAGAAAAGGTAACAGCACAGCCCTATTCCAAAGGATCTGATCAGCACTACTCACTAGGAAAAATAACTGAGTCAACACCCTGAGTCTACGTGGAGATCCAAGTACAGATACAGTCACAAAGTATTAGTTGAGCATGAGCTTCTTTACAATAACTACCAGTAGAGCCCCAGTAATTAATTACTTATTGTGGTGCCCTTCATTTTGTGTCTAGGCAAGGAACATATAAAGACAATGCAAGGCACAGGATAATTACAGGATGAAACAAGCATCAATCTTTGTGTGCTGGAACCTGGCACCCTTCAGTGGGAACAGCCCGTGTCGAGTCAGCTTCATTAGGTACTGTCTGGAGTCCAAACCCTCATTTGTTTGCATCAATAATACATTCAAAAGATTTATCTAACTTGCAAATGAGAATTCATTTATTGGTCCCACAAGAAGAAAGAACTGTGACCAGAGAAGTATTTTGTGTTACAGGTTGGATGCTAAACTGGGACTACTTGCTGAAATTTGAACAACTGTACTCTATTATAAGTGTAAACATTAGCAAGATTTCTCTGCTTGCAAATACGTGAGTGTTAAGAGATTTGATTCTAAGGAATAACCTTCAAAATAGAGATAAATAACAGAGTGAACAGGGTATGATTCGTACGGGGTGGCCAGACTGCCTGTCGGCAGTGCCGTCCCAGGGGCTGCTGCTGGCCCTGCCTGGCAGGGCACCCCCATTTCACAGCCCTACAAGTGCCTCTTAATGCCAAGAGCTGCCCTCTCTCCTCGTGCCATTTGGGAGCCCTCTGATTCCCCCCGAGACTCCCAGGGCATCAAACATTAAAAGGCAAACGTTATTTTGAGCACACAACACCACTAAAGTTCAAGATATTTTGCAGATGGATTTTGAGATCTTTTTAAGCTACTGTAAAGCCCAAATCCTGCCGTAAACATGCTGCGGTGTGCTCCAGTTAACTGCTCATGCAGATATAAAGCAGCCTTTTCAGCTCTCTGCTTGCACACGACCTTGCAGTCCCCATGCCCCGTGTCACACAGACCTCGGGGGGCCGGCTGGGAATCAGATAAAAGGATTTCATTTATTTTTGTTGGCATTGTTTTTATGAAGCTTTATCAACAGCTCAACTTCAAAACGCTTTCAGATGCCAAGCGAAGCGACGGAGATCAGCAGATACTCAGAGCACCGCGCTGAAGGTGTTTCTGTTCTGTCCAACTGTTCCTGCAAAGAAACCACCTCTAACCTCAGCGCCGCCCCGCTCAGAGCCCCGCGTACGTGAATGGTCACCAGGAAGGGATGACACAGCCTGGGGAGAGACGTGCTGGGACCCTCGGGGCTCCTCGTTCCTCCTCATTATTTTTTAATGTGTTTAACAAACACTGGGTCTGAGCAGAGCTATCCATGGTGCTCCCATGGACAGCTTATACCCTTCTGCCACCATTGCTGCTGCCCTCCTCTTATCAATTTTATAGCAGTATCAGTTGAGTGGGACTGCTTTAATGCATGCAAATACAGAAGGCTGTATTTTGTTCTAAAAAAATATCTGAGCCTCCCTAAAACGGCATTTATGTCCAGAAGTCTCCAAATGAAAATGACAGACAGCGAGATGCATTGCCCCCTATTTGTTCCTATCTGGTGCTTAACTATTCAAACTGTAAACACAACTCTAAGTTGTAATTCTGCTGACTTCAGCTTACAGGTGCCACTACCTACTTCAGCTTTGGCCTGTGACAACTGCCCAAATGCAAGTGTCATGAACAAGCTGTGACCAAATCTCTGCTCAATCCCCTCTCTGAGACTCTTCAGCTTCTGGCTATAAACTCTTCACTAAAGCCACAACACTTTTCCTCTTTTAACAGTGAAAATGGCTATGATGGCTATGTTCTACCAACTCAAACCTCGCAGACTGGGACTGCAATGGACTGGCAGCCATTTCCAGAGACACTGTGAGCTCCTGCTGGACTCTCCAATTTGAACTTCTGCAGTACTTTTTTGCTTGGTAAGCAGCAGGACGATGGATCAGAGCAGCAGCAGTTGCCTTGGAGCCGATAACTTTGAAAGGAAGCTGGAACAGGGCATGGACATGGATCACACCATGATCCAAATGTCACTCCATGTTCCTCAAGCATAATCCCTGTCTGGACCAGCACAGGAGTGGTGCATCGGCTGCTTTTTTTTCTTCCCTAAAAGCACTGCAGCTGGACACAGGCAGAATATTGAAAAATATTTCCACACGCTTCACTAAAATGACACCCAGCACTTCTCCATTTTGCATCACAATTTCCAGCCATCACGGCACAATGAACTCCCAAGCACATGGGGGTTAGATTAAAAAATGATCATATTGGCTTTCTACGCTTTCCCCATTTTCTGTCTAATGCTATTCCAGTGTACGACAGGAGGGAAAAGCTTTGCAGCTGATGAATGCAGACAGGCTGATATTAAGAACTGTGGAAGTTTTGTCAGCAAGAAACCATCAGGCTATCAATGCAATATGAAAGAGAGAACACCTGGAGCTCTCCCGAGCTTTCTGAGAACACAACCGTGGCAAGTAAATCCCCCCGTCAATATCACACTGCCAAAGAGAAATATTCATCATTACCACTATTCAACTTGGTAAGATCAAGCACTGTTGAGAGCACAAATCTTGTCTGCCTTGTAAATTTGATATCCGTTTTAGATAAGACTGCTTGAACATTTTCTCATTTTCTCTATTTATGTAAGCTGCTTTCTTCACAATGAAATTATACATATTTTGAGGCATCCTAAAGTGAGGACAAACTGCTTGGGGAAAAGGCGTGCATGCTGGCTGTGCCGTATGCACACATCTGTGCACAAACAGGGAGAACGCTGCCTGCACCCCCCACTGCAGGGGCAGTCCTGCAGGAACAGCCAGCTTTGTTCTGCTCCCTGCTCTCCCCATCCTTCCTTTCAAAGGGTTTTGAGGATTTCCATGAACCGAGCTCCACGACCGCTCTGGCCAACCTGTCCTGCTGTGGGATCGCCCAGCCAGTTCCCTTCTTATGTTTTAGAGGAATTCTCTCTTTTTCAGCTTGTGCCCATTGTCCCCTTCCACCAAGAGTCCATCTTCACCCGCAGTCAGGGTGTAGCGGATTGTGATGCGATGAGGAAACAGGAGCAGGTCTCTTTACTCATCCCCGTTTCACAGTCACATGAGCTTCAGTACCACTACTGCTCCATAAAAACACAGAGCACGGGAAGCGTGTACGTGGTAATAGGTTCCAAAGGGACCAGACGGTGTGATGACAGAGAAAGAATTACTTTTTCTTCTGGTTGCCTTCTGCCTTCCAAGGAGATGACGAAGTGCTGGTACATCAAGAGGGAGCTCTGGGTGTTACTGCAACCAGAAAATCCGACTCCGTTCCTGGCATTCCTGCTTACAGAAATCACCCTATGTAAAAGGAAGAGATTTGCCACTAGCAAACTCGCTTCTGAGTCCTGATCTAAAAGCCACATGACATATTACCTTCTGCCTCGTTTAGTACTCCTACAAATTCCTCCAGGCCCACCACTGTTACTCTGCATTATTTTTACACTTCTCTTCTGTGGCACAAGTTTAATTAGAAGTGTGACTTCGGCTGATGCATTCCCCAGCGAGAAGAAGCTGATGCATGTATGTGAGGACCTGATTATGCAGGAAGGGAAAGAGCTGCTCGGAGAACTTCTGACTGCACAGAAAAATTAATTCTTCCTTTCTGCAGAAGCTTATAATGAGAAAGCTCCATTATCAAATCGTTAATGATTTCGCAGTCGCCAAAACAGTCACTGAGCGAAATCGCACTTACATAATTTCTTTTCTAATGAAAGACCACAGATGTTGGCCATATTCTTTTTACAACTTGAGGAAACGTTTCACAGTTCAGACTTCACCTACGTGGTGCATTTCTGCTGACCTCAGCATCCGAGGCAATCCGCACACGTTTGTGACTGCAGTTATTCACAGTGGTGAGACTCGGTGCCAAAACCGGAACAGGCATTGCTGACTTCGACAGGGAACATCCAGCACTGCTGCTTCCTGCTGGTGAAGCAACAGAAAGCGTTGCTCTTGGCTCTGGCAGCCCACAGTGGAGCTGTGCAGCTGCAGCCTGGCTCGGGGCGCAGCAGTGCTGCTGTTCCAGTGGTCCATGGCCCCAGAGCCCCCAGAACAGCAGCACAGAGAGGACCCACTTGGCTTTCAGCTGCAGACATGAACTTTATAGTTAAATTACTTGTTTGGCTTGCCCTTAAATGCAACCAAAGAATCCCATTATCCCGGTAAAATAACTCTTCCTTTCCTATTTATACAGTGAACTGATAAAGTTTAAAACCATTTTGCTGAAAACCATAAACTCAGCTTCTCTTCCAGTCAGCTTGTGCAAGCCTGAGGCAACACTGATAATATTATTACTGAGGCTATTTGCATAGGAAGACATTTTCCTTTTGATAAGAAAAAAAAAAAAAAGAAGCCTCTCTACAATTCTTGGCTTGCTGTGGTGGAGAGAAAGATGGCAGCTTCATCACTATGCAAACGATCCAAAGATCCAAAACGCTGCACCGCAAGAAGTCCAGTGACTGTAATGGCAAACCGCCGTCTGGTGTCCGTCCTGGTGATGCCATCCCTTCCTTCAGCAGCCCAGGCAAAGAGGGCTGCACGCCTCAGGTGCCACGTCCTGCAGGACAGAGTATCTGCGTAAGCTGCAAGGAAGCCTTCTGCTTCTGGGGGGCTCCGGGGCACTTCTGCTGCTTGGGTTTAGATTCCATCACACCTTTGGGAAGTCCTCAATCAAACCATTTTGCTGAGCCTCCCTATAATAATCACATCTCCCTCCTGCTACTTAGATGATTAATGGTGGAATTTGATTGAAAACCTGGTGCCATGCCCTGTTTTCCCAAACCTCTCTGTCAAGAAACCTTATTCTGCTATTTTGAGAGGAGACCTCACCTTGCTGCCCATGCCATTAATTGAATAACTATCAGTTCCAATTTATTCCACTTGGCTACAAATTAGATTTCAGCTGGCTATTTCCAAGCCCTGCTTCAACACAACCTTATAAAGCTGTGTCCCCTGGCTGATGCCACTTGTCAACCTGCATCTGTTCTTGGTGTATTAAAAGACAGCAAAGCCAGAAACCCGCCAGTCTCTTAATGAACAGAATCCAATACATTTGGATTTGCTCTTTTTAAGTTTATTGTTGCTGTAATGAAGACAACTAGGCCTGGTATGCAGAGCCTCAGCTTACTTGCACCCTGCAACTTGCTACTGAAAGCAGAAGTTAAAACTGATCTCCAGAAACTGAGCAGCTACGTTCTCTCAGAATAAAATGCCTTGCAGAAAGAATGACTTGTTTCACATTATACAGCAGCTGATTCTTTTCCTTCTTTGCTTCTCCTTTTCTTTCCTTTCCACTCACTGAGCTGTCTGTAGTGGTGCCACTTCCTGCTTACCTCCCTGGGTTTCTCCCCACATCAATTAAATATCCACACAAGGAAATAATTCCTGCTGCCTGAGGAATCCTCGTAGGAAGGGACATGCCCACGACCAGTGCTCTTTGGCAGCAGCACTTGCCATGTTTACCAAGAAAGGCACACGCTTAGAAAAGCACATACTCTCACTTCAGGGGGCTTATATTCTCAAATTCTTCTATTCCTAAATTTTTATGTAATTCTGCAGCAACTTCATTTTTCTGTTAAGGGCATCTTCAGGAACACTGCTGCTTTACCCTCTGTCCCTTTCACCGCCCTGTTTTTATCATCACAGTAACGTGTAACTCAGTTTGCTGTCTTCACCACCCAATGCTGGAATGATTCACCAGGACTTTCAGAACGGTTCTCATATGGCATCTGTGAGAGACAGGGAGGACACGTGGTGCTGAGTAAGAAACAGAGTCCATGTGTGAGGCAGGGAAGATTTTCCTGCCAGAAGTCCTTGCTTAACAGCAGCTCTTGGGGCGTGAACATTGTGCACTGCTGCTGGCTTTGCACTGATAGGAATACTGTGACAATTCCTTTCAAAAAATCACTCCGTGCTTAGATGTTACAACACAGCACTGCTCTGCATCTTCTGCTTCAGCACAACACGCTGCCAGCCAGCCACAGAGAGGAAACTCCTGCAATAGGAGGAAGTGGGCTTATTATCCATCGCTGACCTCCATGCATTCTTTCCTAAGATTGCTCTGCTGACCGAATGGAAGACGTGTCGTGGTTCCTGATTTGATATCTCCTATGTTACTCTAATGGAAAAGGGATGGAGATACAGTATGTACAACCAGCAGTGTGCCTGCCTGCGAGCGTCTCAGCACCTATCAGCGGTGCAGTATGGCACAAAGAAATACTTCTTAAGAAATGCTGCATTCCCAGGCTTATTTGTTTTTGTATTTGCTAGAGAAATCTGAACTCTTATTGGTGTAGAAGGTCTAAATGCCAAAATATATGGTCCTTCGAGGAATGAATATATTTACAAGGGAGAAGAAGCTGTGAAACTCAATACTGCATTCTCCATATAAATTAATCACAATACAGAATTTACAAGGCATGTTTCCCAGCAAGGACTGAAAAGAAGATGCAATTAAGGAAACCACAGTCAAGTGCAAGTCTCATCTCATCAGAAGATGCAGACGGTGTTTGTTTAGAATACAGTGCCTAGGGATAAGCTGTGTTATAATACCAAATATTTTCATCCATTCTTTGCAGGAAACTGAAGAATACTCCTCCTTCCGTGCCCTAGAAGTAAAGATTGATGGAATGACTCCGAGATTTCACGAAAGCCTGTTCTTTCCATCCCCTTCAGAATGAACACAAATAAAATCCCAGCAGTTTCACTGCAGGTTTGTCTTCTTTTTGTAAGCTTTCACAAATATGTAACAAGCAGACACTGTACTTCAGAACGTGGCATGAAACTTACAGCAGAAAACAGCCGAGTATTGTTTTAAACATGAAATAGGTTGGAAAAGACCTTCAAGATCATCAAATCCACAATGTCCTAAACAGAATTTTGTAAGCTTATGATTATACAGAAGTTTGAGACAAAGTGGAACACAAAAGGCTCCCAACCCAACACAACCCAACTCAACAGAAGCATCTCCAGTGCAGAGTACAAACGACTGCACTGCAATCACAGCCCTATTCCTATTAGAGCGTAAAAATCAATAACATTAAAATGTTGTGATAATCTCACGCTAATCATGCATCTAATAAATAATCAGCTGTGAACACATGTTCACATGTATTCACATGGTTGTTTCAGCAAGGCTTTAAGCCTTAAACTCTGCTCCACGTGCCCATGGCCACCACTGGACATGCAGCACTGCTGTTATACAATGAACTCATTACAGAAAAGGGAAGAGGGCCAAACTCTGCATGTGCATACACTCATCTTCCCCTCCTTGGCTCAGATGTTACTGCCCCTTAGCATCCTCTGCTCCCTTCAACTCCATCTGCAAGAACGTCCAGAATGAAGGGAAAGAAGACAGGACAAGCCTCTCCTGGATGGTAGAAGTGAACTCAGAAGGAATTCAGTACAAAGTTTCAACACGCTTTCAAAGTTAATAGAAAAACGTGTTTAAGGATGAGGGGATGTATAAAAAGGTCACAGAAGGCCAAAACTACCACCAGACCAGACACATAACAGAGACAGAAAGCAACAGATGTTTCTCTCCTAATTTACTGCATTAGGTTCTTCTCCAGATAACTTGCAACGCTGCTTGCTAACAAAGCCTATTGCTGGATGGCCCATAAGTAAGCATTCCTAAGGTCGGAGACAAGCACACAGAGGCAGAATGGCTCCTCTCGGGCAGACTCTGATTTTATAAGCACCACTTTTTGTCAAAGAAAATGAAATCCATTTCCCAGTTCTGACACGACAATTAGCTCCTCTTTGCTGAGCCTCTTCCTTGCATAGCACTGCTTTCATCTTGCCTAACACCCCACTTCCCTGAGTTCATCAAAACCAGCCTCCCCATTACCAACAGCTTTGTATACCCAAGGTGTATTTATTTTTAAACTACAGAACAATGCACAAAACACACCTAAAACAATAACGTATTTCAGCTCTTGCTCCCACTCATGCTATTTTATACTAAACCAAACAAGCCTAGCCCAAACTCCTCAGTGCTTCTAAGATTTGAGCTCCAAATACCAAATCCCCTAAATGCAGTTCTCACCTTCAGAGAGTTTGTCACACTGCTGGTTTTCCTGCAGCTCCATCTGCCAGACCTCTGGCTCCATCAACACGGCCTCTGTGCCAGCTGGGAGCAGCTCCCAGAGACAACTGTGGCTCACAGGCCTCTGAACAACCAGTGGAACCAAATGAAAGAAACCCGCCTTGCTGTAGTGACCCTGCTTGGCCAGAAGCACACCCAAGAGCTGTTACTGGTCCACTGAGACAGAACATTGGGGAACTGATGTTTTAGAGATGGTTTTCCAACTCTCTGTCCCGTGAAACACAGACGCACCAGCACAGCTGCCCATGGAGAAAGTGGAATCCCCAGACCTGGAGGAGCGCAATGCAGAGATGGGCACATGGGGGCGATGGGCTGGGCTGGGGATTTTGGAGGTCTTTCCCAGCCATAGTGATTCTACACAAAGATGCACAACCTGAGGCCAACGCACCGCCTCAGACAGAAAGCTGCCAGAAGTACACACCAAATGCACGCCGTCAGAAAGCGTTTACACACAGATCTCCACCTTAATGACACAGTTTAGAGAGAGAGACTTTCAAAGTAAGATGCTTTCCTGTTGTGCTGTGTCTTAATTATAATACTCTTGCAAAGAATTTCCTGCTACAAGAACAAGCTCCATAATGAAAGGAATTTATTAGAAAGAAAAGTAAAACATGCTATTAGTTAACGAGGCAGTGCAGGTTTGCTCAGGAAAGAGTTTGAGCTCTGTGCACACTGAAGGGAGCTAGATGAAGGGTTGGTCAGCTGCTGCAGAACTGCCAGAAATGTGCTGTCATTGCACACCATGGAACAGCACGGTGCACTCGGATATGAATTCAGAGAAGAACTGAGGAGCACCTGGGAAAGAGGTGGCACAAATCAGCTCCTGCGGTAACTCAACGTGACTTCTAAAACCAAAGCAGTTCTCCGTGCATTTCTGTCTCTGAAAGGAAATCTGATGGTCAGAATTAACACAGGCTGACAGCATTAGGGTTAAAACGTGTTACAAGCACCAAAATCAAAGTTTAGAGACAGACCTGCTTGATGCTGAAAATCAAACCCACATGGAAGGAGAGCTCGTGGGAGGAGCCCTGTCCTCCTGGTGCACCACTGTGCTGCTGGGAGCCAGCACCCCATGCACGCTGAAATGCCATAAAAGACACACTGCAGCCCACCTTGCAGAATCTGTGTTTCTCCTTCACCATTCGACTGTGGCAGCAGCACTGTTGCTGGGTTGATGAAAATGTTTGAATAATGGGCATGAAGACACGTTCACCTTGTGATGGCTACATATAGCACAGTGACACAAACAGCCACTTTTTGGTTTTCTTTTAACACGAGTGTTTGCAGCACTGTGCAAAGTTATCCCCAGTTCATCTGTTTGCTTATTTGCTGACACGCAGCAAATTCTCTAACAGTGGGTGTGAGTGCAGTGCAGGGTGCTGAAAGGAAGTTGGTGGCATCTCAGGGATACAAGAAATCCTAGAGGTGATACATATTAAAAGATCCTTAGGCATGCAGGTAATGCTGGAGGTACATCCTGTGCTGCGTGTTTTCAGTCTGCTTTGCATAGAGTGGAAATCTTTATGGACAGTGGTTATGGTGTAGACCAGGCACCCCCTGCAAGCAAGAATGGCACTGAGAACTCGTCCTGCTTCTGCTGTACTGGTGGCTCTGAGTTAGCTGAAGCCATGAGGAGATCTGTTAGATTCTACCCTTACGAAGGTCGCACCCCTCAGCACACAGAATGGGAGGAATTAAAGTAGTGGAGGTGGCCAAGAATGAGGCGTTCCCTGCCTTTCAAGTGATTCACTTTGAAATCACGAGACAGTGCAGCCAAAGATTGATTCTTAATATCACTGCATGGACCTCCGCGTAAAACGAATGCATGCAAACCAACCCTCTGTGCAGCTGAGATGCAGCTCCTACATTCTGAGTCCCAGCATACAGCAAATTTTTATGGCTAAGCCATAAACCTCTGAAAAATGAGGTTTATAATAGAAACTCTGACACCCTCTAAAATATAGCAGCACTATTGGGTGCTGCTGTAATATGGCCCTAATTTATAAAGCACTGAGGGATCCTGTTCCATTTTGAAACTTACAGACAGTAATCTGCAAAAAGAGTAAACTACAAGGAAAAATGGTCAGGGTGCCCATGAGCTATGGCACCTCGTCCATCTAACAATCCAAAAATCAAATAGGATGCCACAATATTTAGGCCATGCACTGAATCCTGGACTGTCACGAAATAAAAACATGGCACATCACCGGACGCGGACGTATTTCATAAAGCCGTGTGCCATTTCATCTGCCTCGGGGCAGTATTTCTAGAGTGAGAATTTGATATAAGAGCACAAGAAGGAGAGAAAAAAAGCACAGTGAAACACAACCCCAAACCTCCGGTTTTGCTTTGACATAATAGATGTTTTTGCAAGAGGGCTTCAATGTACTCCCGTTTAAATTGAAAAAAAGTGGCAAAGAAAGCAGATTGTTTACTCACAGGAGACAAAAGTTTATCACTAAACATTACGAAAAAGCTTTCAGAGTTCTGAGCCTCCAGCTCCGTGTAAAAACGTATTGAAAAAACAATAACTCACAGAGGCAGCGCTCCGTCTCACCGCTCAGAATCCGCTTTTCTGCAGTCTGCTGGGCCAGAAACTTGTTAGGAACCTTTGCCGTGACCCCTGAAATGCTGAACACAGACTGCAGCCCTCGGAGTTACATTTGGAGGCTGCTCACTTGGTGCTTTTCGGTCATCGCCCCCCCGGATGCCTTTCCCTGCACTCCCACCCCTCCCAGCACTGCAGCCGTCCTGCCCCAAATTCGATTACAGAAGGACGGCTGCCCTGCTCCTTCCTTTGGGGCCTGAAGGCCAAATTCCCACCGCGCTGCCATTTGTGGGTTAATAATGCAGTGCCTGCTTCCAAGCGTGGGAACAAATGGGAACCTTTTGGCACAGAGCTGGAAATGCTGCTTCTTCCCACCACCTCCAAGTTGGCTCATCCCAAATGCTGGGGCTCTTCCACTTCCTCATGCTGAAGACATGTTATTCCACAGCAAGAAATAACACTTCAGCGGCTCACAGCTGTCAGGTTCAGACAAACTTCTATCGCGGCCATCCCAGATCCCTTTTGTACTTCCCCTAAGTAGTCTCCTTTTGCATACGTGGCATCAAAGGAAAATAAATCCCAATTTATTGCACTCACCCTGCTAAAACTGCATCACAGTATACCTGCATTAAATCAAGCTCCCCATGTTCCTGTCAGCTCCATCACCGCCCACCAGCGTGGCAACATAACGCAGGCCTACCTGCTCCACACCAGCAAGCCGTAAGCCCTGTGCTCTCTTCATTAACAACAAGCAGTGATTCTCTTGCTCAAAAAGAAAAGGCCAACAAGCAAAGCCTCCAGCAGCACTGCACAGCTGTGCTTCCCCCAAACCTCCCCGGCAGGCGCTCAAGAACCGCAGTGCAAAGATGGGGGCGAGAGGCGCTGATGACTTCGCTCTTCATAAGCTGTTAGCAGGCTAACGAGGGCATCTGCAGAAGGAATAGGCACTAAAACTGGAACCAGATACAAAATAAATATTCCAGAGTTGGATTCCTTAAAAAAAGATTCTGCTGAGCTATAGTTCCACATCAAATTTTTATTGAATACATTTTCTACTGAGAATTTGTGCACTAAAACCAGTCAAAATCATACGAGAGGGGTATAAATTTCACGTACAGTTTTCACTGCAAATATCCTTCTCGAGAAAGAGCAAAAGCACTTTTTAATCAAACCCATTCCATCGCCTCTCCTCCCTTTCCCTGCAACACGAGCTGGAAATGGAGCCTTGTGCAGCTCTGGTCACCGAAGCACCAGACGGCACTGAGACAACGGCGCTGCTGAAGGTCACAGCAGGGGACGGGTTGGTTTATTCATCGCCATGCCTAAAGATGGTGCTTCAGCCCACCTCACACGCAGTGCGGCTGCACGCCGGGAGGAATGGCGCCGCTGCTCTCATCCCAACCTCACCACGATCCACGCGATTGCAGGAAGGTGCAGTGAAGCTCACGGCCGCTTCTTCCCTCAAGCTCAGAGCTGCCCTCCCAGCACCACGCGCAGGACTGCAGATTTCCTGAGTGGCCATTCCACAAACCAGGTCACGTCCTGGGGACAGCAGTGCCTCTTTTAGCACAATGATGGATCCCTCTCAGCTTGGAAAGTCTCTTCTCCAGAATGACATTACACCCAGTAAAGCTGCTCTGGATAGCTGCTTCTAGCAGCTTCCCAGCATCTATCAAACGTTCTTCTTGCCCTCTTCCACTATGAGGTGAACTCAGGAAAAAATGTGTTTTTCTCAAACGTACCCAGATTTATCAGCAGCGCGCAAATATTAGAAGGGCTTAAAACCAAGCGCCTTTCAGGACTCAAATGGGCCTCAGCTGCTGTGCTGTCCCACACATCCTGGGCTCCCTGGGATGTGCAGCATGTGGGCTCCCAAGAAGAAAATCATGCCGAAGAAAAGGTCAACAAATGGCAGTTAGGACACAAGATCCTGTAATAATTATAACTACAGTTAACCCCAGTGCCTCGCTGTACAGGTAGCAGGTCGCACCACATCTCTGCTGTGTTCTTCTACAAAGAGAGTACTTCTACAAAGAAGAAGAGCACTGCTGTACAATCTGGAGCTCACGCTATGAAATGTATGGCTGCTTACACCGACGCTGCTCTATTACAGAAAGCCCAACGCAGCTACATTACCTCCAAAGAAACAATCCACGTAAGTGACCTTGAAAGGCGTTGCATTCATTCTTCTTTCTGCATATTTTTGTGATGGATTTAATGTTCAATAAAATTGAAAGAATAACAGCTTTTCAGGCTCAAGCTATTTGTGCAAGTGCCAAGCACTGCAGAAAGAGTTCAGAGCTGATTTCTGTACCTTACTCAACCCATTCACATCAAAGCTGATGTAGTGGCTCCATTCTCTTGCATGTACGCTGAGAAGGGGATTTATTTTCCACCTGAATTCCTTTTCCTTCCAGTTTTCATATGACATATGTAAGGTGAATTCCTACCAGGACAGATGCAACTTCTCAGTTTGCCATCCTCAGGTGGTGGGTTTTTAATTTAATGTTTTTCTCTTTCTTTCTCTCTCTAAAAAAAGGAAAGCTTGAGCTGAGCAAAACCTGACTGATGCATTTCAGGATGGTAGCAATTCTCCAATGTATTAAATATCAGATGTAGATACCATAATGTCTTCACAAGTCACCGAAGACCTCACATGCACCTTTGTACTGGAACACGGAGGTTTATGCGCGTGGTGACATTCAGCACTACAGACACTGGTGTTGTGTCTTAAATCCCTAAAGACAACACAGACAGAGGCTATGAGGAGAAACAAACGTGAACAGTGTGATTACCGAGCACCTGATGTGTCACAGAGGGCAGGAAGAGATTAGCAATAAGGATGGACACAGTGCTGCATGCCCCTGGTGAGTCCTGGATGCTGCCCCAGGGCCAGCCCAGCGCCACGCTGGAGCTCTGCCTGTGCAAGCAGCAGCCTTCTGAGGGGCAGAGCCTGGAGCAGGTGGCTGAAGGTGGTCACTGATCAGAAGAGGGGTAGACAGATACTCCTTCAGAAACAAAAGATGATTTTGAGAATGAAAGCAGCCTGGGTAATGACAGGGGAGTTCACGCAGGCAGAAGAACAGCATCAAGACTGCGGGTTTACCTGGAAGATGTAGAGAAGAGTGCCTGAACAGACAGAATGCAGAAGGAGGGGACTCACAGCAGGGCCCAACAGCACATATTAAAAGAGAACAAACATCCCGTGTAAGAGTGAGAGACCTTCCCTGTACCCACCCAAAACCGTGCTTCAAATCTCTAAACTCAAATTGCAATTTGCTTCTCTACGGAACTTCTAAGCTCACCGTCACAATGCCTTCACAGCGAGGGTGAAACTTCAGGTGACAGTTTAACACATTCCTGGCACTTGCAGACCTCATAATTGACCAGGGAATACGAGATGAGATCAGCACATTGCTGTGCCCCTTCTGTAAGGCCGAGTGTCCGACACAAGCAAACAGATCTGCTAATGCAAGGTGTGTAATTTAATAAGCCATTAACTCAAACCTGAGGTGAAGTAAATTCAGCCCATTATACATTCCAAAATAGTATTAGAATTCAATTTAAGTGTCACCAAAAGCCTAATCCCCAGAATACAGAGAATGTTAATCAGTGACTTGGAGTTGGTGGTTTGATTTAATTTCCTGCTGAGCTGTGCTGGCGCGTGGTTGTGATCCCTGCAGTGAGGATCTCTTGGTGGTAACCCCACGGGTCTGAGCACACACAGCCCCAGTGGGACCCTCCTGGGTAAGCAGTGGGACTGCCCAGAGAGCTGTGGGTGCCACGTGCCTGGAGGTGCCCCAGGCCACAGATGGGCCCTGGGAAGCCTGAGCTGCTGGAGGGCACCCAGCCCACGGCTTTGCGTTGGACCTGGGTGGGCTTTAAGGACCCCTCCAACCAAAGCCATCCTATGGCTCTGTAACACCCCAGCAGGGATCCCAAGCATCCCTGAAATGCCTGCCCGTTGTTTTTGTAACCGCAGGAGTAAAATACAGCCCTGGTAATGCAGACGCTGCTGGAAGGAGCTGCTGGGAGCAGGCAGAGAGCAGGCGGTCTGCATCCGGGCAGTGCCAGGCTGAGGCTGTGCTGCCCGAAGGATGCACAAAGCACTGCCTGGTAACACAGCTGGCACGGCGTGCTGCTCTCCCCCTGCATTACTGCACCGATAGCACATGGCAGGATTACAGCAACCATAAAGTGACGGATCCACCGCTTTCAATCCCCCCAAGTCAGATGTAAAGTGCAAATGGTGCATCATTTTCGCAAAGAGCCAAAAGCATAAAACCTGCTTTCCATTTCTGCAGCAGTCGGCCATGTTTTGGACTTTGTTATGTCGCCCCTATAATAACTCCTCCTGATTAGCAACCAAAGCACGTCCCAGAGCAGTTTGGGAAATGCATCTCTTCTATAAATGACAACAGATTATTTAAGCAACAGCTAAAGCACTCCGACTGCTTTTTCCTTTGCTTGCATTACTGTCAGTCTTCTCGTATATCTCAAGAATGAGTCTAGGATTTTCTTTAAAATGGTGGAGAGCAATACAAAAATAGCAGAGAACTCGTCTAAAATAAAGTTATACGTTTGAAATAGTTGGAAATTGTTTTTTAATCACTGCCATTCTTCTTCTGGAATATAATCTGCCGGCCATACGTTTTGCTTTTCTATCCAATTTCTAAGGAAAATGCAGCAAGTGTGTTAATAAATAATTTATAAAAACATTACAAGAGATAAAGCACTCCTGCTAACCCATTTTCAGCCTCCTCGATACCAGTTCATTTGTAATCCTCTCCTTCCCCCTTTGCTGGAAGATTGGAAGAAGGTTATTGCTGCATTTCTGCACAGCCCCACTCTACTTAACCTGTAGGTGTCAAAGTACATCTTGGTTCTGAAGGCATCCGGACCGATAAAAGGGTGCAGCCTGATCTGAGTTGCAAGTTCAATTTTAGATACTACAGATTTTTGTCATGGAAAACGTTTTTCACCCCAAAGGGAGGGCTCACAGGTGCTGCTCCTTCAGTGCTCCGTCCTTCCTCTAATGATGGAGGGACAGCTTCGTTCTTAAACAGGGGAGGCGGCTCACTGAAGACGGCTTGTGATGAGCTCTGCCAGATGGAACTCAATTTCAGAGAAGGCAAGGACCCTATGAGAAGTAAAACCTGAAGGAGGAAAAGTAAAGCAAAAATAGCCTTTGACTTGAACAGATCCTAGGATTACGTGCATGTGGAAGCATCTGTTTACATCTGCGTTATTTAAAAGGCTGAAGGTGGGCTTCAATGGATACAGATGCCCTAAAGCGTGTCTATATCCATCTCTCTCAAGTAGAGCACGTTGGCACAGAGCTGGCCCTTGGGGTGCCCACCAGCCCCACATCCCCTGTCACAACAGGCACTGAGCACTCGGTGCCCACCGCTCTCCTTCAGCACAGCAGCACCTGCATGCGCCACGCAGCACACGAGCATCAATGCTTCATCGCCATCATTTCTACTGTACCCAAGTAAAGAACTGTCACTGAGCAAAAAGTCTGACGATTTTTAAGAGATTGCAAGATTTCCAATACATGTTTTAAAAGGCCTGACTCTTCAAGCTGTCCCGGGGCAGTGGGAGCTGAGCAGAGGATGCCCTGATCTGCTGGCAGCGCTCTGCCAGGGACAGGATGGGTCATAACAAACCATGCCAACTGCTGGCATCACTCCTGCCCCACTGCCCCACAGCCCTACTGCACAAAAGCAGAGCTGTGAGTGGGCACAGAGCTGCTGCCAGCAGCCATCGCACACAGCGGCCGCTCCAGGAGCCTGGCACTGGATCCATCTGAGATTCCTGGGGTGCCAATTACCACACACAGAAGGGAACTCTGCATTTGGTGTTCAGCTGTGCCAGTGTTTGAAAACAGACTCTGAGAATCCACATTTTTTCTGTGTTAGTCATTACGGGTACAAACATTTTTCTTTCCCAGCAACAGAAAATCTGGTGCTGTTTGGAAGGACTGCTCCGAGCTGTGCCCCGCAGCACTGCCCGTGTGCTGAGCCCTTCCAGGAGGTGGGGGGCTGCCACGGAGCTGAGCAGAGGCACTGTGCAGGCCTTAGAAAAACATCATCTGCTGTTCGCTCTTCTCTCTCTGGCTGCATAACCTTGGGAGCGTGACTGAAGGATGTCCACTTAGCCTGGGAGACGCACTCATGAATCACAGGCTCGCGTTCTTCACACAGCAGATACACAACGTGTCCTTGTTGCTAAATAAAAGCACACTGCACTCACAACCAAACGTCCTGCACAAATAGGCTCACAAGGAACACGCTTCCAAGTCCACCTATCTCAATTGCTATCAATTGCCAGAGCACAGAACATGGCCTCAATGTTGAACATGGATGAGCCAGACCTCAGGATACAGGCAAGATCCTCTGATACTGCAGTGCAAGTAATTAGATACAGGGGTGCTAATTGTCTGCTGTTCCACTCATGGCCTTCAGCAGGGACAGCCAGGAGAAATGCTGTGCCGCACCACGCAGCTGGGGATGAATTTAGAACATCCTCTGAATTCTCGTGTCACATCATCCATCATCACCAGACAGACGCTAAATAATAAAACAAACAGCTGTCTGCTGCCCAAGGCAAACTGGACTCTAAGTTTAGAGCTTGTGTGCAGTTCAGTGTGCTGAACTGTGAACTTTTACTTTTAATGGCTTCTTTAGTCGTGCCTTTGCACAGCTCCCCATCTCACCGCCTGCTCCATCCAACCACAGGTCAGCCAGGAACCCGCAGGTGGTGGAGAAAAGCTGCTGATGATGCAAGAAAGGGCCTTGAGGTGGTGCATTCAGCATGGCTGCGCTCTGTTTTCAGCAATCACACAGCACTGCTTCCCTCCATGGAGATAAAATACCACATCAACTGCAGCAGGGGAAAGGATGCGCATAAGAGAGGACAGTGATGCTGTACACAGAGCCGCTTTGGGGACTCCACAGCACAGCCACCATCACAGTGTTGTGGGAGGTCCTTTTATGCAGCAGGCAGCAACAGCTCTATTTTAACATGGAAGTGTGATTGCAAATCAAGGGGAAAACGCAGGGATATTTTCCATTTTGCTTCTGCACGCTCAGCACTTACAGCCGACAGCAAGGATCAGTACAGGGAGCTGAGCATACCTTCAGCTTCAACCCACCCCAGGCAGAGAGCAGCCAAGGGATCCCTGAACACCAGCACATCCCAGGGCCTGCACTGCACACCGCAGAGCTCAGAAGGCTGGAAGAGCTTTGCTGTGCCCACGGCAGCGAGGGCAAAAGTCAGTGAGTAACTCAGCAGGGCTCCTCCACACCACCCATTCTGCTGCCCGTTCCTGATGGAGCCGTATGCCATCAGGTTCACACAATTCACACCAGTCCCAGTGCTGCTTTCTCTCCCCACAGCTCTGCACGCATACACAGCAGCTGGCTTCCCGAGTCCTGCTGCATGGCTGGCTCCAAAATGGGAAAACACAGCTAAAAACCTGGAAAAGGTCTCATTTCAGCTGACCCTGTTTAGGACACACATAATCTGGCAGCAGCTCGGTATTTGCTAGAAATTTATCTAGAAAAAGGAGAGACGTACCACCTTAAGGAAATCCATATCACCTGCAGACAAGAAAATCCCCCAAACCATCCAATGCCCAGCCATGCAGCTTCACTTGGAACAATAGCAGGAGGAAGGAATCCAGCATCATCCTACCTGAAGAAGCCAGTAGCACCTTCTGTGAAACGTGGGGATGATGGAGGAATGGACGTAACAGCCGTACAAGCACTAAGGACAGAAACAGAGAAAGCAGAGACAGGGTTAGGGAAGGAAATCGTCATTTGGGCTCACGATGAGCAGGTTTACAAGGCAGCACCCAGAGACAGGAAGGAGAGAACGGCATCTGCTGTCACGCCAGTATCTGCTGCAGTCATTCCAGGGCTTCAGATCTGCTGGTAGAACAGAACGGCAGCTCACATCAAGCCAAAATTTGAGGAGAATACGTTTTGAACACTGCTACAGGTTAAAGACCCAACAGACAGACTTTACGCGTTTCTCTGGTTTATATACAGGTATAAACCCCAGCTGCTGACCCCCAGATCACTCTCAGCCCTTGTGCCAGCCCTGAGAGCAGTGGTGGGGCTCTCCCAGCTCTCTGCAGTCCCACACGGGGCCTCGTCCTCCTCCAGGCAGAGAAACCACCTGGCGCCGACCCGGGGCAGGGCAGAACAAACAGGACCTGCCTGCACTGCATCCAAACAACCCAACACCCCTCTTTTCTTTTAATATGACAACCCAATGCCTCTTGGCTTATCACCCAGCTATGTGAACTGGAAACACAGGACAAGTAAACCCTGCCCATTACTTCATGCAGGAAAATAAGAAAATGCATTTTCTTATTCTTTATGTTAAATGAACTTTGCTCACCCAAAAGGACCCACAAGGAGAAAGGTAAAGAATTCTTTTTGTAGCAAAATCAAATTTCCGAAGTGTTAAAATCCTAAAACAGCACTGTCAGGTGGAAGCTGTGCCCGTTACAAACCAACCACACTAAACCATTATTAATTTAAAGAGATCCCAGCACAGCTCCTGCTCGCAAAATAAGTTTATTGCTAAGAAAGCAATATTATTTTCTGACTCCACTGGCTTTTAATATGTGCGGATGGGGACAGGTGTGCGCATGATCACATATTCCCCTTTGCCAAAGGTGATTAGTTTTCCTTGAACATAGTGGTTTATGCATGCCAGGATCCTGCAATTACAGAAGGAAAAAAAGAATCTGAGGGGGCTTTTGCCCACAGTCCCTCATCCTTAAGTAACTGCCCTTCCTTGAACACCTCCAGGAACGGTGACCCCACTGCGCATCACCACTCTGTCAGACAAGAAATTGCCCCCAGCACCCATCCTGAACCTCCCTGGCACCACCAATAGGATGGCATAATGGGGGCAGTGTTGCCCTCGGGTGTGCGGGTGAAGGCATGAACGAGATCACCACCTGCAAGGGGCAGCCTGAATATTAAGGGTGTTAAGGTCTGCAAGCTTCTATCACAGAGCTACTTCAAAAACATAGATGGCAAAGATTAACAGCGTTTTAAACTAAGTCAAAGGTATATTTCACATGCAAGAAAAAAGAAAAATCAAGGAGGAAAAAAGAAGGGAAGAAAAAAAGAATTCAAAGAAAAGCTTAACATCTTAATCCCGCCATTCAGCATGGGAAAAAAGCAGACTGTTTGCTTAAGATAATCCCTGACAGCAATCCTTGGCTCTGCTGAGGGTCTGCACCGTGCGGCTGTGCTGACTCACAGCTGTTTCCCATGTTGGAAAGCAGTTTGGGAGCTGTGGGGTCACCGAGTCCCAGCAGCTCCCCAGCAAGGACCCGGCAAGCAGCACAGCTCTGGGCCTTCCCAACACGTGCACGCAGTGCTGCTGCCTGCCTGACACGGAGCCCGAGGCAGAAGTTAAAGGACATCAGCCTTAGGAAAAAGCTAACGTGAAACAAGCGACAGATCCCAGAAGGGACAACTGTGTGCAGGTGGTGGAAGAGATTTCCTCCTCACAACGGTAGGTGCTGTGCTCTGCACTGCCCAGCCCCGCGGATACCTCCTCCGCTCCAGGCTGCGGCGGCACGCTTAATGCTTTTAGTTAAAGGGGTCTTTAAAACAATCTCTTGCTCAAAACAGGGGTTTCATTAGCTAGGTCTTCTTTTTCTCCTTTTCTTTTCTTTTTTTTTTTTTTTTTAAATGGGGGAGGTAAAAAATGCCGAAGCCTGTGTGTCTGTGGCTATGTTAATGCTGGCTGGGCTCTCAGCCAACACATTAAGTGAAATCGAATTCCTGAAACCAGCTTTAATCAGCAGATTTTTAAGGTTAGAATTACTCTCTCCTCTACAAGGCTTGCCAAGGTTAATTCTGTCCTGAGCATGCTGAATTAATGGCCTGGACAGAGGAGAGCCGTTTTTTCCCAATTCTCTTTTGAAATTTACAAAATGTCCGGGTGTAAAGAAAGAGCATTTCTGAGCAACTGGAAGGAAGTGGGCGATGGGTTACGGGTTCCATGCTGAAAACAGAAGCCTGTGGGCTCTGTCACCCCATGGGTGAGTGCTGGGCACCATAGGGCAGCTCTGGGGAGCCACAGCCACCGTGCAGGGAAGGGATGTGCTTGGCTTCATTGATTATATGGCATTCAGAGGTTTAAATCACAGCTTCATATCCCCCCGACCCTCTGGCAGGCTGTAAGCAGGATGAAGGCTTTGGCCAAAAACACCATAAGGATGTTTGCTGGAAGGCAACAGTCAAGTGAAGGGATGAGCTCCACTTCGTCTCATACCTTTCTAAAATTGACTGATAATTGAACAAGAAAGGGCTTTTTCTGGACAGAGAGGGATAGCTAGGCAATTAGAACTGCCTGCTCTTCCATTTATATGCAGTTCACGTCTTGCATTATCAAACTCCTGAAAACTGGAGAAAAAAATCAAAGTATTAGTGGATTTTTCATCCTGAGCTCCTTAAAGTGATTGCAGCTTATTTAAAAATAATACAATAATGCTGAGGTGTTCTTCCTTAACAAGAACACCTTGGGAATGGAAGTAGGAGAGCATGGAATCAAAAATTCAAGATGGGGTTGGTCAGGCTTTGAAATTCTTCTCCCCAGTGAGTTACACTAGTGGATATTTATATAAAAAAAGTCTAGATTTTGTTCAGATTTTCACACCGAATTCCCAATTCCCTTAATAAGAAGCTAAATCAATCTTTAGAGAACAAACCAAGTAAGACCTGTGGCTCTAAATTATTAAAATATACTCTAGTCATTTTATGGCATAAGGCATCATTCACCTTCCAGCAGCTCACACACACCGCCTGCGCCCCGTCCGTGTTGGAGGGAGCGGATCAGGTCCTCTGCCTCCGGGACCACGGGGAGGCAAGGGACAGCCCTGGCTTCTGGCACAGCACTGCTGTCCTGGTGCCTCTCCTTTTCCGCAGGGAATAACACAGAGCTTGCAGCAGAATCGACTGCTGTCGTGGATCAGACCTCCCAGGAAAGACAAATGAGGCTTTAACTTCGTTCTTTGCATTCCAAAGATAAGATACAGGTCTCCTAAATTAACTGTGGTACCTGAGTCCAATCAAGTTCTGCTCTCAACCTCAGCCTCCACATTATCTCCTCATACACACCAGAGAAAAAGTAGGACAGTCATTGAAGCCACGCATGCTGTACGTCTGAGAAATGCAGATGTAGAAGAAACGAGCTTTCTGTTGCCCTCCACCATGTGAAATACAGGTGTACTCCAAGGGAGCAGCGCCCAGCTCACCAGCAGCACTGAGTCTTGTGGCCACGCAGAAGCGGCACGGCTCCGGATCTCAGGCATTTGAGGACAATGCAGTGGAAGGCGTAAAGCACAGCCCAGCACTCCTCCCTGAGAGGTTCATTCTTCCAGCACTGTAACCTGTGTGTCAGAGGCAGCACTCAGTACACAGTGACAAGAACTCTGCCCTCTCTATCACTGATGCCTCCATTCTCCCTCCATATGGACACTGTTGCTTCCCACTCTTCTCCCTGACTCTTCCACAACCCAGCAGATGCTCTGCCCAATCTTCCTGAAAACAGTGTCTGAATTCCATACAAAACCAACACCACGAGCAGAAGTTTGCTGGCTGCTCTGTTAACATATTTGTTTCACACGGAGGAGCCATTTCCCATTCGCATCTGTAGTACCCACAACATCCTCTGCCAATTTTCTCCAGAGGGGCAGAGCGTGGTTAGAAGAGCAGGGCAGCTTTGGGCTTCGTTCTGTAAGGTGAGCTGCCTATTTGCCACCGAATGAGTAAGCGGCAGGGAAAACCCTCAGCCTCAGTGTGTCATCTCTCCTCTCAAACAAATCCGAAGGAAGTGCCCTCTGAGATCAGGTTATCGTGTAGCAGATGGTCTTTCCTTCAGGACACGGATGCTAAAGCCACAGACACATTCCAAATCCATTTAAACATCAGATTACACTCGCCCCTGTCAGCTGAAGGAGCTGGGAGACAGCAGCAGCTCCAGCCTGCTCCATTAATCAAAATTCAGCGAGAAAAGCCAACACGCCGCTCTAAAATCTCCTGACTCGATGCCAGCACCCCGCACAGGGATCCTAATGCCATCAATCTTCCTTTTTCTCCCCGAGCAGTAAGATGCAGCTGGGGAGGGGGGAGAGCAATGACAGAGGCTTGGCCAAAGGAGCAGAGCCAGGAGAAGGTTGGTTTTTTTTTTTGACAACTCTCGAAGTGATACTGAGTTGATGGGCATCAAAGGGGAAACCAACCTAAGCAGCCCTTCGTGCACTGAGCCCCAGCTCAGCCTTCGCAGACACAGACGTGTAACAGCGGCTGAACCCAGCAGCTCTGCGCAGCCATGCAGGGGGCAGATGGGTGGCACTCTGCAGGGTTAGCTTTGATCTACGAGGAAAAAACATGTCATAACATGGGGAGGCAGCCAACATTTCCTACTGTGCCATCTCCACCGCAACAAGTCTTCCACTAAACCACTGCTGAACTGGTTTTCTTGCTGCTGATCTTAGAGAGGCAGCGGAGATGAGGATTTTCCCCCCACAACATTTCTCCTTTGTGCCACTCAGCAGGGTAACAGACTGCCGAAGCTCAGTGCCCTCCGCACCTGAAGCCAAGCTGTGTCCCTGCAGCGGCGGTGCCCATTCAGGGAGCTTTTGTTTTCAAGGATTTTTCTAGTTACCTCATGACTTGTTAGGAAACAATACTGAATGGAGTATTTCAACGTGTTGTGGGTGATTTTCCAAAGCTTTTTTCCCCCACTGTGGAATTCTGTGATCACCACAAGGACAGCAGGTTTTCATTTTCTGTTACCACTACCCTTGTGATGGTGTCCCCCCACCATCCCTGCCTGTGCAGCCCAGCAGCCCCCAGCAAGTGATGCTTTCAGCACTTTCTCAGGTTTTCCCAGTGATTACTACTTCCTTTCAATCTGATCTTCTGACATAGGCTGTGTCTGTGTGCCACATCATTGCACGGGAAAAATGAGATATGCCGAACTGCACTGTGTAACACTGAAGGAAATGATAAATTATTGTAATAATAATAATAATAAAGACTCAGTAGCTGCATATTTTCCAGTATGCCCCAAGCACTCTTTTCTACACATTTTCTTTATGCTGGTGGCCTGCGTGTTTTCTGGTACTATCCATTCACTATTGAATCCTCTGGCACTCACCCATTGATCTCTTACCTGCAGCTCAATAGTAAATTAACGTCCAAGGTCAGGCCTTTTTGAGCAGGCTGTTTACATTCAGTGCAAGCCCCTGCCTCTCTCCCAGGAAGCCTGGAAGTGGACATTGGCTGCTGATCCATTCACCATTAGCAGTTTTGATTGTATCAGCCAGAGGGAAAGGGCTTTGATCCGCAGGACCAGGCAGCCAAAGAAACAAGTTTCTATTTGTGCCATCTGGAGAACGATGAGCGGGGAGGGGGCTTCTGCAGCAAAAGGTGAGAGCCCCTCCTGCAAGGCGAGGGGAGCAATCACTGCAGTGCTGAGACCCAGAGGTGCCGGGTCCCGAGCTGCAGACATGGGATAAGGGCTGAGGAGCTGCAGTCCTTCCTTGCAGGAGGAGGGGGGAACCCAGAGCCAGTCTAAAAGCCAGAAGAGGCGACGCGCTGAGATCTCAGCAGCGCCAGCCCAACACACAGGTATGGGCAGCAGCGATGGGAGACATCACTGCGCCTTCCTCAGACAGCAAGAAGCATGTCAGCTCCCTGACCTTCTACGGCAAGCTGGAACAACGCAGCAGCATGCTGTGTGCTACCACACTCATTTTTTTTATACCGGTAACTCTTTTAATAAGAATTCTTTAAATATTTATGAGAAGAAAAGCATGAGGCCGGTTCAACAAGACACGATCGCTTTAATCTCGGCACAGTCTGCAGCATTCTTGCCTGACTCCAGAGACAGCAGAAACAACCTGCAGAGTCACCTAATCCCCTGAAGATGAAATTCCAGGCTTGCTGCAGTTGAAGGGAATTTTGCCAACGACTTCAACGTGGTGAGAGTTTCAACATCCTTCTTTGCAAGTCACCTAAACAACATCCCGTGCTCTGTCACAATATTAAAAGCACAAGGCTCTGCTGCTCCAAAAAGGGAACGTTAGACAGCATTTCTTCAAGAGCAGAATTTGATATGCATTTTATTTGCAGAGCTGTCAATTCCAAGACAATTTCATAGGAACCGCCTCTGCTAGCCTGCTCATTTACTGTTCAAATTGATATTAGCCACACACTGCAATTGGGTTATCCCTGAATTTTGACTGAAGCTAATCTCATAACATCTTTCTTAAATTAAATAGGAAACAAAATCCACAGCCTGGTCCTGATGCAGGATAATTGGTATGCAATCCCACATATCTACCTGTAGCAGCTGCCTGCTCACAAATGCGCATTCCTTTACAAGTATGGAGATACCTTAATCTCAGCCTAATTTTACCTTTAGGGAAGCCGTATCCTGGAGCTGCCAGGAGTTAAAGCCTCCAGATGCAATAGTGCAATCTGTATTCCAACCAGCAGGTCTAGCTATCAACATGTTTGTCTCCTGTATCTGCCAACTCTTATTTATAATCCCATTCAGATTAATGAATGACTGTAGTTCTCATCACAAGAAATTTGATTAATCAATTTAAGTGCTTAATCACCCCAGCCCTGGTGAGAACTGTACAGAAGGGATGTTGCCTCAACATGGACAAAACTGCAAGATGTCAGAGAAAAATGTCACAGCTCCACCTCTGAAACGACTCAGCTGCACATGGACTCCTGGCAGGATTACATGGCTTCCAGGAGCTCACAGTCTCCTTAGGGCTAGCAGTCATGGTCAATTAGACACAAAACAACCTTCTGAAACCATCTCTTAGCCTGACACAAAGGACTTTGCCTCGCAACTAATTTCTTGTCACTCATTTGCCAACAAACAGCGAAACCCGAAGTCATCAAACCAACGGAGACCCCATGGTGTGCAGCACCGCGCTGCTCCAGCAGCAGCTCAGGTCGTTGCCTCCTGTTGTCACACGAACAAAAACATGAAGCAGCAAATGAGCAACATAAGCACAGCACTGCTCCCCCTAAAGCGCTGCTGGAACCGTGAGAGAAGCGTTGGCTGCTCAGAGCTCGGCTGCACACGTTCTCCAGCCCAGCACCTGGCAGCAGATCCTTACTAAACCTACCATCTGCAGCATCACCTCTGCCCCCAGGAGTCAGATGGCGGATGGGGACATGGCACAAGCAGCACAGTGCCAGCCCTGCTGATGGACAACTCGACACCCCGTTAAACACGAACCGAGTTGAGCCATTTGTAAGAACAGGGCTGGATGGAGTAAGCTTGACGTGAAACCTTGACATGACACTGGTGCCAGTGGCATGAGTGAGGGGTCAGTAAAAGGGAAAGCAATAGCAAAGGCTGCTGTGCCCCCACAAGACAGTGCTCTCACTGCACCCATCCTGACATGGGATACACAAAGCCCACAGCCAGAGGCCTGCAGCAAACAGTGCAGGTCCTGCACACCACGTGGGCTCCAGCAGCCTGCGCCCTTTTTCCAGGTATGAGGATTTCCTGACTGCCACCACAAGGCTGCAAGAATTGTGAGCTGGGAAGCAGTGCAGCATATTAACGTCAGACTGAAATATGACCACAATACACAAAAGCATTTTGTATTTATTCTCTTTTAGGAATGTTATAAAGAGAATATAATGAGAATGTTGCAAACAAGTCAAGTGTTTTCTTCCTAATCTGGCAATAAAAATATGTCAAAGAAATGCTTAAAATCCTAATAAGAGAACAAAAAAATAATGGCTGAGGCTATGACAGGATTTAGCTGTGATTTTACTTGAAGGCTTTAATCATGTCTACTACAACATAAATGGAAAATCAGATACAAACCTGTATTATGAACATCTGTCGGCTGCCTCAGCTGCTGGAGGAGCTGAGACCACACGAATTCAGTGGAGGTTGATGAGGGTGGGGAGAAGACCGAACACTTACATCTAAGGAAACGTTGTAATAGAAAAACAAAGGGTCCCTTGATTAAATTAAGGTCTGAAAAACTTAGAATGAATAAAAAGGAATTATTTTTTTTTTAATACAATGGACAGAGAAGCTTTAGAAGTCAGCACTGGGGAAAAGGGAGAGTTCAACGTTGGAGATGGATTTCAAAGGGAGGGCTGAATAATTGAACAACTCAGAGCCTAGCAGTGTTATGACGAAGGCTTGGGTGAGAATAGTCAAGGAGGACAGCATCAATAGATGCACCTGACCTTGAACCCTTTGGGAACACACAGACTGTAAAGCTGCACTCCTTTTTGGGTGCTCTCAGGTGCACTGTTCAATAGAAACCCCTGCAGAGATGAGGGGGAAACAAATCCCACAGGGAATCCGACAGGGAGGGTGGGAAAGGTCGTGTTGGCTTAGAGTGAAAATGTCAAATACCCAATAAATGACATCAAACACCGCTTTGTGAAGCCCACCTGCTTCAGTGCAGCCGTAATGCAGTCAGGCCGCACTGAAGTTAGAAGTTGCTGTTACCCAATGGAATGTCTTTTGGGGGGGAAAGATCATTACAGCACAGGGAAACATTACAGCAGATGGGAAACTTGCACAAGAGCTGGTGAAAAGCTGCCTGAGCTGGTATCTCCTGCACAGAACAGAGAAAAGCTGCAGGGGCTAGAATGGTGGTGGTGGGAGAGCACAGGGCAGGGCTGCAGCAGGGACACAGCCCAAACCCAACTGATAAATATGTAAGTATCTGAAATAACTTTTGGGAGCTATGAATTACGCACAGATTTGTCATAGATTAATTCTGTGCTAAATGGAACAGAAGTTTTAGCCAAAGTCTTTTTTTCGGCAGCCACTCCTGTGCAAAATTAGCCCCAGTGTTATCACTGGACTGTACCTCCAAAATAACACATCCAGCTGCTTTGTGAGCTACCTGACTTCTTGGCCCTGTTCTCTACTTCGAGTATTTCTTTAAGGCCAGAAAACACTGGAGTTGGTGAGTCAACACTGAACACACCAAGTCTTCCCTTCATCACCTCTCAGTTCTTCATAGATGTGCCACGATGTGCAATGCAGCTCCCACTGCACACCATGGGAAGCCATGCAGTTGTGGCACAGCTGCCTGTATGCCAGCAAGGGAGTGCAGAGGGCCAGCATCCGCTCCTCCATCACCGCAAGTATTCCTTACGTCAGTTCATTTACTGCATTCAGCAGCTCCTGAATTCCAAACACTCCATGCTCTTTCCAATGAATCCCTTAATTGAAAAGCATTTACACAACCTAAAACAAATGATTGTGTGTGCCAGTATTAAATCTTTCTTTCCCAATTTTTAATCCTCAGACCTTCGCTATCGCTCGCACACACTGGCAGGAACCACAGGAAGCAAGCATTTAAGAATGTCTTTCTGGATGAGCTGCCGTGGAAATACCAAGTTTCCATTGCCTGCAATCAACACAAATATTCTCTCCTGCCCCACAGACACCAGCCCAAGATGAGTGCACCTGAAGTCTACAACCAGCAACCAGGGCGGAGTGCTTTGACATTCCTTAAGCAGAGAAACGTCGACATCTTACTCGTGTTCATTTGGAAGGGCAGAATAGGAAGCTCATTTGGTGACAGGAGAGAAACACTTCCACAAGTAGCTCATGGCTTCTGGACACACACAGCATCCAACAGCTCAGGTTTAAGTGCTGCTTCGTTTTGGTAAACAGAAGTGTATTAGTCACTGGGAGAGAAGGCAAGAACACGCATTCAAATACCCGCCCACTGTCAGCATCAAGTATTTCATTTGCTCTGACCACATCCTGAGCTTTCCTTCAGCCGCCTACAGCCCCAAACTGAAAAGCAGTATTACCTCCATCACTGCAACCATCTCATATTTAAAACACAATACCCCAAAAAATCAGGAGAAAGTTCCGGGTTGCCGGCTTCCCCAGACTGTATGCTGAAGCTACAGAAAGCATCATTAAAGACCAGTCCCAGGAGCAGGCAGAAATCTGTTCCCTCAGCCGTCCCATTCATCACTTTTATCCAACACGTTGCCTGCGGGTTTACAAATCACAAGGAATTTACCAAGCAGGTTTTCATAAGTAAAAGTGGACAATAAATCACCACCGTACCAAAGGCAGCCACATAACACACGCAGTTCCACTTTTGTGCCAAATTTCATTATTGTTAACTGTAAAAAAAAAAAAAAAAATGTAATAAGAAGAATTAGAAATAAATCCCCAAAGAATTTCCCAGAACTGCGCTCTGCCGACCCCCCCTTGAGCTGCACAGACGTCAGGGAGCAGAGGGGGCCGGGCAGCCACGCTCCTGTGCGGAGGAGATGGAAGACAGCAAAGAGCCATTTCCTTCCCACGACTCCGAGCAACAAATCCAATCTATCGAAAGCCTTGCAGTAACATCTGAGCATATGTGAACTGTCACTAGTTTTCTACTTCCACAAAGTCTGTTTTTATCACGCTAATATAGCATGAGAAAACCATCTTTACCAAGCAGAACGAAGCGTGTTCCTCCCCGATCAGCTATTACAAGGAACTCAGCCTTCTCCTCTCCCTACCATGGCCAAGAGTTGCATGGCAGCGCGATTCTCGCCCCGGGCATTTTGTTACCACCAAACCCTGCTCTGCATGGGCTGAAATGGCTTTCAGCACAAAATCCCTGTGGATAAATGCATTGCCAGGACACACTCCCCCTAGAGAGACGTGTGTAGCAGCTTCTCGTTGGCACACAGTCACCCTTCCCTTCCAAACTGCTGCATCACAACAGAAACACCAAACGCCCTACGGGAGCAACAAGCACTCCTGCACTGCACACTGTAAGCCCTGCACATCAGGGCCATCATATCCCAGTCCCTTTCCTTCGAATCACCCATCTCCCTCTGCAGTACCACCGCACAGCACCCAGACAGCCAGCAGCAAAGCAGCTCTGCAGGAAGGCCCCGGGGCAGCAATAGGACATCAGTGGTGCAGGGGCAGCTCCCCACTTTCAGGATGCAGCCTCCAACTTCACTAGAGCTCTGCTTAACTGCTGCAGGTATAACAATGATCCCACAGAGCGTCCTTCTCCCAGCTCTGGTTCTGCTGGTCAGGACTGCATTTTGCTTCAGAGGGCTTTTAAAAAGCGATGTTTTCGTTCCCATTAAGCACCAAGCTCTGACAGACACCGGCGTTCCGCCGGGACTCGCGCTGCCGCTCTGCAGTTGTTGCTGCACCTCCTCAAACTTTTGATAGATTCTCATCTAAAATTGCAATTAACACCTTTTGCAGGTCGCCCCACAAGATTAATCTCCTGAACGTAAGATTAATGAAAACGCACGCAGAAATGTTTAGAAAATATTTTCTCTATTAATCTCAATCAGCAGCAGATTACCAGTAGGGCAGCTAATGAAGATGTGACATCATTGAGGTGGAAGCAGACAGAAGCACACGGCAGCTTTCCTGGGCACTGTGGCACAGCGCCTCTGACAGGAGCAGCTTTGGGTTGCTGCCACATCAACAGTGTGGGCTCTCAGGCAGCTTAAGGGCAGCTCACAAATCCCTCATTCCGCATTTTCCCCATGTCAAGAAAATGATGCTTAGTGTTTATGAAGCTCAAATCAGTAGTTAGAACTCAATTTTCTTTTTATTTGCATTGCACTCCTGAATCCATCTTTACCCAGTATCGGCCTCTGGTCTTCCAGCATCTAAAACACCACAGTCCTTGGTCCATAACAGTGCATTCCATTACAACCAAAGCCATCAGTTCCCCAACAGGAGGTCGTGCAGATTGGAAGTTCTCAGTCCGCAGACAATTCAACCACAGTCACTGCTTTGGTTTTGTTTAGAAGTTAAGCTGTAGATGCTCCTCCTCCAGAGAACTTCTAAACAGATGCAAAGCGCTAAGAGTTGTTCAAGCCAATTACATAAAGAGTTGTTTCTTCATTACCTTTTTTTTGCACAGTGTTAAAGTTTTAAATTGGAAATTATTTTGCTGTCACCCTTCTGTGCTTACCGGTGGCAATGCTGCATTTTGGTGCGGTGTGACAATATCTATTTTGGCTTCAGCAGATGCCAACGTGTGGCCACGTACCTCTTCTGCCTTCAGGAAGGAACTCTGCTCTTACCCGACTCACTACAAAATCAATCATGATGTGTACTTAATACTCTCCTTGAAGGAAAGGATGAAAAGCTAAAACCACATCCTTTGTCCTTTGTAAGGGACACAAAGCTTTACGGCGACTGCATCCTTCAAAGCTCCTTGTTCTTCCCAGGCTGATAGCAAACAATTACGGGGAACCTGTGCTGGCTTCCTCCTCCACAATTCATCCCTCTTTTCATAGCTACCCTCAACCAATGCATTTTCAGATCAACACCAAAGACTTATTTTAGGTCAGCACTGAACTGAGCAGGACAGCTGAATATAATATCAATAACATTTATCTTCAAACCTTGTTTGTTTTTTTATATAATTTGTTTTTATTTTTTTTAATGCACTCTTAATAAATTAGGCCTTACCTTTGCAGTAGCTCACTATTAAGGACGCCACCTCTTAAAAGACAGCATTTGGTTTATCAAGTGTGAGTATCGCTTATTTCAAGGTTCACTTGCGACTTTAATTTGGGATAAAATAGTAAAACAGTCAAGCAACGAAAGAGAGAGAGAGAGAGGGACTGCCTGGTGCTGAGGCTGAAGCTGGCTGTGACTGAGCTGAGCGCCCCGCAGGGCTCAAGGAGAACACAGCTTGTGACATTTCCTCCTTGAGCTGCAGGCAGACCCAGCCTTGCTCATCCTTTGGTCTGCGGATGCCCCCCGTGTGACCCACACAACCAGCTCCTCTCACACAGAGGACGGGGGGTCCAATAAGTACCGAGTTTAATGCTACCCTATTTAATGATATTTTCACTTCAACTGGACTGTAAAATTAACTGAGAACTTACACTAAAAAAAGACTTATTTTATGCTGATCATTAACTAAGAAGGTTTCACACTTGAGGTCTGCTATATTCAAGGGAACTGAAATTGCTTATATCAATTACCTTATTCTATGAGAACAGACCTCAAACAGTTTTGCTACCATACAAAATGAGAGCGTGGTGGAAAAGTTCCCCCTCCCAGCCTTGCTGTGCCAGCCCTCAGTCCAGGCACGAGACACAGCACAGCTGCTGGGCAGCATGGCAGGAAAGGGCCATGAGCCAGGACATGTCTGCCAGCTGCTCCTGGGGGGGGCTGCTCTGTTTGTCCATTTGTACGGGCATTGGACACCCCAGATGTCAGTTTGCACAGGATTGGGATCAAGGACATGGCAGTGCCCCAGCTGACTGGATTAACTCGCAGAGTAACAGCATCACATTCCCCTGTGATGGGAAATAAGACATTTTTTGCAGTACGGAGGTGACTGGCACGGGCTGCCCAAAGGGATGGTGGTGCCCAACCCCAGGGCTGCCAAGGTCAGCCTGGAGGGGCTCTGATGATGGAGCTGTGGGCATTCAGCTGGGAAACTTCAGCATTCCAACTATCCCCACAGAGAAGATACTCAAAAAACAAGTTGAAACAAACTCCAACAAACAGCTAAAAGCCTAAAGCAAATATCTGCGCAGGCTTATTTATTCAAAGAAATATCAGTGGCTGTTGCACAGCTGAGATTAAATGTTCTATTAGTAGAAAACAAACCAAAGGAATACAGACACACCATGAGAACAGTAACAGCAACCCCGGGAAATTCCTATCAGTTCCAGTGCCAAACCCACCACCATCTCCTGGAGAGGATGCTCTACCCTTTGGTGTAATCAGCACTGACAAGAAAGCTGAACGCACAGCAGAAGCAGAGCCAGATGCAGTCTGCAGCAGGTTTGTTTGAACTAAAGAACAAAAAACTCAACAGTTGGGATGAGCAAATGGAGCTCAGTGAACTGCTCTGCAGGATTTACAGACACTCAGGGAGCTTTCATGAAGTCAAGCCTTACGTTTAGAAGTCCCCATCTCAAGTTTGTAAATGAAGTGATTCGTGGGGACGGTAACAGCAGCATGAGAGGGAGAGTCACCTGGAGAAGAATAATGCAGACAGGTATTTGTGAAGCACGGGGCTGATGGCAGCTTCTGGGGCCTCCCAAGTATTGATTACACCATCCCATAAGGGTGCGACTTCCCCAGTGTTTGGTGATGAACCTGCCACCACGGGTCATTAACAAGCACAGCTCTCACACTGCACAAACTGCGCTGGAGGGGAAAAGCAGAGGACAAAGAAAAGGCCTCTCCTGTCTAGAAATGTAGCTTTCACCAGCATCGCCAATTTCTCTGCAGGAACATCAAGTGTTACCTCCATCAGCCCAGATCTCTCGAACTTGCACAGCCCTGTTTTCATCTTGACACGGGACATAACGTGAAGGGTTTTCCCATGGCCTCACCCCAGCAAACCCACTGCTCAGCACACACCTTCCTAGGAAAGCTGCCCACACAACAGGGTGCAGACAGGACCTCGAGGCTTTGATACATGGAAATCATCTCCTCATCTTCAGTTTGTGTTTACGGGCTGCACTTCTTGCTTCAGGTAATCCTGGTGCCAACGCTGTCCTTCAGTTTACATAGCTCTTAGCTTTTCACCTCCTCGCTTTATTTCTTTGACATTTGTGGATGCAGTGGCCATACCACCTCTCAGCTTTTGCTTTGCCAGATTAACCAAGCTAAACAATTTTTTTTTTTTTATTTCTTCCCATAAAACCACCCATTTTCTTGATTAGTTTGAGTTGTCCTTTTCCGTTCCGCCTTCAGCTGGGGCTCCCTGAACACCCTGTATACGGCACTGCAAACAACGCTGCCTCGTTCAGTGCCCTGCAGCTATCGATCGCCCCTTCTTCCAGCATCCCAGGGTTGCACCCGCCTTTCTAACACCAAAGGGCACAAGTCATTGATCACAAAAACCATTTCTAAGAGTGCCAACAGAAGATGCAAGTCCATTTTCTTGTTTGCTTAACTAAACTGCCCCTTGCTCTATCATCAGTGTGCATGAAGTGCTAAATAAAACCAGTACAGCTTTCACAAATCAGCGTTGCACCGCTGCTGTAAGAAAGTTGGCATAGCAGCAAATGAACAGATTTCCTCTTCCTTAACTTCCTCGTAAGATATTTTATCTGCAAGGAAGTTCAGCTGAAAAGACTGCATTTGCATATAAATAATAGACATGTCAAAACATAAGGTGCTCTAATTTGGTATTCTTACCACGAGTGTTAAACATAATATGTATTAATTTCTTTAGATTTCAGTGTAACTCACAGAGCTGCACTGCTGCCACTGGCACTGTACAACTAACTGCATTACCAGGTACTTACTGAAGCCACAACTGCAGACTGTTCCTTTCAGCAACGCATACTTTGGGACCATTCAGCCTGTAATTTAAACACAGCTTAATGCTGCACTTTGTGGAGGGAAAGCAGGACCACAGTAGAGTTTTTGGGAGTAAAACTGGAAAGAAAAAAATAATAGAAGGGAAACTTCTCTTTCCAGAGGACAAAGAGGGAAACTTCCTATGCAGGAGCACCAAATGTACTGGACAGCTGATGGAGCCAACAACTCAACTGCAGGCATCTAACAGCACCGCTTGTATCCGCCAGATCCAGCCCAGAGCACTGCGCATTAAACGCTCCCAAGAACTCACAATCCAAGCAGAGTGCACAGGTATCTGTAAGTGATCAACGCAGCACCTGACGCGCTGTCAGAGCGCCTGCTGCCAGGAGATGTGGTTTGTGTGCGTTTCTCTCCGCCTCCCTGCATTTCAGTTACTGCACAGAAGCAAAGTCCCAGAGGAAAAGCTAATCTCTGAAGATAACGATCCACCACAAGGAGCTGGAAATTGAAGTAAAAAGAATCCTGAATGTTAAAGGTGAACTTGGATTCAAGACCCATTGCACGCTTTGCCTTGGTCCATGACAAACATGTGAGCTCTAGGGCACAAAGGAGGCAACAGTGTGAGCAGATGCCTGCAGTACAGTGCAGAGCTGGCTCACAGCCTCCCACAGCAAACGCAGCTGCTTCTACCCAATGAGAAGTGCTTAAATGCTGAAAAAGGCCAAACATGCACTGACCATGATAAAGTCCCTGCTTTAGAAAGTATTTCAAGTAGTCGGGCATCACTCAGATGGCAAGTTTACTGCATCCTTGCTGGTAAGTGCTACACAGCCAACGTACCCATATAGCTGAGCAGAGAAGCCAGAGATAAGGATGTCGGTACAAGAAAATGTTAATGAATTAGGCCCAACATAGATAAAAATCTGTGACTTGAGACCTTAAAAAAAAAAAATCAATGTTCATATGAATTAATAGTATTAAATATAGAGCTAGGCAGGTAGATACTGTAAATCAGAAGCTTTTGGCAACAGGCCACCCCCAGAGCCCATTCTGCGCTCCCCATCCATCTCACTTGTCTCTCTCTCATCTGGAAATACAGCCTAACAGTATTTAGATTTCCCTGAAATGGAAAAGGGATGAGAAACCGTAGAATCATAGAATCACCGTGGCTGGAAACGTCCTCCAAGGTCATCAGTCCAGCTGCCCACCTCCCACCACCATTTCCCCAGCCGTGCTCCTCAGTACCACATCTAAACGTTTCTCAGACACCCCCAGCGATGGTCACCACCCCACCCCCTGGGCAGCCCATTCCCCTCTGAGAACAAACTTCTCCTAACCTCCAACCTGCATCTCCCCAGCCCAACTTGAAGCTATTCCCTCTTGTCAAATCCAAGGTGATAAGAAAGATTCTGGAAAGTTCCCCCCTGCCTGTGAATTTATCCTCTTTGACCGAGTCCACACAACTTAACCTGGAAACAGTAAAAGCAGCATAAGGGAAAGCTGTATCATTTCAGACCCCGACTAAAATCAGTGCCAAGAACTGATGATTTCAAAGCCACTCATGCCATGAATAAGTACTAACTAAAAAAAAAGAGAAAATACTAACTGGAAAAATGGGAAGGAATCACATAGGAATTCATCTTAGAAGAGTTTATGTAACAGCGACTTGTAGGGAAGTCTCACTGTTAGAATGTTGAAAAAACACTGATGGAACCCACAAAGGAGCAGAGCAAGGGGATACAAGAATTTCTTTCCCAACACAGGGGCAGAGGCTCACAAGGCTCTTGGGCATCATCCAGCCAGAGAAATCATTACTTGAAGCGTTTTCATAGACTTTGTAGGCACAGAAAACCAGCTGGCTGCCTGCGACGGCCCAGAGAAAACCATTCAGGAGGTCAACAGACACCCCTGAATTATAGGGAAGCTTTTGTGATCAGTGTGCCTGGATGAGGTTTGCAGCCAGGAAGATCTCTATCAACAGCTGTAGACAAAAGAAGAAAAACAGACCTGCACTGAAGGCAGAGACACGGGGTGGAAAGTGCAGTTCATCAACTGCAGTGCGGTGCCTTTCCTGGTTTTCATCGTGTGACAGCTTGTCTGTGCAGTCACCTGGCACAGCAACTTCGGTGGTGTGAGACACAGTTGGCTCCAGCCAACAAAAAAGAAAAGCATTTCACACTCAGGTAAGGTGGCTCACACAGAGCTGTTGCAGAAGCACCAGGGCTGCATCAATTATGCAGGCACCGAGCATTAAGCTCACCAGAACTGAGTCAGAGCCGCGGGCTCAAGGAGCAAGGCTTCCCCTGCACGGATGGAGCATTGCAGATGACAGAGACAGACTGAGAAAACCCTCACAGCCTGAAGTCACCGCAGCCAGACTTCAACATCCTCTGTTACAGGAGATCAGCCAGAAAGCTCCTGCGACTCCCCAGACACTCACATTCTGCACGACTAATTTCTAGTTCACTTCTTGGCGAGCCTGATGCTTGCTGCTGCGTGGACAAGAGGGAACAGCCTCAAGTTGAGCCATGGGATCCACCGTATCGGGTTGGATATTAAGAATTCCTTTGCAGAAGGAGCGGTGCTGCAGTGGCACAGCAGCCCGGGGGTGGTGGGGTCACCACCCCTGCAAGCATCCAACAGACGGCAGGGTGGGACGTGGTCGGTGAGCACAGCGGGGATGGGTTGGGGTTCAGCCCGGGCATCTCGGAGGTCTTTTCCTGCCTTAATGATTCTGCAATTCTTAACACTTAACCTTCATTTCAGATCTGCCCCCACGGAGCCATTTTTGTTTGCCTCCAAGATGACGCCGAGCTGAGAAAGCTGCGGAGGGGGCAGACAACACCGATCTCTGGTACTCGGATCCATCAGTCGAAACGCCATTACGACAGGAAACGCCAGGCTGTCAGGCAGCCAAACAGCCTGCGTTTACGCCCGTCTGCCTGGAATTCCCCGCTTAACCTATCTGCCATCACACGGAGTCGCCTTCCCCTCATCCTGCTCTCAAAGCAAGGCTGGCTGTGAAACTCGCGGTGCTGGGAGCGAGGGCGGCTCTGCAGCCTCGGACACGCGGCGGTCGCGGTCAGATGCACCAGCACATCAAAAGATGCAATGAAAGGCACGGACCGTTCCCACATTTTCAACTTCAGAGAGGTTTCTGAAGGCTGGATGCGCCGCTACCTCCTCTGTATGAATTATTGCAGAACTCCCCTCTCCAGCTCACGGAGAGATGCGGGTACAGCAGCAGTTTCCATGGCAACAGCGGCAATCTGAAGCAGGATTTCTTCCTCGTCGGCTGAGATGGCTCAAGTATCCATTACACATTACTGTGGTGTATTGAATAACAAATACAAATGCTGACAAATCAATGAGACGCACAGAATTTTAAGCCCCGCAGAACGCTTGCTGGCTCCTGCATTCCCACGAGTCTGAGGCTCCCCAGCCAAGTTAGAGCGAAGAGATTCTCAAATTTGGCACGAAGCTGGGTGACAGATCCTCATGAAGTGCAAATTGCCACAGTTCCACTGAAGTCAGCAGAGATGCGACAATTTACACCCACTTAGGTTCTGCCACAGGGTAATTAGCGCGTTGCAAATAACTGGAAACATTCTCCCAAATAAGAACACTCTCAAGCTCGAAGCAAGAATATTTTCCCTAGGATTAAGCAAATTTACAGGCTTCTCTGCTGCCTTACCCTAATGTATTACTGGAAGAAGCCAAGAAATTAATCTGCCTTTTGGCCCTCCTGTACCCCTACCCAAACCGGGATGAAACCATGGCACGTCTGCACTGATGCACCCGATACACCGCAGCCAACGCATCTCCCACCACAAACCACCCAACTGCTCATTCCCTGCTGATCTGTTCAGTTCCCACACCTCTCTGCTGCCCCATGCACTCAACCACGTCCTGTTTGCGCCGCCTCCTCCATTTTACAGCCTTTTATCTCAGACAGTGGTAACACCGCACCTCATTTTCATGCTGAACACTCACAGGAGCGCTAAGAGATTATTTTTACATCATGGCTCCTTGCTTTTTATAAGGGAACCAGAAACACTATTTTTGGCTGGTTTTAGTTCTTAACTATCTTCAATATCTGTGCATAATAAAAAGAACTACATAACAGTGACACAAATACACGGTTGCATTTGGTCCTTGTAGCACGAGAACTAACTTTCAGTTACACCTGGTGCCTACATCCTGCAAGATCTATCCAAAGAGGTCAAGCAGAACGAACCTCTCATTCATCTGACTGGTCAAACGGTGCCACGCAAAGCAGTGGAAAAACGAAGGTGGGATTCAATTAAAATGGAACCAGAGGATGTGGCCGTAACTAATGCCAACCTGTTTTTGTGGGAAATAGCTCTGAGGATATTCAAAGTTGGGCTGACAAAGGTAATGTATTTATAAGGTGCTTAAAATTTTGTACAGCATTTTACTTAGTAGCAAACAGCATTCTAATATGAAAAGAATAGTGCTATCCATTATCTGCAACACACATCTAATGGATTAAAAGCTGGCTAGCTGACACATCTCAAAAGCAGCAGTCAAGTGGAAATAACAACTGAATAATGAGTTTTGGAAGAGGAGGTGCATCTCCAGCACCCACAAACTGTTACACTACAGCAGAACCTACAGCCTACCCATGCAAGACTCAAGGCACCTTCTGCATTACGCACAAAGCTGACCTTCCCACATACACACACGTATTTTGATGCCATTCCATAGGGAGAAGGAGCTTTTCTAATAATTTTTTTTTTTCCCTACTCTCAATGCCTGGTTTTGCTCTTTTTCTGCCTTTGAGAAGCACAGAGCTATTCTTCCCCATTCGCTCCCGCAGAGCAAGTGCTCTTTATTAGCTAGAGAAACAGAGGATGTCCAATAGCAAGGGGGGAATAAATCATTGTTCTCAGCTAAATGGAGTACTGCGGATCTGCTAAAAATGCTGCCTTTTATCAACAGTGCAAATAATGAAGATTCCATGCACTAAGGACAATGCAATGAGCCACTGCACTATTGATGAGGTATTTGTACAACTCCATGAGTTATGTTTCAAAGCATGCCCTATTAAAGGCAGCATCTTTGTTTAGAAGCTGAGGATTAATAGTGCTCCTCAGGTAACGTACAGGCTTCCAAAGCTAGAACTACAAGGAGCATAAGAGATAGAAGTGCTTTCCTGCACATCTCTCCTCAGTCCCCGATGCATTTTTGACAGTTCCCCCAATTACATGAGTGCACCCAAACAGCCATGTGCGTAAGGGAGATCATTTATTTAAATGAATATGCATGGAAACGTTTAAGATCTGACCTGTATGGGGCTACCCATTCTCATACATGACATAGGAACACTAGCTCAGTGCCTGCTCAGTCTTGCTGTTCTCCCACTTCCACCAAGAGCTGCCTTCCTTCCCTTGTTTTCCCTTCTTTTCTCACCATTCCTTCCACCAGTGGGACACTTTACATCAGAGTGGATGCCATTGCTTGTAGTGTTACACAGGTTCCATAGAAACTGACATCAGATTAACTTCCCAGATATTCTTGATCTGATAAGACTCCTGCTCGAAAGGCACAAGCCATTTTCAGATTTATACAGGAGGGTTTTAATGCGCTCAGATCTCACCTCCTTTAAGCTGCTGAGAGCCAGAGGTGAGCTGCTACAGTGAAGGAAAAGCTTTTTTGAAAAAAAAAATAAGTAGTCTGCATATGTGTGCCATAACTTCTCATTACTCAGAAGCAGTGGGAGCCTTTAGTGCAGAAAAAACCTACCCAGGGTCTAAAACCTGCCGACAGCACCAGTCCTTCTGATCTGCGAGACCAAAGAAAGAAATCACTACTCTGCTGCATACGGATGCCATGAGGGATGGTCAGCGCATCCTTCTGCCACATCTCCAGATAGCTGGCCCAGTAATTATTTCTCATAATCTTTGACGTTATCAGTGCAATATTAAAGAATGTATTTATAGCAGTGCTTTTAAAGCTACGTTCTTGGTCTGGTGCCCCAGCTGCCACAAAGGCTGTGGGATATCCATCACAGCACACTGCTCTCTGAGGTGACTCTCATGAGCCAGGATGCAGAGCATCCAGAGAAGCAGTGCTCCTTCCACTCGACGGCTGCACAGACGGATTTCTCACCTCCCATGGCCAGCGTGCTCAATTTTTAAAACTTAGAGGAGAAAATAGCAGCAGCTGATCTGCCAGAGTGCATCCATCCACTCAGAGCTACGGCAGCCGCCCCCAGGCGAGCAGCCACAGGCTGTCAGCCCAGCTGCCCCTACTGACACTGTTCCAGTGCAGTTGATTTCTGTCTCTTCAGCATCAGCTGTTCACACCTCTGATGGGGGGTGACTGCTGCAATAGGGACAGCAGTTAGGGCAGCTGCAGCACAGAGCAGGCCCCGACTGCACAGCAGACCTGCTCTGAGATACCTGCACATTCCGTTTTTACCAACTCAGAGCTCATTCATGGCTGCTGCTGTGCAAATGAATGTTTTAGCTAACTCACCTGGGAAAGCTGTTCACCAGCTCCTACCCCTAGAAGAAAGAGCAGAATGCACTCAGTCTTGTAGTTCAACTTTTGGTGTCATTACTAAAAGCAAGGCATGCAGCGACCAGGCAGAGCACCTCAGCTAACGCTGGCACTGGGCTCACCAGCTGAATGCTCTGCAGCTGCTTGCAGCAAGTGCAGAAGGCCTTGCTCATTTGTGGATAACCGTGAAAGGATGATAAAGCTGTGCAAAAAAAGCACTGTGTCTTTAAAGAAGAAATACAGTGAAAAGTAAACAGTACAAATGAAGACCAGACATCAGCTGCAACAGTGCCTGCTCAAGAAATGAGGAGCAGCAGTTCAAACTCTTCAGTTTCACTTTTATTTTTTTTTTTACTTCAAAAGTTTCCTAAATGTTATTCTTCAAGTAGAGTTACGTGTCAGTAAATATCTGTGAACCACAAGAAAGCAAGAAGGCTTTTCCACCGAGAGCTTTGCTGCTTAAATTCTTCCTGTTCTGCAGTGGAATTACTCTTTCTACTCCCTTATATGCATGCTTTTAACATATATCTTACAACCCTTGGGTTCAACCATGTGTTATTACGTTTTAAAGCCTTTGGATGGTAGTAGAAAAATGTTCTGCACTATAAAACAGAACACAGCTGAGGTTTGATAGGCTAGCTTCTCTTTTCTACCCCACAAAACACTTTCTAAATGCTATTAAAATTTAGCATGCGCCATAATAACCAAGCTGCATTTTTTTTCCCCACATTTGAATCAATTGACTTTCAAGTTTTATCTATCCATGTACTTTGACTCAAATAAAGTTGTTTCCTCAGCTTAAGAGGGCTGCAGAATCCCTCATTCTTATGAGAAGCAGACCCATCAGTAAAACTTCGCAGGCTCAATTAGAAGCATAAGTCAAGAGGCTGCTGAGAGCCACGCCGCTGCTTGTTGCTGGGCACAGCATCACTGGGTGCCGTCTGACCCAGCACAGGCACTCACATGGCTCCTCCAGAGCTCAGACTCCTCCAGGGCTTCACGAGCACACTTCCCCAGAGTGCTTTACCTCAGCTACAGCTTTTAACCCCCAGAATAAGGTTAACAGAATCCCAGCTTCACAAACCTAGAGCTCCCTCTTGTACCTAATTTCAATTCAGAGTAAGGGACCACGGTTTCTCTGCTCCCCGGTGCTCCCGGCTGCCTCCCTGCACTGGCACTGCAGCACAAAAGAAAGTTGAAGAGCGTTTACTGTCTTCAGCTGAGCAGCAGTTTAAAGCAATAAACCCTGTGATGTGCATTGAAGGTGCAGACACAGCACCAAAGCACCCTGCATGCAGCGGGCGGCTGCAGCGCCGGCAGTTGTGTCACCTGCAATTCAGCAGCCCCTGCCTGCCGAGCTGAAGTGTCAACAGCCCAACCCCATCTGACAGGGGGAAAGTAAAAATAAACCTAATAAATCAAGCGGAGCGGCTGTTGCAGCGCGAGGTTCGGTTTTGTACCGCTTTCATGTCAAGGGAGCTTACGGGCAGGCTCCTTTCGCTGTTACCTGGGGCTCTGTTCTTTACAGCAAATTGGACCTTTCTCTCCGAAAGAAATAATTACTCTCTGCGGAGAAGGGAGCTGGTCGTGAATGCTGATATGACACACAATGTCACCTTGCCAGTCAAAGGAGGGCTCTGGCACTCGAGCTTGGGCTCCGTCCAAATGCCGATCTCTCTCTCGTAATGGAGGTCACCTCTCCGCAGAATTTGTTGACGATCTCCAAAATGACAAGAAGAAAGCTCCCGTCAGCACTCTTTAGGAGAGAAAAAGACTGTAAAGGGAGGACAGAAACAGGAAAAAAAACTGCAGACAAAGGTCACTTTCTGCATAAATTGGAGGGCTATTGACGCACAGCCGGTCCCGAATTAACTCCTGGAAATACCGATCCCGACACAGCACTGCTAACCTGCACTGCCTGCGCCCAGCCTGGCGCTGCCAGGACCACGTGTGCGTTGTGCCATGGCTGTGGGCTGTGCTCCAAGCACCCTGCTTTCTAAATCAGCAAATGCCCGTGTTGCATTCCCTAAAGGCAGCTCGTATCACAGCAGCACCACTGGAAGAGGATTCCTGAACACAAAGATTTGATTTCCCACTGAAGATTGAAAATGGCACCTCCCTAAGAATCACTAAACACGAACTTCTCACTCATACACTCCTTGCCTTCAACATCCTGAGTCATACCTATGTGATCTGCATGCAGTTAGGTCCATCTCTGCAGCATCTCTCACGTGCCAAACACAATTAACGCAATCACTGCGTGAACACGCGGGAAGGGGAATAATTCACATCTGAACTGCAGCCAAATCAGAGCAGAAAACTGTTCAGAAATAGGACCTCTCAACGTGTTGAACTAGAAATTAGCTTCCTTCAGCCATAGCAAGCAAGGAGTCATAATGCCAACAGGATACAGAGACCAAAACGAGCTAAATCTAAACTACCTTCAATTGAGCACTACGAGAAAAAAGGAAGACAAAGCAGCTGACAATATACAACAAGCTTCACTGCCTCCCTGCCACACTACCCCAGCAAAGCAAGCACAGTGCAGTTGGAGTAGTGCACAAAAATGAGGGTATCAGACGCTGAGACAGAAAACACAACATTTCTGTAGACAGTTGAAAACTTATAGTGGGTAGAAATAAGGAAATTCTTCCTCAGCTCAGGTGGAACTCTGAGGAGATCTTCATGGCGCTGTGATTGATGGCATTTCAGAATCACCTCCCGGCCAAGTGTCAGAAGTTTCATCAGCTGAAACATTTTAGATTCTGTGCAATATTAGAAAACACACTGCAGGGCACAATCCAATTTTGGCTGAAAAGACAGGATAAATCACTTAATAGATTTTCCCTATATCCAGATCCCATGATTCAAGATGTTCAAATCACAAAGAATTAAGAATAGAAATTTTGCCTTATAGCATCTTTGATTACCATTTTCCTCAACTGCTGGCACTGCTGCCAGGCAGGGGGGCACGCTGGAACCACGCTGCCCTGTGGGCCATTCATACAAAACAGGAGCAAACAAACACGCACGCTTTTAAAAAGCACTTATTTAGGGACAACCTGAAATAAAGGTGCCTCTCTCTCTCTGCAGCACCCTACCGAACGGCCCTGCAAGGCACACAGTGCTGCCCGGCAGGGGCTGGGAGCATTCACCCACCGCAGCCCTTCTGCTCTGGCACAGAACCTCCAACTGCACACAGAATCCATCTCAGGTCCCAGGAGTGAGCCCCATCTGGAAAATACGTGCTTAGCAAACTCTTTCCCTGTATGTTTCCCTCCCCACTTCACCATTACCAGAAAATATAGAAGGTGGAAAACACAGCGGCTGTAAATTCAGGTTATAATCTACTGTCCCAAGGAAGCTCTCAGACATTCCCTCTAACTCACAGGAGCCAGGCACTTTTTAAAGGAACTTCCCTCTGCTACATCTGTTTGGTGTGAGGAGGGTAATTTACAGTCACTGGCAGTTCCACAAATATCTGTGATTTAGTTCCCCAAATATTTGTCTCTGTGAAAGCTGAGAACCTCTCAATTTTACAAGAGTTTTTACAAGTTGGACAAAAGCTATTCATAAGACTGAAAACCGCAATATCCCCAAAGGGGGACAGGAAAAGAAATCAACACTAGAAGTAAAGATCAAGTGAAGCTCCTGTGACAGATGGTGTTCTACAAAAGGTCAGCCCTTGGCTCATTCAGCTGTTCATTATTTATTAACAATCTTTCTGACATTGGCGTTACAGCAAGAGTCCGGCATCACACCGATAATAAAATGCTGGTTTATAGTTCAAGGTCTCCTGCAGGTGTAGCAAAAAGTTTACAAAGTGATTCCAACACGTTGCACGGCACTTCTGGAGGACACACGTCCCAGCAGCCTGACATGCCCTGACTCTGTGTACAATAAAATTAAGTCCATTCTTAATACCTGCTCATGCGACTTGCACATAACAGACACCTTCAAGGTCACAGCACGTTTAACAAGCTGAGAGCTTTAAGTCCACATAGCAGCAAAGGCCTCCCACTGACCTGAATGGAACTGAGGGCATTACTGCGTCTTCCTTTCCCCTTCAATGACAGATTACTAAGATGTATAAATTCATGATATAGACTGGGTAAATTCTACACACAGACCTACAGGATCTGTAGAAGTCTGAGAAATATTAGGATTCCCCGTTTTTTATCCAAGTAAATTTCCCTCTGTGTGACAGCTCAGAAGATAAGAGTCCTCTCCTAGGGTTTCCAAAAGTGTCTCTGTTGTTTGCAGTGCAGTACCTCACAAAAAGCCTCAACAGCATAAGACTTAAATGCACTAAATGCTTCCCCCAGTCGTGTGTTGATCCGCCATATCCTAAGCATATGCCACTTATTTATCAGGATAGACTTTTGTATTAAACGCCCCAGACCTGACACTTTCATGATGGTTTCAATTTTCTGCTCTTTGCTCTTCTGTTTTATAGCCTGTACTGTTCAAAGCCAGAGCACATCACTTTGCTCCCTGGTACGAAGCTCCTTTCCCTTGGGCGCTTTTCCCTGTACTCTACCCCTCATCGTTTGGCCATAACACCACAGCACTTACACTTCTTCCATAAACGTTGAACCAAAGTAATACAGAACAGTTTATTTTACAATGCAGGGGGTTCCTCATAGCTGTGTGCGTGGAGCAAAGCACCTCCAAGAAGCACAAAATGCTTTCTGTGCCTTCTTCTGAAGGTGCAGGGCCAGCTGGCATACAACATGAAACCAAGATCCTGCTGCCAGGACCTGGAACACAGCATGGACAGAAACCTTTGTGTCCAGACAATCCAGAATTACAAAATGGCAAGGTTAAGGAAAAAAAAATGGCAAATAGTTATCCCACTTCCATATGTTAACAACTTTAAAATGCTGATTTAACTTTTGCATTGTCTGAGCTTTGCAGCTACTCTTCTTCCCCAGCCTGAACTCACACCACCGTTATTACACGCATCCTCCCCAAGTCTCAGGGCACATCAGGACCTTTGCAATGGTTACAGGTTACTGTTCACAGACTGCCCCTTTCACTGCTTTCATTTCAACAGTCTTTGCAGTACCACAAGGTGAACCAAGGAACAAAAGGAAATGGGAAGCCTCTTGGTTAACTCAGAAAATGGGCTCTGGTTCAGTAAGTAGAAGTAGAACCACAGAAGGGCTGGGAAAGACCACTAAGATCATCCAGTCCAACCATGAGCCCACAGCCACTGACAGCATCCCTCAGAGCCACATCCATGTGGTTCTTGAAGGCCTCCAGGGACGACGACTCACTGGGCAGCCTGACTTCAGTCAGAAGGAATCTTACAGACCATCGAGCTCCGACCCCCCGCCATGGGCAGGATTGACTTCCAGTACTTACAACCTACTGAGTAATTGCTGTGGGATATCCTAGTTATCAGATGTTTCTTGGAGTTTCAGTTCTGTTGGCTATGAATGAAAGCATATATCAATGAACATAGAGTACAAGGCAATGATGTTAAATGATGCTTCATATGATCGGCACTATTCTGTGATGCCATTAACATGCAAAAGTGCAGAATTCTAATGGCTATGTTCATATCATAGATTGGCTTTGTTGTCTAACTCCACCTGGCTGTAAAACATTTTAAGGTACCCGGCTGTTAGTGGCAACAGACAACATGCTTTGTGCATGAGCAACACCATTCCCCTCACACACAATGAAATAACACTTTCTCCATTCATCAGCTGACTGTCAGAGCACAGACCATATTTACACAACTCCTCCTACTGCTCAGAAGCCACATTTTCTCCCCCAGCACCACACAAACTCATGCAGCCAACGCGGACCAGGATCCTCACAGCCAATCTGCTGGGCCAGCACAGCATCTCTGCCCTTGCATTAACCCAGCAAACCCAGGCCATTCTCCAGATTAATGGGAGTGACTGGAAAGCACCTGCACCTCAAGACAGATTGCTTCAGACCAAATAATGTCTGAACTCTTTTATGGGGAGCACCAGTTTACATCCAAACCCATTACAAAAGGACCAGAAGCAGCACTGGACTGAGTAAGATGGTACCAAAATGCTTTCTAGGGCAAAAGGAACCATCTTTACATCATGTAACCCCCCCAAGAAACTGAGTCACCACTGTAGCATAGAACCCTACACAGCTTCAAGGCACTGATCCTCGTTATTTCATTTCACAACTATGTAGCTACCACTTAACTCTGAAAAATATTACTTAGAAAAGATGATTCCTAAAAGCAAAGTTTGGAATTTTATTATACCTTGGGGCTAGATTGGCTGATCTCCTAAAAAATAAGGTTGTACTCTTTTCATTTGATATCCACAGGACAATATTTGAGTGGTGAGTGAGGTCAGCAGAAAAAGATCCTCAGGGCTCTTGCCATGTGATGCATGTCTTAAGAAGTAAGGTTGGTATCACCAGGCTCACGGGGCCACTGCAACAGCCTTCATAAAACAGCAGAGTGGAATTTCATTGATCATCCCCTACTAAGGTGGGAAAATACCATTCAAAGGGCTGAGAAGCAGCTGGAGCACAGGTGAAGCAATCGGAAGTGAAGATAAATGAAGGAGTCAATCATTTTCACGGGTAAAAAGAAATCATGCACATCCCAGCCCACTTGGTTAGAAAAACTTGCTGCTTTGCTCAAGCAGAATTCTCATCACTCATCCAAGCAGCAGAATGCAGGGGGGTCACTGGGAGAACAACTGTAATAAACTCCATCCCCACAAGAGAATTATTCCAGCTGTAGCCACTGCTGAATCATAATGGGCCACGGGCACAGAGGCTCACTAATGTCTGACAGCACTCAGTCCTACAGCAGTGCAGCTTCGGGTGAGTCCATGAGAAACAAGCAGTGCAGGCCCTTCTGACATCGCTGCAAGCCTCAGTCTGACCTCTTGCACAGCGCGCCTGCTTTTCTTTCTTCATACCTGCATGCCCCGCACAAACTACCAAATGCTCAGCATACCATTCAAAAGCCCAACGCAGAAGAAATCTGAGTAGAAAACAGAAGCTCTTATAGTACGTTAAGTAAAAATGTAACGGAATTCAATTACGCGTTATTTTCAAAGTTATTTTCCAAAACTTTTGAATTAAGAGACAACGAATCACTGGCAATGCTGAGAATCACTGAGGTTTTAAAATAAAGCTGGGTGGCAGCCTCACTGCCATGCTGGGAAACTGCCCAGCTGACAGTGGGCTCCCTCCCTGCTCACCTTCCCCAGCAGTACATGAACACAATTGAGACTGACCACGCAGCTTGGAAATACAACTGATTAGAGACAAAGCACAACACGTTGGATCTCCTGGCTGGGAGGGGAACTGAGGTCTGAGCACATGGGGGCTGGCATAGGCACAGCTCAACGCCAGCCAGAGAGCACATAAATAAGCAGCAATGCACCGGGCTGCAAACCTGCACACACAACACATCAGTGTTTGAGAACTGGTGGGTAAGGCCAGCATAAGCAGAAGAGCTCACACAGACCATGGGAGCAGAAGCAGAGGAAAGAATCTCGTGCTTGTTGCCCATCACACCAAGCAGGTTTGCACCTTATGTCTCTGGATTATTTTTTGACATCTGGATCTGAGTCAAGGGGGAAAAAAAAGCCCCGTGTATTCAGAACCATTTCTGATCTCAACCGTAAGCAGGTGAACTAGGGCCAGCATTGCTGAAATTCAGAAATTTAGAGCAGTGTTAAGAAATGAGAACCAATCCCTGTGACGCTGTGTTTGTCAGCAGCTAACATAAAAAGAGACCTCTTAACCTCAAAAAAAATCAAACACTTTCTCATTTCATAGAGCACTCAGTTTATAATAAGCATTTATATTACTATTAATGCATTTAAACTTCATTTTGCTGTGCGAGCCACAACATTTGTCCCTTTCAGAGTCTTATTTACTCCTCAGAGAGGGCAGAAAGCCCAGAGCAGGACAGACATGATTTAGCATTCTGCAGAGAAACCACTGGACTCTGACCAAACTGCTGAGCCGAGGCTGTCTGCAGCTAATGCATGCAGATGATGTTTATGAGGAGGGAGAACTATCAAACATTCATCCTGAGCACCTCTCATGCTATGTGCTGTGAGAGGCCAGCGAGACTTGATGAGAATTCTGCTGCAAGGAACAGCTGCATTTCTGCAGCATCCTTCCAGAGCGACTCTGTGGAACAGGTGACCTTGCAGATCAGGCACAAAGTGCCTTCCTTCCACTTACCAGCATCAACTGCTCCTCAGTGTTAATTATGGTCAGCATTAGTTTTTAGCCTTCATGCAATTTACTGCCAGTGGTTGCGAACCTGCGTGCTCTGAAGGGACACCCAAGAGGAGAACACGTGGCCTCCTCCCAGCAGCTGGGCCAGCAGCAATGCCTGAAGCCACAACAAAGTTTTGTGGCAGCGCACACAGCTCCACAGGCTTTCTAAGAACGAACTCACAGGGGGGGATCGCTGCAGAGATGACAAAATGAGAAGGCATGGGACAAAACAGCACAGACCTGCGAGTAGACCTTCAGCTACTCAGGACCCAACTTCTTCTGTGCTGCATCTACTGCATTCTTGCGTAATTTCTATTTGAACTGGATTGCTATTAAGTTGTCTACAATATCCTCACCAGGGCTGCTTTGGATGTAGCAGTTCCATAAGAGACGTATTGGGGAAGAAGCAAGAACTTTGCAGCCAACCTGTAACCACTTTCATTTTCAAACTATAGAAACACACCTTTTCCCAGAATAGGGCACAAACAGCTGCAGCCTCATTCACCTGAACCACACTCTCACCTCGTGCTCATGCAGGGCTGAAGGAATGCAGAGCAGGGGGATCCCGTGCCCACCTGGCACCTCCCTGCAGCTGCTAGAGAGCGGTTCTGAGGGAGGAGGCACTGCAGTGAGGAAGCCTTTCTCCAGCCAGAAAGCCAGCTGCAACACGAAGCCATGGGCAGCAGCAGCCGCTCCCAAACACTGCTGTGTGTGGGGAGCGGCCGACGCCAGCTTCTACACAGAAACCAGCTTCAAGTCATCCCCTGCCAGCAGCCAGCCAAGAGGGAGCCAGGACTCAGCACTGCCTGCTGCTCTGTGTCAGCTCCTCCACTGCCAGGCTGAGCCGGGGCCGCACTGCTCTGCTCTCCTGCACTGCCACCAACACATCGCTCCCACCACCAGGACTTGGGATGTACTGGGGTACCTGGAGGCATTCAACAAACACCTACATGTTATACTAAGGGACGTGGTTTTGTATGGTTGATATTGGTGGTAGGCGGGTGGTTGAAACTGTATGATCTTAGAGATCTCTTCCAACCTTGGGGATTCTGTGATTCCAGGAGGGAGGAAGAGCACAGGGACAGGGAAGCACAACCAAGCGAGAGAGAGCAGAGTGAACAGAAGAGCAGCTTGGAAGCAGGACAGTCCTGTGAAGGACCTGTTCTGTCAGGCGAGGGAAGGACAAGAAAAGCGAAAGCAAAAGTTAAAAAAAGGAAAACCTCCTCCTCTTCAATGCTCAACAGCCTCAAAAATGTCTCAGTATCTGCAGGAAAGGTTCATTACAAGAACTGCAGATCACTTAGGAGAGTCCACTTTGAAGGTCAGAATGTACTGCTATCTTAAAATCCCATTAAGTAACATTTTTATTTCCTTACCAGTACGTAACCCCACAGGTGTCCAGTTTAAATGTGTTTAAAGAACCAGTGCAAGAGGGACACGTGGTTGTGGTCTGGAAAAAGCCAGAAGCCATCACCAGGATGCTGACCCCGCAGTGGGGATCCAGCTGCATGATACAGAGGGAGCCCTGCATTATTAACTGAGCATTTGGGGCCATATCTCCATCTGACAAAGTGCTCCCAAAGATGAGTACTGGAAAAAAAAACACAGAAAGTAGACGTACCATCACTTTCCCTGAGGGACACAGAGCTTCCTGCGCCCCAGCACAACCACAGCCACAATGCAAAAAGACGTGTGGACATTAGAGGGTCCACAGGTGATCAGAGACAAGATATCAACCTGATACTTCACAGGATCAGCATCTAAAAGTGGTCCAAATTCAGCTACAGAAGTAGTTTGAAATGATTATATATCAAAAAATATTTTCACTATAATTTAATCCATGCTTTTTCTTTGATAAATGTGCCAATAGGCATTTGTTGCATATAAATTGTTACAGCAAGGAAAACACAAAGTCAATTCACTTTAAAGAAAATGGATTAGAGAACAATTATCAACATTCTTCTTCCCCCCCCCCCCCACCCCCTCCCCTCTCCCCCCCCTTTCCCCCCCACTCCACACCAGAACCCCACAATCC